>CAMQGK010000060.1:385000-520000 GCA_947000775.1 Pterois miles | reverse complement strand
GACAATATCTGAGTACTGTAATATAATATATATATATTATATATACTCTCTCACTCTCATATATATATGTACACATATATATACACGTATATATACACATATATACGTATATATACGTGTGTGTGTGTGTGTGTGTGTGTATATATATATATATATATATATATATTTCATTCTATATCTTTCATTCATACGTACAATGTCCTAAACATGCTGTGGTATAATATTATAACACATTATAACCACAGCATTCTGCAGCCTGTTAGTTCTGTATAACAGTGTGCTGCTGTGGACGCAGTCCTGGTCTCGGACTCTGGTGGACTTGATGTGTCAGGTGACTGGATGTGAGCAAGTTACGTTATCGACTCCGGTCCAGACAGGAGGTGTTACTAGAGTCTGGTTAGTCCGTTCTGGACCACAGTAGAAACATGGAGGAGTCCATGAGGAGGACCTGCTCCCTGTCCTGTCCCCTACAACATTACACGGCTTTGCTGGTTATTGATTCTGATTGATTCTGATTGGTTAATCACAACATTCTACAGCCTATTACAGTGTAAACACAGGAAGTTAAGACGTGTCTGGTGTTATTGGTACCATAGATATGGGTCAGTAGGGGCCTGCCACATCATGAAACCACATGAAATGTAACGTTTAAGCAATAAAACCACTTTGTTAAGTTAAGGAAAAAAGATTGTGATTTGACTTTAACTACATTTCAAAGTGAAAGGGAAACTTGACACGGGATGAACCTGGGCCTCCTGGTCAGAGTCCTGTCTTCAGGTCCATCCATCCCCCTGCCCTCCACCCATCATGCCGTCTACGCTTCACCGTCGTCACCACTACGGTCACTAGCGGTCCCCGTCATGATGTTTAGGAACTAACAGGCTGCTCCAGCCCACTGTTTTTCTGCATTAGAGCATTAGACCACAGAAACCACTCAGTGATGGTCAGTCCTGCAAACTAGTACTTTCAGAAAGTACTTCCCCGCCCCCCCGATTCAGTCTTCACTTAACCCTCTGAGACCTTCATGGACCGAGTTAGTCTTGGTCAGATGGGGCTGTTTATGGACCCCAGTATGCAGAGATATTCAGACACACATTTACACTGACTGGGACTATCATAAAGTGGGCATGTCTGTAAAGGGGAGACTGGTGGGGACCCAGAGAACCCATTTACATCCACACATCAGGAGGTCAGAGGTCAACGGACCCGTTTTGATAATGGCCATGCCAGTTTTTCCTCACTAAAATTTAGCATAGGTTTGGTGTGTTATTCAGCTAGCTTAAAGACCGAGTCCACTACGATTAGACCAGGACCGCCGGCGATCCTGCAGGTCTCACAGGGTTAACTTAGTCCCTGGTCCCTGCGGTTGTAACGTTCTCTTCCTCAACAGGTTCTTAGCTCTGGGGGAAAGTTCCTGCAGTGGAAACAAGGCCCATGTGAATAGATGATCAAACCTACTAGTGGGTGTAACAGGGCCCCACTTACCCACATCTTTGAGGCTGATAACCACCGATAATGGCCTTCTAATAGCCTGATAACCCTTAAATAAGAGTCTAACAATCTGGAAACAACCAGAACCACCAGAACCAGAAGCAGATCCTGAGTGTTCATAACACACAAACTGTCCCTTTAAACAGTGTGAATGTCCTCACAGAGGCAGAAAGAGCCAGTGGAGAGCTGCTGTTTATATCTGCTCATAGTCAGTAATCCGTGGTGTTATTTCAGTCTACAGGAGAGCCCCTGATCCTGATCCACCACCGACAGTGTTTATCCGCCATAGTGAGAACTCAGGTCACATGTTAAAGGTCAGAGGTCGCTGAGATGACAGCTGGACTCATCACATAGAAAACACCGACAGGTCTGAGCAGCTCTACTTCTACTGCGTCTACATGATAGTACTCACATACCTTTACTTTTATTTAGGACAATTACTACTAGTGCAGTATGTTCTCAGTGTGCATTCATACTTTTACTTTGTAGTACAGTGTACGTAGGAGATGATGTACAGCGAGCTGGTCGTTGTTGTGGTGCAGGACGCCGACATGAAGCCCTGCAGGCGGTGCCGGACATCATCTGTTTATTACACAGATTCTTCCTTTAAATGGACCAGTGTCTCTTCCACTGGATATATCAGACCAACAGTTTCAGGAATGGGACAAACTTATATCGAGGTACATTTAGAAAGGACATAGACCAAGAATTCAATACCAGAGTTTACAATTAGAGAAAAACAAAGGTGGGTTTGCTCTCCCGTGTCTAAAAAACTATTACATAGCCTCTCAACTGAGACCTTCGATCTGTTGGTGCAATCCACAATACTGTGCTAGATGGAAAGAAACGGAAATGGCTGAAATAGAGGAGTTTCCAATTCAAGCGGCAATTGGGGATAAGGACTTGATGAATAACTTGATTTCTTTAGGCAATCCATGGATTAGATTATCTTTGAAGGTATGGAGCAAGGTAATAACTCAAAACAATCTGAAAGACGCGGTAAAGGTTTTGAGATGGTGTATATATGACCCAGAATTTCTACCTAATAGGTGGGATGCAAGATATAAAGGATGGATGGCTAAAGGCCTTACTGCATACTGTACCTTCTTACATCGAGGATCAATAAAAAGTTTTCAAATTCTGAAGGAGCAGAATGGTTTGAATAATGATGTTTTTTTCGATTTTTCCAAATACGGGACTATATTGAGCATTTGATGAAGTTGAATAAACATGAGCAATTGGACAATGCATTATTAAAAGTATTTATAGATGCCTATGTGTTGTTTAATAATCCAAAACCATCTCAAGGCTTTATAAGGGACTGCAACAGATAAAAGGAGGTACTGGGTACATAAAACAAAAATGGGAAAGAGAGGGAAGTTTGACCTTAGATGAGGAGGATTGGGAATATCTATGTGAATCTCAATGGAAAACATCAAGCTCAAATGTATGGAGGGAGTTCTGTTGGAAAAATCTAATCAGGTATTTTATTACTCCGACCCAGAGGAGATATAAAACTAACTCCTCAGATTGTTGGAGACAGTGTGGTTATTCTGAAGCAAATCACTATCACATATTCTGGTCTTGCCCGTTGTTGATCCCTTTTTGGCAGGAGGTGCATAAGGTTATGCAAACAGTACTTCAACTGGTCATTCCATTTAACCTAATAACTTTGTACTTGGGTGGACTGAAATCAGAAAATGTTCCTACTCACGACAAACACCTATTTCGGATTTTGAGTGCAGCTGGGAGGAAAGCCATCACAAGAAAGTGGTTAAAACCAGAACCACCTACTTTTAATGAATAGTATTGATATAATTTATGATATATTTAGGATGGAAAGGATTATTTTCGCCATAAGGTTGCAACAAGGTATATTTCTAAAAAGATGGGAGAAATGGCTAACTTACATTGTACCGGTGCGACCATCATTTGTGTAAAACAAGCTGGAGGTCATTTACAAATATTTCTTTTTCATTTTGTAATGCTCATGTTTGTTTTATTATATGGACCATGAAAATGTTAATAAATAAAGAATATCAAAAAAATAAATGGACCAGTGTGTCAAAATCAGGGGATCTATAGGCAGAAAGATTAATATAGTAACAATAAGTATGTTTTCTTTGGTGTAGAAGCACCTGATGAGAAGAATCATTGTGTTTCTGTTAGCTTAGCATGAGTCCTTTCTATATCCTGCATACAGGGAGCAGGTCCCCCTCATGGACTCCTCCATTTTCTACTGTGGTCCAGAATGGACAAACCAGACTCTGGTAACTCTTCCTGTTTGGACCAGAGTCGATAACGTTACTCGCTCCCGTCACCACCGCTGTCTCTCTCTCTTGCTTCACCACTCACTTTCCTCGTCCACTCTGGCTCTGGTCCAGATGGACATATAGAGGACCGCTCAGCTCCATCAGATCCTCCACTCCGCTCCTTCAGCAGACCAACCTGACACATCAAGTCCACCAGAGTCCGAGACCAGGACTGCGTCCACAGCAACACACTGTTATAAAGAACTAATAGGCCACAGAATGCTGTGATTATATTGTGTTATAATATTATATCATATTGTGTTTTATTATAGAATATTTACAACAGCATATTTAGGCCATTGTAGGTGAAATAATAATGTATGGAGCCAGTGGAGGGGAAATATTACAAGACAGAAGCTTGTATAATCTCTGAGATTATAAATCAGAGATCACAGTCAAAGCTGAAGGTCCTGGAAGGTACGTATACATTATACATGTCTTCTTTCATCTTCTTTTATGAACATAAAAAAATACTACAATAATCCATCTATTTATTCTCAAATAAATACCGATATACAGTATATAGTCGATATACCATACGGTACTGTGTTGTGTTGCAGGAGGCCTGTGCTCTCTGACGATAGATAAAGCTCTACCGGAGGATGAAGGACAGTATAAATGCAGAGCTGAGAACTCAGCAGGCAAAGCTGAATGTTCCTGTGTGGTTCTAGTAGACGGTAAGAAGCTCATTTGTTCATCATGTTTACACCTTTACATTACACCACTGATCATACACTCACAACTTCATTATTTATGTAAATGAGCCCAAACATTAATATTTCTATCAAATATTTGTTTGTTAATTAAGACACCAGTAATCTTCTTAGATCGTTATATAAAGACATTTCTTAGAGCAGGCATATATATACATATACATTATAGCTTGACGTGATTGTCTACAGAGGCTAACAAGCTAACAGTTTCAGTATGCCAGCGCAGGAGAGCACAGTGCTGTCACCTGATCGGTCGTTAACACTCGTTCACCACAGTTTAATGCTGAAGTTCAAGTTCACGTTAATCCAGGTGTCATTTATGTCTAAAATCCTCCATCTTTATAACTATCGTTTGTCCAACATGCTCCTAGAAGGATCATCTGTAAATATCTAGAAGCTCCATGTAGAAACAGAGAGAATCCCAGTGAAACCAGCAGAGGAGAAACAGTTTCCCTGAATCACACTTTATCTGTCAGACTTCTCTGGATTAGCTTCCTACAGACTACACTAGCATGTTAACATTCAGAGAGCACAACCTCTGACCATGAACAGAGAAACTACTATATATTTATAATATATATATATACATTTATATATATGTGTATATATATATATATATATATATATATATATATATATATACACATTTATATATATATATATATATATATATATATATATATATATATACACATTATATATATATATATATATATATATATATATATATATATATATATACACATTTATATATATATATATATATATATATATATATATATATATATATATATATACTTTAAAACTCTACGTGGTTTTGATGGGTGTAAAGTTATAAACTTCTCTGTCTTCAGATCCAGCAGAAAACTCTCCGGCTGACAAGAAGTCCAAGAAGGCGACTCCGACCTCAGAGAGTGAGTTTCCAAAATATGCAGCAGCTTCTTTCCTTTTGTCCCAATAAGGAGCTGCAGGCTGGGAGCTGTGGTTCCCACACCGCCACATAGACAGACACACGCTCACACACACACACACACACACGTTTCTATTTTAGTGTCTCTGTATCGCTGAAAGCTTCGCTGCCACATTATTATTCAGCTCTCTTCTCCACTCTTTAAGACCATGTTTCCCATCAGCCCTGCTGCTTCCTGCCCCCCATCTAAGGACTATAAACATAGTTTCATGTCCTTCGCTTGTCCTCCTTCTGTCCTTCTGTCCTCCTGTCCTCCTGTCCTCCATCTGTCCTCTCTTGGTTTTATTGGTTTCAACCATAGACATACATATATACATATGGTGCCTTCAAGTGTGATGGTGTTTTACCATGTTTACCAGCTGGGCCCTGAACGCCCCCCTCATGTCATGTTCACGACCTCTTCAGTGGAAAGTTTCTTACAGCTCCGAGTTCACGACTTAGGTGTTTGTTGATGTTGTGAGAAATGTTGGAGCCCATGGAAGTTCATTTATTGCTGCATGATAAGTTAATATTCAGTATAGTATAATTTTAGTCATCTGTTGTTTTTTTTGGTAATCTTATAATCTGTCTGAGGAAAATGCTGATATTCTCAACACCCTCATCTGTCTCCTCTGTCATTATATCTTTACATTTCCTTCATTATGTTACCCACTAGCTAGCTTGCTAAATTGTTAGCCTCTGTGACGTCTAGATTCAGACAGTAATGTTAATATTGATGTTGCTTAGCAGCGGTGTTCTTTACATTAGCTTATATCATTTAGTTTACAATAAAGAATGTTAGCTAACAATAGCTTATATCAATTAGTTAACAATAAGAAATGTTAGCTAACATTAGCTTGTATCAATCAGTTAACAATAAAGAACATTAGCTAACATTAGCTTGTGTCAATTAGTTAAAAACGTGGAACGTTAGTTAACATTAGCTTGTATCAATTAGTTAACCCTAAGGAACGTCAGCTAACATTAGCTTGTATCGATAAGCTAACTGTCAGCCAGCTCTTATCTGATTTTACAGAAGCAAATGTTGTGAAAAGATGTGACGTTTACTTAACATTACTCCTCGTAGATCATAAAACTTTTAATATGATAACGACTGGTTGAGAAATGTAGACGTTTTAGTGGTATATATACAAGAATATATACATATATACAAGAATTGTTGGAATGCTACTATACAAGCAATCCCAGAGAGAGGGGATACATGGGGCGACTGTGGGAGCTATGGCTGCTTCGAAACCCACAATCAAGGCTAACAAAGAAACAGCTGTTAGCCCTTACTAACAGCCTCAATACAAGAGCTGCTGACCTGAGAAGGAAGATCGTGAACCAACTGGAAACCTGGCGCCTCCGACAAATACCGAAGCTGAGTTGTCAAGTACCTTGAGAAGATCTGCTAGCAGATGTGAATGAAGCGATAAGAACCATCCCTACAGGGACCATCACTGGCACCAACAAGCTGATTCACAGTACAGCAACAGTAATCCTTGAAATACTGGGATATAAGATTGGTACAGGGCATAAGAAGCACTACCCTCCATGGAAGAGACGGTTAGAGGCCAAGATAAAGGCGACACGAAGAGAAGTCAGTCAGCTAGCTGAGCTGCAGAAGGGTAACATGGTGAATAAAGGGATACCCAGGAAATACAACAAGCTCTCCATACCTGAAGCACTCGAGACTGCCAAACAGAGTCTAACAGCTCTGGCCACCCGGCTGAAGAGATACACCAAGGAGGTAGAGGGCAAGAGAATAAACAAGATGTTCGCCACTCAACCAGCCAAGGTGGACTCTCAGTGGCAGGGAAGCAACAGCAGCCAGTCTGACCCACCAAGAGCTGAGATGGAAAGATACTGGAACGGAAAGACAAGCATCACACAACACCGATGCCCAGTGGCTAGTGGACCTAAGAACTGACCACGACTGCCTCCCAGCAACCAGAACCCAGCGCCAAGGGCAAAGAGGAGCGGACACCCGCCCACCAACACGCAAACAACACCCCAACCCAGCACCAGAACCAGCCGGGAGGAACCACCCAGGGGCGCAGCTGCCAACAAGGACCCCAGACCCATCCCATCCACCCCACCTGCCCGCCTACCCTCGACCGCAAAGCAGCAACCGCACAGCAAAAGCAGACACCACCACACCACCTTCCGCCCCACAGGCAGACCAACCTCCCCTGATACACCACCCATCCCCACAACAGCCCAACACACACCCCACAAACCATGATGCAACCCACCACCCACCACACCCAACCCGCACCAGGAGCACACCCATTCTTTCTCCCCCCCCACCCCCAATGAGACTGTTTCCAAGGGCCAATCAGCCACCTCTCTACATGAACACAACTCCAAAGCAACCACTACCACACCCCACCACCAGCATTTGGTCACCGGCAGAGGCAAAGACAGACGAGGGGTGGACCTACCAGGGGCAGGAGAGACACCAAGACAGCACAAGACCTTGTACCCACACATGAAATCTAGGAGGCGCAAGAGCAACCACAGCCAAAACCCCAGGCAAGCCTAGAGCAGCTAGAACAGCCGAGCCATCAACATCGCACTACCAGCATCAACCCACTACACTGCCAAAGAGGAGACAGAAGCCAAGACAGGACAAAACCCCTCACCATCACATTTCACCCCAAGCCCACCCTACTGACACAACGAAGAGGGAGGCCGAGGACTAGTGAGCATCAGAGCCACTGTCCAATACATCACCCAAAGACACAGGAAGGCCCCCAAAACAAACTCCAGACCACACAAAACCAAGGAGGAGAAGGAGACCACATGGGGACAGCCCCACACAGCTACCACCCCAACAGGAAGGGCTGAACACAAACCACCATGCTACAACGCTCAGCAGCACAAGCACTTCTGCAGCACAGAACAAGCCCAAGACAGGGCCAAAGCCAATCACCAGACTACCAGACAGCGGAACCCAGAGACAGCCAGCGCAGCAGGGACAGCAGGACAGTGACATAGAGGCACAACCAGGGCTGGGAAGTGACAGGACAGACAAGACCCAGACCCAATGGACAACCACCGAAGGTGGAGACAACGGGCAGACCTGGGCTTCAGCCCACTCAACCTCTCAACCAACCACATAGGGTGGAGGCAAGAGCAGAAGAGGGTGGTGGAATGGATGTGGAGAACCAGCTCGCCAACATCAGAAGAGCACGGTGAGAGACAGGGGAGGAACAGCTGGAACAGTTGGAGACCAGCTCACCCCAAACCATCTTCGGGCAGGCCGGTGACTGTGAGCCAGCATCTGTCCACACCCCATCACTCTCTTTCTTGCATACCCTCACACCTTGTTTGGCCATTGCCTTTAAAAATAAATAAGGTCCAACAACGCACCGTAAGCCCCTGCAAACTGTGAGCCATCTTTCAGAGGCCTCAGTTTTAAATCCCCACATCACCCAAGCCCCCCACACCATCACACCTCCTCCTCCATCTTCACGTCCACATTAAGCCACCGTCACCTTTTCTGTTCCACAAACCGGTGGTTGACCAATCCATCTGACTCATCAACCAACCCATTCCACGGTCTATGCCATTCCTGTGCTTTACCCAACAGCTCTCTCTTTCCTTCCACAGTGTCCTAGCCTCTTCACCTGCCTATCACACAGTCTCCTCTTAACATTTTCTAATGTGCTCTCAAACTCTTTGCATACCTGCTCTAGCTAGCTCTTTAACCTCCTTTCTACCGGCTCTACTATCCTCCTCACTGCTCTTGCTCCTTTCCTGCGCCTCATTACCCTTTCTTTTACCTATGTTTCTCCTTCCCAAGTTTCCCAATTTTTCTCTCCTCATTTCTTAAAGCCCCTTTCTTTACACTCTTTTTCTCCAACCAATTCTAACAGCTATTCAGTCCACCACTTATCCACCTACTTCTATTCCCAACCCCATTTACCAACCCCCTATAAACCTCCCACCTTAAGTGCCATTCAGCCCCAAACCACAGGCAGAGGTGGAACAGAACAAGCAAGAGCACTTTAAAACACAAACACTTTTTCATTTCCACTTTTTTTTAAACATTCCCTTTAACATTACCCAACATCAACAACACCAGGCCAAACAATAAAAAAAAAAAAAAAAAAAAAAAACCCCCACAGCTGCAAAAAAACCTTTTTTAACCCACTAATTTCTTTGAACATCATCGATCTTTCAGAGGTTGTAGTGGTTCAGTTTTACAGCTAGACTGAAGATCCTGGTCTCATCTGAAACTAGAGACCTGATGGATCCATCGGCTTCGTTGGTTTTAAGCTTCACCTCTCTGAATATCAGGCTGATTTATCAGACTGAACGGGGATTCCTCTGCAAAGTTTAACCCACAGCTGAGAGGGATGAGCCGTGGGGAGGTGGGGAGGTGGGGAGGTGGGGAGGGGGGGGAGGATGTTCTGGTATAAAACGCTTCAGAGCTCTTCGTGGCTCCTCTCCCACACTTCCATTTAAGGCCTGGTTTCCCTGACTCTCCCTGACTCGCCTCCTTCACATTAAATCTCTCTCCTTTTAAGAAGCTCCTCGCCGTCACGCCGACTGGCCTCAAACTGGTTTAATGTTCAGTGTAAAAAGCTACAGATATCCTGTATTTGTTGTAGTGGCTCCAGATTGTTGTTATTGTCCACATATGTCTGTGGACTCCAGTTTATAGCCTTCATGTTTAAACTCACTGCTGTGATCAAGTTGAGTTTACAGTGGTGTCAGCTGATGGGAATGTTGTCAGTTCATAATGGACTCATTAAATGTTTCTGATGTTTGTTTGTTTTTACAAATATAATGAGATTATTCAGATGAGATCAGAGCTGGAACATATTCGTACTTTACTGATAATTGAACAGAACACCAGTTAATCAGATCTGAAAACATGATGAAGAACCTGATGTGTTGTATGTTTATCAGAGTGGTTCAGTGTTTGACTCCACCCGGCCCTCAGGAACCTCTACATCCAAACAAACACACCAGGAAGAGAGGGGCAGACTGTCACAATAAGAGCCTCTTGCTCTGGCCTGTGTGGTGTTTCATTTAAATCAGTTTAAAGTCTGCTGATGTTCTGTATTTGTATGATGAGACAAACTTTCCTGTTAGCAGCCATGATGAGGCATTAATATATTATAATAATCCTCTGAAAATGTTAGCTAACACTGGCTAGCTAGTACTGTAGTCTTGTTTTTAACGTCTGAAGAAAATCCTAGTTTCTGTCAGTCTGTCCTGTCTCTCTGTCCAGGATTACCAGAGTTAGTGGAGAAAGTTAACGTTAACCAATGAGACCAGATTAGCATATATGCTGCTGTGGAGATGGCTGTATAACACTACCTAGCTAGCTAGCTTGTCCAGAGACTAGCTAGCTAACTCCTGCTCTCCTCCTGGTGAAGTAGCCTCCTAGCGGTGAGGACTGAGGCAGAGGGACCGTGACCCAGCTCTGTCTGCTGTTGGACTCATTGCCTGTAACATGGAGGAATTAGCAAGGAAGCTAGCTAAGTAGCCAGCTGCTAAATGAGTCAAATTTAACAACTTAATGCTTCATCCAGACACTCTGGTCACAGCGTAGGAAAGAACAGCGCTATCACCAGATGAGGGACAACTTTATTCACCTCCTTATCTGAGTTTCATGACAGCATGTAGGAATTAGCAAGCTAAGCTAGCTAAGTAGCCAGTCGTCCGACCAGCGGGCTGGTGGCCAACGGCAGCGCTGTAAAGATAAACTGAGGGCGTATAAATCTTTGAATGTCTATAGTTAACTATCCTTCAGTAAAGTCAGTCAAAAAGAGAGTCGGACAATATCAGAGAAGAGTTTCAGAGATGGAGAGAAAGGGATGCTAATAGTTTACCCTTCTGCTAACAGCAGCCAACGGCTCACAGCTGCTGCTAGCAGAAGGCTAAATATTAGCATCAGGTTTCTCTGATATTGTAGCTCTCTAGATCCTCCAATCACAGTTTGTCATCTCAGATGTTGATATCTGGATTCTGGCAGCAACAACGGCAAGACGACATTTTAGATGTGGAGCTTTAGCCCACTGCTAGCGTTAGCCTCCAGTCTTTGGTTAGCCTCCAGCTAACACTGGGACCTCATTATGATGTCTACATTAAAAGGATCTATATAGCTAACAGCTAATAATGACCATGTCCTACCTTTATCTTTTTATTAAATGCTACTTTTAGAGACAATAAACTAATACTTTAAAGGTTTTACGTAGCTAATTTAGGATATAACAGATTTAGTACATAACTAATGTAACTATGTCAGGACATACCAGAGTTGGAATGTAACTAATGTAATTACGTCAGGACATAAAAGAGTTAGTACGTAACTAACGTAACTATGTCAGGACATAACAGAGTTAGTACGTAACTAACGTAACTACGTCAGGACATAACAGAGTTAGTACGTAACCAATATAATTACGTCAGGACATAACAGAGTTAGTAAGTAACTAATGTAACTACGTCAGGACATAACAGAGTTAGTACGTAACCAATATAATTACGTCAGGACATAACAGAGTTAGTACGTAACCAATGTAACTATGTCAGGACATAACAGAGTTAGTACGTAACCAATGTAACTACGTCAGGACATAACAGAGTTAGTACGTAACCAATGTAACTACGTCAGGATGTATCTACATTCAACCATAAGAATAGTATGACATTAGTTTTCTGTCAGTGACTGTGATTAATTAATGGACTGAACAAGTATTTTGTAGTATAGTATCAGATTTGTACTCCAGTACTTTCAGTAAATGTACTATGTTACTCTTCACCACTGTGTAACATGTGACAATGTTTCTAGATTCTTCTGTTTCTTCTTCTGCAGCCGTCAGAATAAATACAAACCTTCAGGAACTATTTCCTGCGTCCTGCTGAACTATTTTTAGATTTTCCATATTTGGTCATCAGAGATACTCTGTCTCACATTCTTCTTCTCCTGTTTTTAACCATAAAGGAGGACGACATACATCCTGATGAATCCTCTTTTAAAAGAAACAGATGAGCTGAGATTATAAGTCAGTGATTTCAACACAGTTAATCTCCTCTTTAAAGCTGAATGTTCAGATAGGGAAGAAGAAAAGGATTTCACTGTCACTGCAGACTTTATTTCTTTGAGGATGAAACCTGTGCTGATTGATGGAGGGATGGGTGGTAAATGTCTGGTTCTGTGGGAGACACTTGAACAGAACATACTGTATCTGCAGCTCACGTGTCCTCAAGCATCAAATCCTGCAGAGCCCCACAATACAGCAGCGGTGCCCCTAGTGGACAGCAGGAGAACAGCAGGCAGCGCTGATGGCTCAGTGTGGTGATTACAGCCTGATTTAATAGAGAGGATGATTTATGCAGTAATGGGATCAAACATAATTGATTTATTGACTTCCGATGGGAACATTAAAATGCCCCCACTGTCCTGAGTGATGTGGAAGGGTTAAAGTCTGAAGTGATCAATCAGTATCTCTTCTCTTCATTGATCAGAACATCTGGGACCATAATGGAGCTTTAATGGAATATAAAATCTAATACTGTGACTGGTGTACAGTAGTCATATAGTGAATACACTAAACTAACGAAATAAATAGAGTAATTAATAATGATTAATATTCTAAATATCCTGTTAACTAGAGAACATCAGGCAGATGTGGATTAATATTAACTTCTATGTCAAATATTGATCCAGTGAAAAGAAGAGTAGATTTCCATAACATCAGGACAGTTTGATCAATTATCTTTTCAGGCTTAGTATTGGTCCAGTATCAGTCCAACATTAGTCCAGTATCAGTCCAACATTGGTCCAGTATCAGTCCAGTATCAGTCCAACATTGGTCCAGTATCAGTCCAGTATCAGTCCAATATCGGTCCAGTATCAGTCCAATATTGGTCCAGTATCAGTCCAGTATCAGTCCAATATCGGTCCAACATTGGTCCAGTATCAGTCCAGTATCAGTCCAATATCGGTCCAGTATCAGTCCAGTATCAGTCCAACATTGGTTCAGTATCAGTCCAGTATCAGTCCAATATCGGTCCAGTATCAGTCCAGTATCAGTCCAATATCGGTCCAGTATCAGTCCAATATCGGTCCAGTATCAGTCCAACATTGGTCCAGTATCAGTCCAGTTTCGGTCCAGTATCAGTCCAATATCGGTCCAGTATCAGTCCAGTATCAGTCCAGTATCAGTCCAGTTTTGGTCCAGTATCATTCCAATATTGGTCCAGTATCAGTCCAGTTTCGGTCCAGTATCAGTTCAATATCCGTCCAGTATCGGTCCAGTAACTGGCTGTATTAATATTACTAATATTCTCTGTGTTTCAGGTGAAGCCAGAATAAAGAAACCGACTGCCAAGACTCCTCCAAAACAAGGTGACACACACATATGTATATACTGTATACAATATACAGTATACGTTTATATATATATATATATATATATATATCATTAGACTTTATTGATTATTGATGATTAATCTGTACCTACAGCTGTGCCTCCTCAGATCCTACAGTTCCCAGAGGACATGAAGATCCTGGCGGGGGAGAAGGTGGAGATCGTCTGCAGGTTCTCTGGAGCTCCGCCCATCAGCTGCACCTGGCTGAAGTTCAGGAAACCGGTAAGAGAGACACACATATCGATGTGATCAGCTGCTGGTATCACATGGTGTCAGGTCACATGGTGTCAGGTCCCATGGTGTCAGGTCCCATGGTGTCCGGTCACATGGTGTCAGGTCACATGGTGTCAGGTCACATGGTGTCAGGTCACATGGTGTCACATTTGTTGTCATTTGAAGGTAAAACTTGAAACAAGCTGATTTTATCTGAACAGAACATTACAAATTATTATAAAAACATAACATTTATAAGTGAAATATAAAAATTAAAATAACATCATCAACTGATTTGGTTTATTTTATGACCAAACAGCATTTTAGATATGATGTAGTTACTGGTTTGTACCCACATTTTGATTGAATAAGTATAGATATTAAAACTGGGTCTAAATAATATTGTTTTCTGTGCACAGGGTAAACTTCACCAAGAACCGGGTCAGACTAGATGGACCAGAGGGTCCTACCACTGACCCAGTCTGGAAACTGACCCAGTATGTTTTAATGTGTAGTAAAATATGAGACAAATATCCAAAGGACATCCAAACTATAACCAGAAACATCTGAAAAATATGTAAAAATTATGTGGGAAAAAAACAAAAGAAAAATGTCCAAAAGTGTCCAGACTATTCCTCATCATCAGGTCAACATGGCAGTATGTCCAGAACCTTGGTTTATATACGTGCAGAGCTCCACATGGTCATTATAAAATGTCAGGTCAGGTCATGTCATGTCGTGTGATGATGTCATGTCATGTCGTGTGATGATGTCATGTCATGTCGTGTGATGATGTCATGTTGTGTGATGATGTCATGTTGTGTGATGATGTCATGTTGTGTGATGATGTCATGTCATGTTGTGTGATGATGTCATGTCGTGTGATGATGTCATGTCATGTCATGTCATGTGATGATGTCATGCCATGTCATGTCCTGTCTCAGATCCAGGAGGGTTCTGCTGAGATCTCCATAACGAGCAGCGACAGCAGCAGTAAACTGACCATCAGCAGCGGTCAGCAGGAACACTGTGGATGTTACACCATCGAGCTGAGGAACAACTTCGGCCTCCGACAGGCTGCCCTCAACCTCACCATCGTCGGTAACAAGCTCAGGAACACCTCCTGCTGCTATACGCCCACCTCCTCTGTCTCCTTCGTATAGAAAATACACCTAGAAACACCTCCTGCTGCTATACGACCACCTCCTCTTTCTCCTTCGTATAGAAAATACACCTAGAAACACCTCCTGCTGCTATACGACCACCTCCTCTTTCTCCTTCGTATAGGAAATACACCTAGAAACACCTCCTGCTGCTATACGACCACCTCCTCTGTCTCCTTCATATAGAAAATACACCTACAAATACCTCCTGCTGCTATATGACCACCTCCTCTGTCTCCTTCGTATAGAAAATACACCTACAAATACCTCCTGCTGCTATACGACCACCTCCTCTGTCTCCTTCGTATAGAAAATACACCTACAAATACCTCCTGCTGCTATATGACCACCTCCTCTGTCTCCTTCGTATAGAAAATACACCTACAAATACCTCCTGCTGCTATACGACCACCTCCTCTTTCTCCTTCGTATAGAAAATACACCTAGAAACACCTCCTGCTTCTATACAACCACCTCCTCTCTTCTCCTTCGTATAGAAAATACACCTAGAAACACCTCCTGCTGCTATACGACCACCTCCTCTTTCTCCTTCATATAGAAAATACACCTAGAAACACCTCCTGCTGCTATACGCCCACCTCCTCTGTCTCCTTCGTATAGAACCACCTTCTCCCTCCTCCATCCTCTCTCTTCCCCTCTTCCATTCTCCCTCCTCCATCCTCCATCCTCCCTCCTCCCTCTTCCCTCCTCCCTCCTCCATCCTCTCACTTCCCCTCTTCCATTCTCCCTTCTCCATCCTCCATCCTCCATCCTCCCTCCTGTCTCTACCAGCTCAGAGATGATCACAGAGTTCAGTCACTGCTGCAGTTTGATTCCTTATATGGCAGTTTGTGTGTGTGTGTGTGTGTGTGTGTGTGTGTGTGTGTGTGTGTGTGTGTGTGTGTGTGTGTGTGTGTGTGTGTGTGTGACCTCAGGTGACCTCTGACCTCTGATCACATAGTCTCATCTTCTTCTATCTTTGAATCCAACTGTGTTCATTGAGCTGAGATGATCCTGTTGGTTCCTCAGCTGTACCAGACTCCATTAGAAAAATGGCTGATTTTGGCTCGTTAGCTCTGTAGACGTGTGTCAGCTCAGACTGAAACATCCCAACTAAACTCTGAAAACAAAGTTATTAAATGAGTGTTTGGTGGATTATTTCTCTGTTGTTCCAGTGCTAACTGCCGTTGTATCTGACCTGGTTATGAAGCCTGTTTATTGACCTTCACAGTGATGTCCAACTCTTCAGGACCACATATTAGTGAGATGAGCAACTCAGCTGATTACAAGGGTAGCGCTCAGTTGAAATCTGCCAAAAGACTGGCAGCACCTGGAGCTCAGAGCTAGAGTCAGTACCAACAGAAGAACACACTGTTCAGCATCGCCAGAGGATTTTAGAAAATGTCCCAGAAACCATCAGAAAAGTATAATGACTTGTGCAGCCTCTAGGAGTCAGGGTCGACCTGTGTTTACCTGAACGACCTGCAGTCTTTAACCCTGTCCCTCCCGTCCTCAGATAAACCCGACCCCCCAGCGAAGGTCCCCGCAGCCTCAGACATCCGGCGGTCCAGTTTGACCCTGTCATGGTATGGGCCGACCTACGACGGAGGCAGCGCCGTGCAGTCCTACAACCTGGAGATCTGGGACTCGGTGGAGCCGCAGTGGAAACACCTGGTGTCCTGCAACAGCACCTCCTACAACATACAGGTGTGTTGCTATTAGCAACCAGCAGGTCACCTCACACAGGTGGTGCACACATCATAGGGGGAAAGAAAATGTCTTCAATGTGTCTCCAAACTGGGAACATCAGTAACGTTTGTGTCCATCTCTAGAACCTTCTTCCAGAGCGTCAGTATAAATTTCGGGTCCGAGCCCAGAACATCTACGGAGTCGGAGAGCCAAGCGCTGAATCTGAACCTGTTACTGTTGGACTGGTGGATGATGGTGAGTAAACTAAAACCAACTCCTTCAACCTCCTTCATCCTCTGAGAGACATTAGACCCTCTGGCCTCCCAATCCTGGTCCAGTTCTATGGTGCTACAACAGATAAAGAAAGTTCTGGCACTAAAAAATGTCAGCTAATGTCAGCTATCATAGCTAATGTTAGCTAATGTCAGCCATCATAGCTAACGTTAGCTAATGTCAGCCATCATAGCTAACGTTAGCTAATGTCAGCCATCATAGCTAACGTTAGCTAATGTCAGCCATCATAACTAACGTTAGCTAATGTCAGCCATCATAGCTAACGTTAGCTAATGTCAGCCATCATAGCTAACGTTAGCTAATGTCAGCCATCATAGCTAACGTTAGCTAATGTCAGCCATCATAACTAACGTTAGCTAATGTCAGCCATCATAGCTAACGTTAGCTAATGTCAGCCATCATAGCTAACGTTAGCTAATGTCAGCCATCATAACTAACGTTAGCTAATGTCAGCCATCATAGCTAACGTTAGGTTCTAAAACAGTGTCAGAAACCGACTTACCTAACGTGTGGTTCAGGAGTTCCAGGTGAACTTGTGGAATCTGTTGTCGTAGATGTACGGTAAGGCCGGAGGCTGACTGCGGTCAAGCCAATCGCCGTTGGGTCTCTTTTATAATGGAGATATAAGGGGATTAGAATTGCAGTACCACTGGGACAAACTGGTGCTGGATCACATGTGTTAAAACTGATCAGGGAACCACTCAGAGCGGGTTTTACCCACCATGAAGTGTTATTCAAAGGGTCTGTAGAATTATCTGATAATAGAAATGGTTGGTGGGTTCCCATTGACACTCAGTACCTTCCAGCTCCTCTCCAAAAGGCTTTCTGGATGGACGTTTGTTCTGTGGTCCATCTAGAACTAAACCAGTACTAAGTCAACTAAACTTAACTAACTTACACTAAACTAAACATTACACTAAACTAAAGCTAAATGTGAGTGAACTAAACTGACTAACTGAACTAACTGCTGCTGTTTGGTTCACCTGACAGAGGAAGAGGCCGAGGCAGAGGAAGAGGATGAAGGTACAATGCTCAGACTGCCTGAAAACAACATAACAGAACATGACATCACCTGAACCCCACCAGTGACCTCTGACCTCTGTGTTTTCAGACTCAGAGAAGGAGCCGGACTACAGAGACGTGACCATCAGAACGGATGTGAAGGTGAAAGAGCTGTACGACGTCGAGGAGAGGCTGGGAACGTAAGACTCCGCCCACTCAAACCTCACCCATAATGCACGTTTGATTTTGTCAGTGAGTCAATACTACAGGTAAGGCAAGGTAAAAGGCTGCCTGTAAAGTTCAGGGGTCATGGTTTGGTTCATACCGGATTTAGCAGTGATGTTGGAACATGCCCGGTTTAGGAGTCATGGTTCAATCCATACCCGGTTTAGGAGTCACAGTTCAGTTCATACCCGGTTTAGGAGTCATGGTTCAATCCCTACCCGGTTTAGGAGTCACGGTTCAGTTCATACCCGGTTTAGGAGTCATGGTTCAATCCCTACCCGGTTTAGGAGTCACGGTTCAGTTCATACCCGGTTTAGGAGTCACGGTTCAGTTCATACCCGGTTTAGGAGTCACGGTTCAGTTCATACCCGGTTTAGGAGTCACGGTTCAGTTCATACCCGGTTTAGGAGTCACGGTTCAGTCCATACCCGGTTTAGGAGTCACGGTTCGGTTCTTTCCTGGTTTAGGAGTGATGTTGTATCATATCCAGTGTAGGAGTCACAGTTCAGTTCATACCCGGTTTAGGAGTCACGGTTCGGTTCATACCCGGTTTAGGAGTCATGGTTCGGTTCTTTCCTGGTTTAGGAGTGATGTTGTACCATACCCAGTGTAGGAGTCACAGTTCAGTTCATACCCGGTTTAGGAGTCACGGTTCGGTTCATACCCGGTTTAGGAATCACGGTTCAGTTCATACACGGTTTAGGAGTCACGGTTCAGTCCATACCCAGTTTAGGAGTCACGGTTCAGTTCATACACGGTTTAGGAGTCATGGTTCAGTCCATACCCGGTTTAGGAGTCACAGTTCAGTTCATACCCGGTTTAGGAGTCACAGTTCAGTTCATACCCGGTTTAGGAGTCACAGTTCAGTTCATACACAGTTTAGGAGTCGTGGTTCAGTCCATACCTGGTTTAGGAGTCACAGTTCAGTTCATACCCGGTTTAGGAGTCATGGTTCAGTTCATACCCGGTTTAGGAGTCATGGTTCAGTCCATACCCGGTTTAGGAGTCACGGTTCGGTTCTTTCCTGGTTTAGGAGTGATGTTGGATCATACCCAGTGTAGGAGTCATGGTTTGTGTCTTACCCGGTTTAGGAGTCATGGTTTGTGTCTTACCTGGTTTAGGAGTCACAGTTAATATCAGTATTGAGAAGATTTAAAAGACCTTTAAATGTGGAGAAACACTGTGCTGTGTTTGTGTAACAGGGGGAAGTTCGGTCAGGTCTTCAAACTGGTGGAGAAGGCGACGAAGAAAGTTTGGGCGGGAAAGTTCATCAAGGCGTACTCAGCAAAGGAGAAGGAGAATGTACGGCAGGAGATCGGCATCATGAACAGCCTCCATCACCCCAAACTGGTCCAGTGTGTTGACGCCTTCGAGGGCAAGTCTGACATCGTCATGGTGCTTGAGATGTACGTAACATTTACTCTGTACAACACTGTGTTCGTGAAATAAAACACTCATTTTATCTTCCATTCACAAATTTCACAAATAACCAGATTCACTAACTCTCTTCACTTTTTGACTCGTAAAGATCAACAAACAAAACATTCAGGTAGCAGGAATCATCAGAAGTCTGAAGCTAATTAAAGTAAGTGTCACAGTCACATTCATCTGCAGACTTTGTGAAATATTTAGCTGGAGATGTTTGGTGTTGTGGTGACGACTCACAGGGCTTTAGCTGGAGAGCTAACCACTAACATGCTAACCACCCGGCGGGTCAGAGTGATCGTCTCCCTGGTTCCCTCCTCTTACAGGAAGTGATCATCTCCCTGGTTCCCTCCTCTAGCAGGAAGTAATCATCTCTCTGGTTCCCTCCTCTAGCAGGAAGTGATCATCTCCCTGGTTCCCTCCTCTAGCAGGAAGTGATCATCTCCCTGGTTCCCTCCTCTAGCAGGAAGTGATCATCTCCCTGGTTCCCTCCTCTGGCAGGAAGTGATCATCTCCCTGGTTCCCTCCTCTTACAGGAAGTGATCATCTCCCTGGTTCCCTCCTCTAGCAGGAAGTGATCATCTCCCTGGTTCCCTCCTATAGCAGGAAGTGATCATCTCCCTGGTTCCCTCCTCTAGCAGGAAGTGATCATCTCCCTGGTTCCCTCCTCTAGCAGGAAGTGATCATCTCCCTGGTTCCCTCCTCTAGCAGGAAGTTATCATCTCCCTGGTTCCCTCCTCTAGCAGGAAGTGATCATCTCTCTGGTTCCCTCCTCTAGCAGGAAGTGATCATCTCCCTGGTTCCCTCCTCTAGCAGGAAGTGATCATCTCTCTGGTTCCCTCCTCCCTCCCTCTCCTCCTCTTGTGAATTTCCCCACTGTGGGACCAATAAAGGAATATCTTATCTTATCTTAGCAGGAGGTGATCATCTCTCTGGTTCCCTCCTCTAGCAGGAAGTGATCATCTCTCTGGTTCCCTCCTCTAGCAGGAAGTGATCATCTCTCTGGTTCCCTCCTCTAGCAGGAAGTGATCATCTCCCTGGTTCCCTCCTCTAGCAGGAAGTGATCATCTCTCTGGTTCCCTCCTCCCTCCCTCTCCTCCTCTTGTGAATTTCCCCACTGTGGGACCAATAAAGGAATATCTTATCTTATCTTAGCAGGAAGTGATCATCTCTCTGGTTCCCTCCTCTAGCAGGAAGTGATCATCTCTCTGGTTCCCTCCTCTTACAGGAAGTGATTGTCTCCCTGGTTGCTAACTAACACCTAATGGGATTGTTCCATTGGGTTTTGGATTATTGCAGAAAATAAGAAAACATTTATACTAACATGTTTTGTACAGCAAGCAAATGAACACTACTTTATGATTTTATTTCTTGTTTCTTCTATTGTAGAATCGTAAACGTGCTTCTGATCTCTGAGCAGTTTGAACAGGAAACACAGATGAGATGTTTTTGTGTCAAAGAATGTCGGAAAATAATTTTCTGGCCAACTATGAGAGGAATGAGAGCAGCTATTTCCTGTCTGCTAATTTTAGCGCTGCGATGGACAGACGGCTGTGAACACACTCGCTGTTATGAGAACATCTCTCTGCTTCTATTGTGAGGATGTTGTATCTTTATTGGGTTAACATTTCACCAGAATGTCTTCCTGGCAGTAGGTGGACTCATATTTACACTGTTTGATATCAATCTATCTGCTAGTGTGATAAAACCTTCCACGCTGATGGAGAACCAGAAGGAAGCTGTTTCCATTCAGACTCTTATTTTGGTAGTGTTGCCTGCGGTTCCTCTCAGGTCTGATAACATGCCGAGACGACAGAGACTGAAGCAGCTCAGTGTTAGACGCTCAGAGCTGATAGTTTTCTCTTTGCTTGTTTGTTTCAGCTGCTGAGGAAACACTGACGATCTGGGATTTAATTCTTTTCATATTTCAGGTCCTCAACCTGATTTGTGAGTGCGATGCTCATTTTGAGGATGAAAATCAATATATACAGTATACTGATAATAAATACAGTGGCAGAAGAGCTGCTGGGAGATACAGCATGTCAAAAATGTTATCCTGATACGCTGTTATCGATGTGGACCGCATCGATCCAAAGAGCTTTATGGTTTGGGGTCAGGGTTTGGCCAGAGGACACTTGAACTACCAACCCTGTTCTTATATCTCATATTAATCCATATTAACGTTCTTGGTCTTTTCAGACCATACGTGAATCATTTTTGCAAATAAATCGTACATGAATTTAAAAATTTCCACCCATCTTTGTCTAGGTGGTGCCCAGATGGTTAGTCTACCCACAAGATGTGAATTCTCGTTGCCTGACAACCGATCCTCACCTCAACCATCTCGTGAGAGTTTCACTACTTGTGGGTTCTCTTCTAGACCAGAGCCTATCTTTACCAGCCCATCCACACCCAATCCCAAACTGCTGTACTTCACAGCGCAGGGGTCCTGACCCAGCACCACTGCTTTATAGACCCCTTTAGTGATGACCATGGTGAGGTCCCAGTGTTAGCTGGAGGCTAACCAAAGACTGGAGGCTAATGCTAGCAGTGGGCTAAAGCTCCACATCTAAAATGTCGTCTTGCTGTTGTTGCTGCCAGAATCCAGATATCAACATCTGAGATGACAAACTGTGATTGGAGGATCTAGAGAGCTACAATATCAGAGAAACCTTCCAGAGATGGAGAGGAGATGATGCTAATATTTAGCCTTCTGCTAAACTACTAGCATCCCTTTCTCTCCATCTCTGAAACTCTTCTCTGATATCGTCCGACTCTCTTTCTGACTGACTTCACTGAAGGATAGTTAACTCTATGATGTAACAGGAACCGAACAGATGTTTTTCGTTGCGTAGGATCTCAGGTGGCGAGCTGTTTGAGCGGATCATCGACGAGGACTTTGAGCTGACGGAGAGGGAGGTGATCAGATACATGCTGCAGATCATCGACGGAGTCAACTTCATCCACAAACAGGGCATCGTCCACCTCGACCTCAAACCCGAGAACATCATGTGCGTCAACAAGACCGGTGGCAAGATCAAGCTCATCGACTTCGGCCTCGCCAGGCGACTAGGTGACCAATCGAAGCAGGAGGGAGACATGAAACTTCATATTGTCTTAGTTTATCTGGCTTCATTTATTTAAATTACCATATCTTAGCTTAATTTGGCTTCACTTTGCTTTATTTCCCTCATCTTCCCTGCCTTTTTAGCTTAGCTTATCTTAGCATTTATCAAATGTCTTGTATTGTATTGCATACAACGAAATTAGAGAGTAACGCTTGTTAATGTGGCATTTTAGCTAAGCTAACAAGTTTTTAACATGTTAACATTAGCATTAGCCTGAGATGTCCTAAAATGAATAGTGATTGATTGTTGAACTCTTTTCTCTTCAACAGAAAACGCAGGAACTCTGAAGGTTTTGTTTGGGACTCCAGAGTTTGTGGCTCCAGAGGTGATCAACTATGAAGCCATCAGTTATCCCACCGATATGTGGAGTATAGGAGTCATCTGTTATATACTGTGAGTCTGTTCAGCTTAGCTTAGCTTCTTATTTAGCTCTGCTTTTTTCCACTTAGCTTCATTTTGTTTTTAATTTTCATTTCTCTTTAGCACAGCTTGTTTTAGCTTAGCTTCACTTAGATTCTCATTAAGCTGTTTTTTTCAGCTTAGCTTCATTTTGGTTTTATTGATTCATCTCTTTTTAGTTTAACTTCTTGTAGCTTTGCTTCATGTAGCTTCACTATGTTTTGTTTTTAATTGTCATTTCCCTTGTAGTGTAGTTTCTTTTAGCTTAGCTTCATATAGCTTCTTATTTAGCTATTTTCTTTAGCTTAGCTTCATTTTGGTTTTATTTTTTCATCTCCCCTTGCTAGCTTGTTTTAGCTTAGCGTCATTTAACTCAGCTTAATTTTGTTTTTATTTTCCTTTAGTTTAGCTTCACTTAGCTTAGCTTCTTTGAACAAAAACATATGCCTTTAGTTTAGCTTTTTTAGCTTAGCACCATTTTGTTTTATTTCCCCTGTCGTGTAACGCTAGGGATCAGAAGTGAACTGGCCTCAGATGCACGACTCGAACACTGAGGCAATTTTAAGAGGATTTTGTCTTTACTCAGGCAAAGGTTGGTACACAGATGAGCAATCAGGCAGGCAATCAAATCCAAAAACCAGTAGGCGAAGGCGTTCATTCAGACAGGCGCGAGGAAAAAACGCAGGAACGAGGGTCACCAGGACGGATCGACAACGAACTGGTACATGAGGAAGGGAGGACACACATTATACTGTATTTTTCTCACTATAAGGCTCACTTAAAATCAGCCAGCTGTTTAATGAAGGATTTGATGGCTCTGTGGACGAGGAATGAACTGAAAAAAACTGAAAGGCAGTGTATTCGTTTGTATTTCATGTGTTACAACTGAAAAAAGGTGAGTTATTGAAGTTATTGAGTTATTAAATGAATTGAATCAAGTTTGACTTATCTGACCGTTTTGTTTCGCTTAATGCGCCTTATAGTGCGAAAAATACAATATAGTGGTGAGGGAGTGAATAAGGAGACACAGATGGACACAATCAGGGGCGGGGCTACAATCAGACAGGTGAGTTGATGGAAAGTAGGTCAGGGGGTGGAGACACAGGAGGGCAGGAAGTGCAGTGAATCTGAAACGAGAGGGAAGGTTAGCGATTTCAAAATAAAGAAGGAAGTGGAAATGATGAAAATGAAAAGACAACAACTATGACCTAGGATCTGGTGGATGTAACATTTAGTCTACCTTCTTTGACCTTGGGTTAATTTAGCTTAGCTTCATTTTGTTTGGGTCTTCATTTCCCTTTAGTTTACCTTCTTTAAGTGTAGCTTTTCTTAGCTAAGCTTCATTTCACCTGAGCTTCGCTTACAGTACTGTCTATTTTACTTTTGTCAGTTTGGTTCAGTTTTGACACAGTTTTGACTCAGTTTGGCTCGGTTTTGACTCAGTTTGACTCAGTTTGGCTCAGTTTGACTCAGTTTGACTCAGTTTGGCTCAGTTTGACTCAGTTTGACTCAGTTTGGCTCAGTTTGACTCAGTTTGACTCAGTTTGGCTCGGTTTTTGACTCAGTTTGACTCAGTTTGGCTCAGTTTGACTCAGTTTGACTCAGTTTGGTTCAGTTTTGGCTCATTTTGGCTCAGTTTGGTTCGGTTTTGACACAGTTTTGACTCAGTTTGGCTCAGTTTAACTCAGTTTGACTCAGTTTGGCTCAGTTTGACTCAGTTTGATTCGGTTTGGCTCAATTTAACTCAGTTTGGTTCAGTTTTGACTCAGTTTTGGCTCAGTTTGGTTCAGTTTTGACTCACTTTTGTTCTGTGTTGGCTAAATTCTGACTCAGTTTGACTCAGTTTGGTTCAGTTTCTTCTCAGTTTTGACTCAGTTTGGTTCAGTTTTGACTAAGTTTGGCTCGGCTTTGGCTCAGTTTGCCTCAGTTTGACTCAGATTGGCTCAGTTTGGCTCAGTTTAACTCAGTTTGGCTCAGCTTGGCTCAGCTTGACTCAGTTTGGCTCAGTTTGACTCAGTTTGGTTCAGTTTGGCTCAGTTTGACTCAGTTTGACTCAGTTTGGCTCAGTTTAACTCCGTTTGGCTCGGTTTTGGCTCAGTTTGACTCAGTTTGGCTCAGTTTGACTCGGTTTGGCTCAGTTTAACTCAGCTTGACTCAGTTTGGCTCAGTTTGACTCAGTTTGACTCAGTTTGGCTCAGTTTGACTCAGTTTGACTCAGTTTGGCTCAGTTTAACTCAGTTTGGCTCGGTTTTGGCTCAGTTTGCCTCAGTTTGACTCGGTTTGGCTCAGTTTGACTGAGTTTGGCTCAGTTTAACTCAGCTTGACTCAGTTTGGCTCAGTTTGGCTCAGTTTAACTCAGTTTGGCTCGGTTTTGGCTCAGTTTGCCTCAGTTTGACTCGGTTTGGCTCAGTTTGACTGAGTTTGGCTCAGTTTAACTCAGCTTGACTCAGTTTGGCTCAGTTTGACTCAGTTTGACTCAGTTTGGCTCAGTTTGGCTCAGTTTGACTCAGCTTGACTCTGTTTGGCTCTTTCTGGTTTTGGCTCGGTTTTGGCTCAGTTTGACTCAGTTTGGCTCAGTTTGTTTTTTTCTTTTTTTATTTTGCCTCATTTACTCACCTTACTCATTTCTCATTTCTCATTTCTTTACTCAGTTTGGCTCAGTTTGGTTCAGTTTTGACTAAGTTTGGCTCGGTTTGACTCAGTTTGGCTCAGTTTAACTCAGCTTGACTCAGTTTGGCTCAGTTTGACTCAGTTTGGCTCAGTTTAACTCAGCTTGACTCAGTTTGGCTCAGTTTGACTCAGTTTGACTCAGTTTGGCTTAGTTTGGCTCAGTTTGACTCAGTTTGACTCTGTTTGGCTCAGTTTGGCTTAGTTTTGGCTCGGTTTTGGCTCAGTTTGACTCAGTTTGGCTCAGTTTGGCTCAGTCTGGCTCAGTTTAACTCAGTTTTGGCTCAGTTTGCCTCAGTTTGACTCAGTTTGGCTCGGTTTTGGCTCAGTTTGACTCAGTTTGGCTCAGTTTGTTTTTTTTTTTTTTTTTTTTTTTTTTTTTTTTTTTTTTTTTTTTTTTTTTTTTTTTTTTTTTTTTTTTTTTTTTTTTTTTTTTTTTTTTTTTTTCTTGTTTTCTCATTTTACTCATTTTGCTCATTTACTCAGTTTGGCTCAGTTTGGTTCAGTTTTGACTAAGTTTGGCTCGGTTTGACTCAGTTTGGCTCAGTTTAACTCAGCTTGACTCAGTTTGGCTCAGTTTGACTCAGTTTGGCTCAGTTTAACTCAGCTTGACTCAGTTTGGCTCAGTTTGACTCTGTTTGGCTTTTGCTTGGTTTTGGCTCGGTTTTGGCTCAGTTTGACTCAGTTTGGCTCAGTTTAACTCAGTTTGGCTCAGTTTGACTCAGTTTGACTCTGTTTGGCTCAGTTTCTTGGTTTTGGCTCGGTTTTTGCTCAGTTTTACTCATTTTGGCTCATTTTAACTCAGTTTTGGCTCAGTTTGCCTCAGTTTGACTCAGTTTGGCTCTGTGTTGGCTAAATTTTGACTCAGTTTGGTTCAGTTTCTTCTCAGTTTGACTCAATTTGGCTCAGCTTGGCTCAGCTTGGCTCAGCTTGGCTCAGTTTGGCTCGGTTTTGGTTCAGTTTGCCTCAGTTTGACTCAGTCCATCCTGTGATCGTGTCCTCTCAGGCTGAGCGGTCTGTCTCCCTTCATGGGCGACAACGACAACGAGACGCTGTCCAACGTCACCTCGGCCTCCTGGGACTTTGAGGACGAGGCCTTCGATGAAATCTCTGACAATGCCAAAGACTTCATCACCAACCTGCTGAAGAAGGACATGAGGTAAGAAAGCACTCATGGCGTCCTCAGTCGGCGAGCAGCGATCGCTCGCCACGCCCTGAAACCTGACGGTGTGTGTGTGTCAGGGCTCGGCTCACCTGTGCTCAGTGTTATGAACACACCTGGCTGAAGCAGGACACCAACACCATGAAGGCCAAGAAGCTGTCCAAGGAGAGGATGAAGAAGTACATCCTGAGGAGGAAATGGCAGGTAAACAACAACGACGACATGAGACAGAGACATGACACAGCATATTTACACCATGACGCGGCATATCTATCACATGACAGCATAGTCACACCATAGGGCAGCGTATTTACAGCATGACGTAGCATATTTACAACATGATATAGCATATTTACAACATTCCGTGATACAGGGTATTTACAACGCAATGCATCATATTTAGGCAAAGCAAGGCAAGTTTATTTGTATAGCACACTTCATGTGCAAGACAATACAAAGTGCTTTTCATAAAACGTTAACAGCATTACAGTGGGGTACAGACGAAGCATTAAAAAGTACATTAGAGAACAAAATCATATTGAGACATTGCAAAAATTATAATAAAATCATGTAAAATAACTAAACAGAATTAAAATGATTAAATCCAAGCAACAGTCTAGATAAGTTAAGAGATACGGTGCAGATTTCATGCAGAGGCACATGATAAAAGAAATGTTTTTAACCTGGACTTTAAAGTATCTACATTTGGTGAAAGTTTAATCTCTACTGGCAGTTTGTTCCACTTGTTAGCAGCCTAACAGCTAAATGCTGCTTCTGCATGTTTAGTCCAGACTCTGGCCTGGACTAGCTGACCTGAGTCCTGGGATCTAAGAGCCCTGCTAGGTTTACAACATGCCGTGATACAGAGTATTTACAACATGACGCAGCATATTTACAACATGACGCTGCAGAATGCTGTTGTACTGGGTGATAAATACAGCCTACTGGTAAGGAGTTATGCAGTCATGAACTGTAGTACTGAAATCACACACTGGCCTCAGCCAAAGTAATCCTGGCCAACGTACAGGAAGAGGTGATGTGACTCTTTCTTTTTCTGTGGCAGAAAACGGGTCACGCTGTTCGAGCCATCGGCAGACTGTCATCTATGGCCATGATGGCCGGAGTCAGCGCCAAGAAGGGCTCGCCCACCGAAGGTAGAGGCTGATAGAGCAGACCGCTGTTGTTCTGGTGGGACTGTGCTGTTTGGTTTACTGACGGTGTGTGTGTTCAGAGGACAACCAGTTCCTGGAGTGTCTGGAGTACGAGCAGAAGACGGAGTGTAAGCCGACGTTCAGCTCGGTCATCAAGGACGTTGAGGTGGTGGAGGGAAGCGCCGCTCGTTTCGACTGCAAGATCGAAGGTGCGAGACCACAGCTGACGGTCGGGTCGGGTACCGTTTGGTTCCTGACTGTGAATCACATTCCGATCAAGTCAGATCTTAATTTTTATCATCCCTGCTTGAAAGATGGTCTAACTCTCCAACTGATGGCTCATAACATTTATTAGCTCCAAAATCAATATATGCAGTGACCACATGGTGAAGACACTGCAGAGCTACAGAGGAAACAAACCAAAACAAAACATTTCGATCTTTACACAAATGACCAGCTCTGAGCAACAGATAAGCCTGTTTAACTTGAAATGAACGTATGAGTCCCTCTTCACACCTTTAATCACCCATAAAAGCAGCTGTACTGCAGAATTCACACCAGGCACATGGAGCTTTCGCTTACACACACTTTTTAACTCTTTAACTGAACAAAGACGGTGAAACGACATGAGAAAGTCTCTTCTCATCAAACAGTAAGAAACAAAACAAACCTACTACACATGACGACAGACCAACCACATCTCCTGGTGTTGTCACAGAGATGGTTTAACTGAACTGTGGGTTCCACGGTAACAGGTGGTTGTACTGTATATACTCATTCATTGAATTCAGCACTCTGGTCTGTGTGACTCCAGGTTACCCCGACCCAGAGGTGGTGTGGTACAAAGACGACCAGCCCATCAAAGAGACCCGACACTTCCAGATCGACTACGACGAAGAAGGAAACTGTAGTCTCGTCATTTCAGAGGTCAGAGGTCAACTGCTGTGTGTCACTGTGACTTTCTGACTGAACAGGCTTCATCCACCACGTCGACGTCAAAAATGGGACTGTCAAATTTAAAGTGTTTCAAAGCTACAGTGAACATGTTACATTATCCAGCATATTTACATCATGACGCAGCATATTTACATCATGACGCAGCATATTTACAATGCAATGCAGCATATTTACATCATGACACAGCATATTTACATCATAACGCAGCATATTTACATCATGACGCAGCATATTTACATCATGATGCAGCATATTTACATCATGACGCAGCATACTTACATCATGATGCAGCATATTTACATCATGACGCAGCATATTTACATCATGACGCAGCATATTTACATCATAACGCAGCATATTTACATCATGACGCAGCATATTTACATCATGACGCAGCATATTTACATCATGACGCAGCATATTTACATCATGACGCAGCATATTTACATCATGACGCAGCATATTTACATCATGACGCAGCATATTTACATCATGACGCAGCATACTTACATCATGATGCAGCATATTTACATCATGACGCAGCATATTTACATCATGACGCAGCATATTTACAATGCAATGCAGCATATTTACATCATGACACAGCATATTTACATCATGAAGCAGCATATTTACATCATAACGCAGCATATTTACATCATGACGCAGCATATTGACAGTGCAATGCAGCATATATACATCATGACGCAGCATATTTACATCATGACGCAGCATATTTACAATGCAATGCAGCATATTTACATCATGACACAGCATATTTACATCATGACACAGCATATTTACATCATGAAGCAGCATATTTACATCATGACGCAGCATATTTACATCATGAAGCAGCATATTTACATCATGACGCAGCATATTTACATCATGACGCAGCATATTTAGATCATGACGCAGCATATTGACAGTGCAATGCAGCATATTTACATCATGACACAGTATATTTACATCATGATGCAGCATATTTACATCATGACAGAAATTCTGATATTTGCTGATATAAACCTGCAGGTGTCGGGTGACGACGACGCCAAGTACACGGTGAAGGCTGTCAACAGTCTGGGGGAGGCGACCTGCACCGCAGAGCTGCTGGTGGAGGTGATGGCCGGGGAAGAGGAAGAGGAAGAGGAGGAGGAAGAGGAGGAGGAGGAGGAGGAATAAAGCAGTGTTGGTCTGGACTCCCACAGGAAGAGGAGGAGGTGGTGCTCCTCTTCATCCTGTCAGACCTGAACAAGAAACTTACTCACCTATAAATCAAATAACAGATTGTGATTGGAGGAGCAGGTGGGTGGGGTTTCAGTGCAACTACACTAAATTTGAATCTCTTTTAGTGATGGTCTAATCTGCACTATGCTGTGCTAAACCCCACCCACCTGACACCTGGAGAACAGAAGCCCCACCCCTGTCAGGTTAGCCTCTGTTCATTGGTGGGTTTCCTCTCACAGTTTATCTTAAAGACGTACAACTGAAACAGGACACTTGGGTTATCTGTCCAGTCTTAGATCTAATTTAAATGTCTCATCATTTAAATTAAGAACTAAATCAGTGAAAAGAACGTAATGTTTTGATGTCGTCAACATGCTGGAGACCAGAAGCTTCACGCTGCTCCACTAATCATCAGCCAGTCGACAGTCGTCACGCATGCATTGTGTTATAGTGATAGCAGCTAGCTAGTGCAAGCTAGCTGCTATCTAGCTAGTTGAACAGGTGCTTGGGTTTGATGATTGTTGTGTCCTTCAGTAACAACTCTCTAAAGGTCGGCTCTCCAGGTCGACCTTTGACCTTTGTCTCCCGTCGCCCAACATCTGGCAGTGAGAGTTAACGGAAACACTGAGGACACCATGTTGTGTTTCTGTCTGCTGACCAGTCGGTGTGCTGGTGCTTCAGTACTTTAGTAGCTCCTCATAGCGGAGACATCTAAACCATGAGACACTACAGATGTCCTCATAGCGGAGACATCTAAACCATGAGACACTACAGATGTCCTCATAGCGGAGACATCTAAACCATGAGACACCACAGATGTCCTCATAGCGGAGACATCTAAACCATGAGACACCACAGATGTCCTCATAGCGGAGACATCTAAACCATGAGACACCACAGATGTCCTCATAGCGGAGACATCTAAACCATGAGACACTACAGATGTCCTCATAGCGGAGACATCTAAACCATGAGACACTATAGATGTCCTCATAGCGGAGACATCTAAACCATGAGACACTACAGATGTCCTCATAGCGGAGACATCTAAACCATGAGACACCACAGATGTCCTCATAGCGGAGACATCTAAACCATGAGACACTACAGATGTCCTCATAGCGGAGACATCTAAACCATGAGACACCACAGATGTCCTCATAGCGGAGACATCTAAACCATGAGACACTACAGATGTCCTCATAGCGGAGACATCTAAACCATGAGACACCACAGATGTCCTCATAGCGGAGACATCTAAACCATGAGACACTACAGATGTCCTCATAGCGGAGACATCTAAACCATGAGACACTACAGATGTCCTCATAGCGGAGACATCTAAACCATAAGACACCACAGATGTCCTCATAGCGGAGACATCTAAACCATGAGACACCACAGATGTCCTCATAGCGGAGACATCTAAACCATGAGACACCACAGATGTCCTCATAGCGGAGACATCTAAACCATGAGACACCACAGATGTCCTCATAGCGGAGACATCTAAACCATGAGACACTACAGATGTCCTCATAGCGGAGACATCTAAACCATGAGACACCACAGATGTCCTCATAGCGGAGACATCTAAACCATGAGACACTACAGATGTCCTCATAGCAGAGACATCTAAACCATGAGACACCACAGATGTCCTCATAGCGGAGACATCTAAACCATGAGACACTACAGATGTCCTCATAGCGGAGACATCTAAACCATGAGACACTACAGATGTCCTCATAGCGGAGACATCTAAACCATGAGACACCACAGATGTCCTCATAGCGGAGACATCTAAACCATGAGACACTACAGATGTCCTCATAGCGGAGACATGTAAACCATGAGACACCACAGATGTCCTCATAGCGGAGACATCTACACCATGAGACACCACAGATATCCTCATAGCGGAGACATCTAAACCATGAGACACCACAGATGTCCTGATAGCGGAGACATGTAAACCATGAGACACTACAGATGTCCTCATAGCGGAGACATCTAAACCATGAGACACTACAGATGTCCTCATAGCAGAGACATCTAAACCATGAGACACTACAGATGTCCTCATAGCGGAGACATCTAAACCATGAGACACTACAGATGTCCTCATAGCGGAGACATCTAAACCATGAGACACCACAGATGTCCTCATAGCGGAGACATTTAAACCATGAGACACTACAGATGTCCTCATAGCGGAGACATGTAAACCATGAGACACCACAGATGTCCTCATAGCGGAGACATCTACACCATGAGACACCACAGATATCCTCATAGCGGAGACATCTAAACCATGAGACACCACAGATGTCCTGATAGCGGAGACATGTAAACCATGAGACACTACAGATGTCCTCATAGCGGAGACATTTAAACCATGAGACACTACAGATGTCCTCATAGCGGAGACATGTAAACCATGAGACACCACAGATGTCCTCATAGCGGAGACATGTAAACCATGAGACACCACAGATGTCCTCATAGCGGAGACATCTACACCATGAGACACCACAGATGTCCTCATAGCGGAGACATTTAAACCATGAGACACTACAGATGTCCTGATAGCGGAGACATGTAAACCATGAGACACTACAGATGTCCTCATAGCGGAGACATTTAAACCATGAGACACTACAGATGTCCTGATAGCGGAGACATGTAAACCATGAGACACTACAGATGTCCTCATAGCGGAGACATTTAAACCATGAGACACTACAGATGTCCTCATAGCGGAGACATCTAAACCATGAGACACTACAGATGTCTCTGGTAAAACTACCTGCTGAATAAATAGTAATAATAGCACTGCTGGTGCTCAACAGGAAGTACGAATATGATCGCTAACAGGAAGTGAATAAGTGGGCGGGGCCATATAAGGTGAATATCTCTGATAAAGTTATGAGGTGGTAAATCTGAGAATATGGATAGAGACATCCCAGTATCATCTGTCAGCTCTAAACCCTTCTGAGGAAACACACTGATGAAGAGTTGCTAGTTGAACACATGCTTGCAGTCCTGAAATGCACACTAATGCTAATGAAATGTGACGATGTTAAGCTACAGCTCACCAAAGGCTCATGGGAGCTGTAGTTATTGAAGGGTGTGGGACTTTAGCTCTCTGTACTAACTAAACCATGATAAAAGTACTGTATGGGAAGCAGACCTGCTCCCTGTGGGAGTCCAGGTGAAGAAGAAGATAGTACGATGGAGCAGTGAAGACGAAGAATGAGCACCGCTTCATATTCACACAGTTATTACACCTAACGATAAAACATTTCACTGTGATGAGAGCTAAAGCTAACTAATCAGTCCAAACATCAAGGCAAACAACATCCAAAAATAGTTTAGCATGTTAGCACTGCAGCTAGCGGCGTGGTGAAGACTTACCATGTTAGCACTGCAGCTAATGGCGTGGTGAAGACTTACCATGTTAGCACTGCAGCTAACGGCGTGGTGAAGACTTACCATGTTAGCACTGCAGCTAACGGCGTGGTGAAGACTTACCATGTTAGCACTGCATCTAGCAGCGTGGTGAAGACTTACCATGTTAGCACTGCAGCTAGCGGCGTGGTGAAGACTTACCGTGTTAGCACTGCAGCTAACGGCGTGGTGAAGACTTACCATGTTAGCACTGCAGCTAACGGCGTGGTGAAGACTTACCGTGTTAGCACTGCATCTAGCGGCGTGGTGAAGACTTACCGTGTTAGCACTGCATCTAGCGGCGTGGTGAAGACTTACCGTGTTAGCACTGCAGCTAGCGGCGTGGTGAAGACTTACCGTGTTAGCACTGCAGCTAGCGGCGTGGTGAAGACTTACCGTGTTAGCACTGCAGCTAGCGGCATGGTGAAGACTTACCGTGTTAGCACTGCAGCTAGCGGCGTGGTGAAGACTTACTCACTGTTGCAAACATGAGCTAATGTGAAGAGTAAATTTAAACGGTTTTGAACTGCCAGAATACAAATTTTTAAATAATTGATAAACAAAAAATAGTTAGCTTGGTAGCTAACATGCTTTTCATTCTCCCTGAAATTATGCATTTTTGCTAATTAGCAGTAAATGAAACCACATGCCTGAATCCCGAGGTCAGTGACTGTGTGAATATTAGGCTGAGGACCAGCGCGGTGATGACACGATCACTTATAAAGTAATAATCCATCTTTTACTCCCCCTCTTTGCTGTCAACTGTTTGTTTCTTCTTTTCTGTTTGAGCACTTTTCTTGTCGTCTTTGTGTTTTTGGACTTCAACAGCAGTTTTTGCTCAGAAACATTTTCCCGCCATTATCACGACTGCCTTAAAGCAACACGATGCCACCTTTAATAACTGCTGGCGGCCTTGACAACACGTTTGTTAGCATGTTAACTCAGTTCCCAGAATGCTCTGTTAGCTCGCCGAGTTTGACGTCCACGAGACGTCAGCGGAGACCTGGAGGACATTTAGAGACGCTCTGGATGAGGTGTGCTGCATTCACCGCAGAAAAAACTAGACATTCTCCCATAATTATGATTTATGTGTCATCTAATATTTATATATCGTATCTCTTGTTTATTTTGATTATGAGATCCGTTCCTCAGCTCTGAGATAAGATCTGTTATTTACGGTTTGACAATAATAATACTAATGATAATACTTTTTATTACTTTTTTGAATTCCGACATGCAACACATAGATCTTATATTTTCATCAATATGGAAAAATGTCATTCAGATTTGATTAACAAAGTAATAATAATAATAATAATAAGGCGAATCTCATCGGTTATTTATATATTTACACAATTTCTCATTTTGATGATTAAGACCCATCCATCTTGTAATTATTAAATCTAATATTTACAATATGTCACCACTTATTTTACGAATAGGAAATCAATATTTCATGGTTAGGTTATAGATTAGATCTGCTGATGATCAGAATAGTTAAATTATGACATTCAAGACTGCATCATATGGATCTTGTAATTTCATGGATATCAGGAAATACATAATTCATACAGATCTAATCTCATAATGCTGAGTTATGTAACTCAGTTCAAGAAAAAAACATATTTACACAATAGTACCTCAAAATTCAGAAAGCTGTATCATGAAAATATGATGTCATTTCACCATTTTAAAGTATGTTTCCTGTTTCAGTTCATACATTTTTTTCTCATTTTACAATAATTAATTACAGTAATTATTATTATAATAAATATGTTAATACATCTCAAAATTATAAGATCTAATTTAATCTAATCTCATAGTTCAGAGATACAAATCTTGATATTTGACGTTTTTGAGATATGACATCAAACCGACAGATCTGATCTCTTTATATCGTAATTATCAGATATTTATCTCAAGTTGCAAGAAAAAAAAACTATATTTACAAAATTTTACCTCAAAATGACAAAATCCATATGTCATTTACTGGTTTTGTAATTTTGAGCTACAAAATTTACAAAATTAGTTCTTTTGTGATTCGGTTTCATAACTCAGTTTGATACAGTGTCTCATTTTACGGTTACGAGATCTTAGGTAATTATTAGAGTTTAGTATCTCAGTTTTTCTTTGCTGAATGTTTTGCACTTTTATACAAATATAAATCAGACAGACATCGCGAACACATGAAACACTTTTTACTGTTGTGTTTATTCTATCTAATTTTTATATTTTAGAAATATTAAAGGAACTTTGGCCCAAAGTGAAACGTCACCGATGGCCTCGGTCCCGTTTTCTGAAAGCAGCATTAAAGATGTGAAGCAGCGGCGGCGGCGGCGGCTCCGGTGACCTTTGACCCCTCGTGTTCACGCTGACGTCGGAGCAGCAGCCTTTGTTTTTGCCACATTCCAGCTGTTTGTTTGAGCTTTACGACGCCGATTTAAAGGTTTTCAGCCAAAGAAACTTCTTCACAGGTGTGTGTTTGTGTGTGTTAGCTTTAGCCTGTTGTGTGTTTGCTGGGTGTTAGTTTGAAGAATGTTTTTTTATTTTTAGACTTATTTAATGCACAGATTCATAACTCTAATATTAGCATTTGAGCATCTGTCTTCTTGAAGATCTTCACTTAAAATGTCACAAACTGAACCCGGCAGTGGACTCACTCCGACACTGGTTGGTCTTTGTATTAGATGTATGTAGATTATATTTCTCTAATTTTTATAAATATATATCAAGTTTGATGAACTGCAGATGACATGTATGAGAACACTACGACTGTAGTTACTCACAGATACCAAATAAAGACGTCACAAAATGAACAGCTGCCGTGGTGAGTGATGTTCCTGCAGATATGATCAGAACTCCACTGTGGGACTAATAAAGGAATATCTTATCTTATCTTATCTTATGTTATCTTAGAACGACCTCCTGCCAGTTACCTCTCTCCTGTGGTCGCTTAAACACAAACTGCTATCTTTTCTTCACGCTAATAGAGTAGTTTTAACCAACGACAAAATGAAGGAAAAAAACACGAAAACAAAGAGAAAACCAGCTGATAATACTTTATTACTGGTACATCAGTTCATCATCAGCAGCTGTTGTTGCAGTCTGCCGGCCAGCAGGGGCCGCTGTGAGCGGACAGACACCCGGAGAGCTGCCCGGCAGGGGCCGCTGTGAGCGGACAGACACCCGGAGACAACCGGATATGCGCTGCATCAGCGGTGCCGACAGTAAAAACAGTGAGAGCCTAAAAACTTGGAGCTGATTTTGTTTCCAGTTTTCCGCTGAACCGCGATGGCCGGCACGGCGCTGAAGAGACTCATGGCGGAGTATAAACGTGAGTGGACGGAACCGGCCGGGTCGCGACGCCGCCCTCAGCCGATCGGAGAACTGGTGCCGTTAGCGGGCAGGCTAAGCTAACAGTGAGCTCCTGAGCTCTCTTCGCTCAATTATTTCAACACAGGTCGAAAGCGTTTGTTTAAAGGCTGCAACGGAGCTTAACTTCGGCACCGTGCGGAGAACCGCGGTGAAATACGTCGCTCTGTGAGCGGTGTCTTGGCTCGCAGACGATGGTGCCGCTGTGAAAACTGAAGCGGGTTCAGCAGACACGAAGCGCAGTCAGGCTGTTGGTTAGTGCTGAAGCTAAACGTAGAGCTCGTTAACTGTCCGGAGCCTCAGAGCTGCAGCCGGGCGGCCGCTGCTCGCTACGCCCGATGCTCATTTGGACCGTGTTTTAAATGGAGTCTGGAGCACCGGGGCTAGCCCTGGCTGCTAGGCTAGCTGGTGGTTAACCTTAGTGTTAGATTAATGTTTAGTCCTGTTCAGATCAGTGCCAGTAGAAGCTCAGTTAGGTTGAAGCTGTGATCTCTGTTAGCTCGTCAGGGCTGTAGTTTTTACTGTTAGCATGTTAGCACAGATGTCCATGTTTATGTTTATCACTCATATTTCCGGCACATTATTTAAACCAGAGAGACTTCAAACGAGACAGCAGAGTTAGCTTCAGTCACACGATAAACACTGTTTATTATTAAAGTCAGAGGTTACTGTCAGGTTTACAGCATGCTAACCTGAAGCTAACCTGGTCCTAGCCTGAAGCTAACCTGGTCCTAACCTGAAGCTAACCTGGTCCTAGCCTGAAGCTAACCTGGTCCTAACCTGAAGCTAACCTGGTCCTAGCCTGAAGCTAACCTGGTCCTAGCCTGAAGCTAACCTGGTCCTAACCTGAAGCTAAACTGGTCCTAACCTGAAGCTAACCTGGTCCTAGCCTGAAGCTAACCTGGTCCTAGCCTGAAGCTAACCTGGTCCTAGCCTGAAGCTAACCTGGTCCTAGCCTGAAGCTAACCTGGTCCTAGCCTGAAGCTAACCTGGTCCTAGCCTGAAGCTAACCTGAAGCTGACCTGTGTTTGTGTTTTCAGAGCTGACCCTGAACGCACCTGAGGGGATTGTTGCAGGTGAGACAGCAGATCAACCTGAACTGTTAAGGTTTAATCTCCACATCACTCAGATTATTGTCATTATTCATTATTATTTTCTCCATTAATAGAAAAACTAAAGTTTTCATACTTGCTGTTTCATCTGAATGCCGTTCAGTTTAGTGTGAAATAAAGGACAGAGTCCTCCCCGAGGACCCGCTGTGGTCCAGATGTGGATCTGAGACCTGGTCTATTGATCCAGTCTAACCTGACTCGCCTGCGTTATATTTAATATTTCACTCTGTTTACTGTTTCATATGCCAGTTTCACCCCACACATAAACAACAGCAAGCATTTAGACGGTGGAGGTAAAAATAATAACTTATTTTTCTAATAAAATTAAAGAATAAATTTGAAATGAATACAGTCTAGTGTATTTATACATTTATAATAATAATAAAATAATTGATAATGTCCTAATTATAAAAGTAAAGAATGTGGAATAAAAATAATCGTGTGTGTGTGTGTGTATATAGAAATATATAAATTATATAAAATAGATAATTTTGGACGATGGAAAGCCTGTGTGTGCAGTGATAGACAGGAAGTTGCCGTGGTAACGCTGAGTGTCTGTCTGCAGGTCCAGCCAATGAGGAGAACTTCTTTGAGTGGGAGGCTCTCATCATGTGAGTACAGATCTGTGTCAGCGGTTTTAGCTGGTCGCCCTGGAAACAAGCGTGATCGGACAGACCAACACGTAAAGACGACGGATGTCTGAGTGAATCTGAGCAGACATTTATCTGGTGGGTCAGTCAGCTGGCGGGTCCTCGTTCCTGACAGGGTGACGCTGCGACACCGTGATGGTCCACCAGAGTCTGACCGGTGTCCATAGCAACGGTCTGCTGTAAAGAAATGATCAGAGTCAAGTATTCAGCACAGCTGTGTGATTAAGTAGTTCAAATCTCGTTTGGGGGGGTCAGACTGGACCGGTTCAGGTCCTACTGTAGTGTCCTCAGGTTAACCGTGTGTTCACACCAAGTCCTGTCAGCGTAGAGATGGTCTTCCTGTCCTCACCGCCGTCCTGATGTTCAACATCTGTGTCTGTGGTCACCCAGAGCTACGATAGTACATCAGCTCTGTCCAGAGACCAGAACCACCGACTGTCTACGGCAGAAACAACAACGTCTAGATGACTTTATGTTGAGTGTTGATGCAGCAGCTGCAGAGCCTGGTTCTGATCCAACCAGACTCCATTCAGAAAACAAGCATTTTAACAGCTGTCTGCTTGTCGTCACGGTAACGGACCTGACAGAGCATCAGTTCAGACTGTTTACTGATCAGCATCATGACGGAGTTATTTCAGCATCATTCTGATCTGGTTATTGATCTTAAATCACAGCTCAGTCTGTTTATTGTGGGTTCATACCTCAGTATTGATCCAGTCAGTGTGATGTACTGGATGTGAATCCAGCTCACCACCAGGTGATGGTATGAACCCAGACAGGACGGAGTTTGGTTCTCTGACATATCTGGACTTCACCAACATGGACAGAGCAGCTACAGTGGTGATTTCTTCATGCTGATGGAGGAAATGTTGGTATCCATGGAGACAAGCTCCTCCTCCTCTCTGAAGGGTCTAGGATGACCAGATGATACCGGCGGTTTATCTCGGAGTAAAGAGAGGAGTCACTTCATTCTGAACACAGTCAGCTGTATCCAGCTGCTGTAACAAAACGATCGGTATGAGCCGACAGGATCGGACTGAAACCGACATCGAGGCATCTCTACTTTTATCAGTCATGACTTGAACATTTCTGAAATCCTGATCTGACGCCCTTCCTCTGAACACAGCACTGATGAGTGCTGTAGCTGATGGAAGCAGAGCAGTCAGCCTCTGGGTGGCTTTTATATGTCCGACAGAGTCCTGCTTCAACAGGACGAATGCTTCATTAACACCAGTCAACAGGAGACTCAGTGATGGCGTCCACCTCTGTGACCACAGCAGATTGGCAGAGCAGCAGATACCGTTAACCTGATGATCCAGGTGGGAGGTTGGACATGTGACCAGCAGGTGGTGCTGCACCATCACTAACACACATTACTTCATGTTCTCACTCTGTCTGCTGATGAGAGGCAGACACTTATTCATTTCCACTTATTAATGTTCATCCCATCAGACACCAGACAGAAGGATCTTTAAGGGTCCAAAGTCATTCTCCAACCATCTCTACCTGATGTGGTCTCCACCCGTCGGTGGAGAGAGATGAGCCACCAGCAGATCAGCTGAGAGCTCATTATCAGTGGTGAAGCTGTCTCGTGGTGCTAAATACACCTGTTGAAGTAAAGGTTTGGACGTCTTATAGGGACCAGGTAGACGGGTGGTGGAGCGGTGCTCCACAGGTGATGCTGGTCTGGTCTGGTCTGTTCATGACCAGGGACCAGGTGTAACGGGCATGGCAGCATTTCTCTTGATGAAAAACAATCATAGTTCATCTTGAACTGCTGTCATGTTTTATGGTTGTGATGCTGGAGGAGGAGGAGGAGGAGGAGGAGAAGAAGAAGAAGCTACAGGATGGTTTGATGTAGACAGATCTGTCTGGAGCACCCACATGAGATCCACAGAGAACCTCTGAAAGGAACCCTAGATTCCCTCAAAGGAGCCCTAAATCACCTTAAAGGACTGCTAGAACCTCTTAGGACCCTTTGAAGCTCCCTTTGTAAACTAGAACTCCCTAAATGACCACTAGAACCTTGCCTAGAAACCCTTGAACTCCCATAGGACAGCTTAAGTCTTCTAAGGGATAACTAGGACCTCCATAAAGAACCTCAGATCATCTTAAAGGACACTAGAGCTCAGTGACTACTAGAGCATCCGTAAGGACCACAAGAACATTAAAGGACCCCTAGAACCTCTTAAAGAACTACTGGAACTCCCTAAATGACTACTAGAACCTCCTGTGAGAACCCTAGAACTGCTAAAGTACAGCTAAAGTCTCCTAAAGTACTGCTCGAACCTCTGAAAGGAATCCTAGATCCTCACAAAGGAGCCCTAAATCACCCTAAAGGACGACTAGAACTACTTAGGACCCTTAGAACCCTTAGTAAGCTAGAGCTTCTCTCTCAAGAGGCCACTAAAATCTCTTGAAGGACCACTGGGACTCCTTAAACAACCAGTAGAACCCAGCATGGCATGTATTACTGTGGTGTTCTTGAAGAACCAGCGAAGGAAACAGAGTCAGGTTCTGATTTCATCTGATTTCTAACGTTGCACTCTTGATTCCTGTTTTCTGATCATCTGGTTCTCCAGTCATCCAGATGAGGTTCTGTAGTGAAAGAGCCCAGCAGTGTTCTAACCTGGTTCTTCTGTGTGTTTCAGGGGACCTCAGGATACGTGTTTTGAAGGCGGCGTGTTTCCAGCTGTCCTCAGTTTTCCCTCCGATTACCCTCTCAGTCCTCCCAAGATGAGGTTCACCTGCGACATGTTCCACCCCAACAGTAAGTTCAAGATGTAAAGAATCAGTCATGTGACCTGCTGAGACTCTGCTTGACTTTAAACCCGTCATTTGACCTGTCGGGACACGCCGCGCGCCACCGTTAGCACGCTGTTAGCATGTCCATAGCATGCTGTCATTAGCGCCATGATTAGTGGACTGCAGCCTGAGAGATGATGTCACAGCAGGGAGGCAGTCTGAGCACGCTCAGTACTGATTAGAGGACGGGACACTCGTTGGTGACCCGTCATCATCATCATCATCATCATCATCATCATCATCATCATCACAGACACCAGCATGGCCCGAAGCTGAACTTCCTGCTGTAACTATCGTCTGACCTGCATCAACAAACAGCTGCAGATAAAGATGAAACACATGAAGAAGAAAACACTGAGCAGCGTCTGACCAGCACAGCACCAGGACTATTCATCTTATACCCATAGGAATGGCACAGAGCAGGTTGATGGTTCGATTCCCACAGTGACAGCGGCTGTCGGAGAGCATGAAGCGCTGCCATGACAACGAGCCAACAGGAAGAAGAAGAAGAAGAAGATCTACCTTTATTAGTCCCACATTGGGGAAATTCAGTTTACACTCTGTTTAACTCATACACGGTACATGCAGACCTGAAACACACATACATGCATTAATGGAGAGATGTCAGAGTGGGGGGGCTGCTCCTGACAAGCGCCCCGAGCAGTTGGGGGTTTGGTGCCTTGCTCAGGGGCACCTCGGCAGTGCCCAAGAGGTAAACTGGCACCTCTCCAGCTACCAGTTCACACTCAGTTTTTGGTCCATGTCGGGACTTGAACCGGTGACCCTCCGGTTCCCAAACCAACTCCCTACAGACTGAGCTACTGCCGCCCCCACTGCACAGCATGCACCTGCACAGGAAGCACTGATCACAGCCTGATAGCACAGCTAGCAGCTCCAGATCCACTGATAATCATCTGACTCAAACACATCACATTTCTACTGAATGTGAGGACACTCACTGAAACGAGACCAGATTACATCTAAGATAAACATTATTATTATATATTATTAATATAAGCAAGAGCGTCTTAATCTTCGTCTTCGTCTCCAAAAACTGTCTCCAGTTTCAAAAAGCATCTGGACTTTCAACATAAAAGTGTTTGGACTTTGGCAGTGAAAGCATCTTGACTTTTGCCATAAAAGCGTCTCTGCTTTCAGTGTGAAAGCCTCTCCACTTTGGACAGTAAAGCGTCTCCACTGTGGATGTGAAAGCACCTTGACTTTAAAAGCATCTCTTTTTGGACATGAAACCATCTCTACTTTTAATGTGAAGGTGTCTCCACTTTCAACATAAAAGTACCCCGACTTTCAGCGTAAAAGCATCTTGACTTTCAACCGTTGAACGTGTTTCAGACTGAACCTTTTTTAGGTGTGTTCGTCTGAAGCCTCCTCATGCTCTGATACTAACTACTTCCTCCTCCTGTAGTCTATCCAGACGGCCGGGTCTGTATCTCCATCCTCCACGCTCCAGGTGATGATCCAATGGGATATGAGAGCAGCGCAGAGAGGTGGAGTCCAGTCCAGAGTGTAGAGAAGATCCTGCTGTCTGTAGTCAGCATGTTAGCAGGTACCAAGCATTCACACACAGAGTACATGGACATACGTGCTTCAGTACACGGAGTACATGGACATACATGCTTCAATACACGGAGTACATGGACATACATGCTTCAGTACACGGAGTACATGGACATACATGCTTCAGTACACGGAGTACATGGACATACATGCTTCAGTACACGGAGTACATGGACATACATGCTTCAGTACACGGAGTACATGGACATACATGCTTCAATACACGGAGTACATGGACATACATGCTTCAGTACACGGAGTACATGGACATACATGCTTCAGTACACGGAGTACATGGACATACATGCTTCAGTACACAGACATATACTCAGGTAAAAGTAGACGGAAGTTCTTGCCAGTACTTCTCGGCTACCCCGACCATTCAGTGCCTCTGTCTGTACCCTAGTTTTCACACTATAAGGAGCATTAAGTGAAACAAAACGGTCAGATAAGTCAAACTTTATTCAGTTAATTTAATAACTCAATAACTTCAATAACTTTCAACATTTTTCAGTCGTAACACATGAAATAAAAACAATACACTCACTTTCAGTTCATTCCGCGTCCACAGATCCATCAGATCCTTCATCATCATCATCATCAGTGTCGGAGTTAAACAGCTGGGAGACTTTAAGTGAGCCTTATAGTGTTTATCAGGTTACTCATTTAAATGGTGAAAGTGCTGCAAAATGATTTTAAATGTTGACAAATTTCTTCAGATATTGAGTTCTGATTTAAGGGGGCATCCAGTCAGGAACTCGTTTTTCCAGTTATTCTGACACCACACGAATGCAGCACCAGTGCCCTGTGTGGCAGTGAAATGGTGTTGCCCCACATCATCAAATTACTCAGGCGGAGTGTCGCTGAAAAGACCCTAATGCACAAACAAACCGGACCAAGACCAAAACCCGGGTACTGGACCCTACAGAGTCACTGAATCTGTCAGTGGTCCAGGGTACTGGACCCTACAGAGTCACTGAATCTGTCAGTGGTCCAGGGTACTGGACCCTACAGAGTCACTGAATCTGTCAGTGGTCCAGGGTACTGGACCATACCACCACTGGGTCTGGGGTACTGGACTGTCATCCCCTGCGTAGAGCTCAGACATGCTGCAGTCAACAGATGTAGTGCTTGAATCATACTGGAGTTTTAAGACTCTTGTTTCCTCCTTTGTGTCCTCTCTTATTTCCTTCCTTGTGTCCTCCCTTGTGTCATCTTTCATTTTCCTCTCGTTTCCTTCTGTTTCCCCTTGTCTCCTCTTTTCTTTCTTCACATTTTTCCTCTCTTGTCTCCTCCCTTGTTTCCTCTCAGAGCCAAATGATGAAAGTGGAGCTAACGTTGACGCCTCTAAAATGTGGCGTGAGGACAGAGAGCAGTTCTACAAACTGGCCCAGAAGATCGTACGCAAGTCGCTGGGCCTGTAGAGGAGGAGGAGGAGGAGGAGGAGGAGGTGGAGGAGGTGGAGGAGGCGGCTGAGGTGGCGGAGGAGGAGGCGGCGGAGGAGTAGGAGGAGGAGGCAGCGGAGGAGGAGGAGGAGGAGGAGGAGGCGGCGGCGGCGGCGGAGGAGGAGGAGGAGGAGGGGGGGGAGGAGGAGGAGGAGGCGGCGGCGGCGGGGGGAGGAGGAGGAGGAGGGGGGGGGGGGGGCGGAGGAGGAGGAGGAGGAGGAGGAGGAGGCGGCGGAGGAGGAGGAGGAGGAGGAGGCGGCGGTGGAGGAGGAGGAGGAGGCGGTGGTGGAGGAGGCGGCGGAGGAGGAGGAGGAGGCGGCGGCGGCGGTGGAGGAGGAGGAGGGGGGGGGAGGAGGAGGAGGGGGCGGGGGAGGAGGAGGCGGCGGCGGCGGGGGAGGAGGAGGAGGAGGCGGCGGTGGAGGCGGAGGAGGCGGCGGTGGAGGAGGCGGCGGTGGTGGCAGTGCCCAGTGCTCTGTGTGTGTTCCAGAAACGAGCCATGTTTAAATCTGCAGCATCGATGAACGACTGAATGAGGATCTGATTATCTTCCCATCACTATGGAAACCAATTAACCCCCTTCCCCACACACACACACACACACACAAGAGTGCTGCTGACACAGACCGATCAGTAAACTGATGGATGGACGTCACACACATTTGGATAAATACACAAACTAAAAGGTAGACAGATTTATCAGTCGATAGAAGAAGAGTGTGGTCGACGAGTCATGTGACCTGAACCGGTGACGTCAGCAGCAGCCGTGTGGACTGCTTCCCACCGACAGCAGCAGCAACGTTGTCATTATCATGATGATGATTGTTATTATGGTTGTTGTTCTTATTTATGTGAATGAATCCCACTTTGAGGGGCTCAGAAATGGACCGTTGCTGGCGGCGGTACCAGGCGGCGGTACCAGGACCGGTGAAATACCAGCTCCTCTCTGGGTCTCCTCAGATGTGATTACGCCCGTCATTGTCTCACGTCTGTAATTCGCTGGGTTCCTGTAACATGTTGTCACGTACAAAAAGCCTCTTGGAGGTTAATCTTTAACCCGACAGGAAGCCAGCTATTTTGAATTGAATCCCACCGTTACCCCTGATGTGCAGGAATGCGTGAGGGCCTGTTCATTGCTGTTTTCAGCTTTAATTATTATTATTATTATTATCATTATCATTATTATTATTATTTAATGCATGCAGGCATTAACACACAGGTCACAGGCAAACACTGATAATCTATACCAACAATCAATAGTTAGACTGGTCGATACTATAGATATACTGTATATACACAGTATATAAAACTAATCAATGCAAAATGAATATTAAATAGACCAATAAAAATAGAATGTAAAGTATAAGTGAAGATGTTATTCATTCTTTAAGTCAAAATATGCCTTTATTTTGAAAGTCCTGTGAGAGAGCTCATCAACCATGGTGGATGGAGAACATGGTGGATGAGAACATGAACATGGTGGATGAAGAACATGGTGGATGGTGAACATGAACATGGTGGATGGTGAACATGAACATAGTGGATGGTGAACATGAACATGGTGGATGGTGAACATGAACATAGTGGATGGTGAACATGAACATAGTGGTGGTGAACATGGTGGATGGTGAACATGAACATGGTGGATGGTGAACATGAACATGGTGGATGGTGAACATGAACATAGTGGTGGTGAACATGGTGGATGGTGAACATGAACATGGTGGATGGTGAACATGAACATAGTGGATGGTGAACATGAACATGGTGGATGGTGAACATGAACATAGTGGTGGTGAACATGGTGGATGATGAACATGGTGGATGGTGAACATGAACATAGTGGTGGTGAACATGGTGGATGGTGAACATGAACATGGTGGATGGTGAACATGAACATGGTGGATGGTGAACATGAACATAGTGGATGATGAACATGAACATGGTGGATGGTGAACATGAACCTGGTGGATGGTGAACATGAACATAGTGGATGGTGAACATGAACATAGTGGTGGTGAACATGGTGGATGGTGAACATGAACATGGTGGATGGAGAACATGAACATAGTGGATGAAGAACATGGTGGATGGTGAACATGAACATGGTGGATGGTGAACATGAACATGGTGGATGGTGAACATGAACATGGTGGATGGTGAACATGAACATAGTGGATGGGAATGAACATGGTGGATGGTGAACATGAACATGGTGGATGGTGAACATGAACATGGTGGATGGTGAACATGAACATGGTGGATGGTGAACATGAACATGGTGGATGGTGAACATGAACATAGTGGATGGGAATGAACATGGTGGATGGTGAACATGAACATGGTGGATGGTGAACATGAACATGGTGGATGTGAACATGGTGGATGGTGAACATGAACATGGTGGATGGTGAACATGAACATAGTGGATGGTGAACATGAACATGGTGGATGGTGAACATGAACATAGTGGATGGTGAACATGAACATAGTGGATGGTGAACATGGATGGTGAACATGGTGGATGGTGAACATGAACCTGGTGGATGGTGAACATGAACCTGGTGGATGGTGAACATGGATGTGAACATGGTGGATGGTGAACATGAACATGGTGGATGGTGAACATGAACATGGTGGATGGTGAACGTGGATGGTGAACATGAACATGGTGGATGGTGAACATGGATGGTGAACATGAACATGGTGGATGGTGAACGTGGATGGTGAACATGAACATGGTGGATGGTGAACATGAACATGGTGGATGGTGAACATGAACATGGTGGATGGTGAACGTGGATGGTGAACATGAACATGGTGGATGGTGAATGTGGATGGTGAACATGAACATGGTGGATGGTGAACATGAACATAGTGGATGGTGAACATGAACACAGTGGATGGTGAACATGAACATAGTGGATGGTGAACATGGATGATGAACATGGTGGATGGTGAACATGAACATAGTGGATGGTGAACATGAACATAGTGGATGGTGAACATGAACATGGTGGATGGTGAACATGGATGGTGAACATGAACATGGTGGATGGTGAACATGAACATAGTGGATGGTGAACATGAACATAGTGAATGGTGAACATGAACATGGTGGATGGTGAACATGAACATGGTGGATGGTGAACATGAACATAGTGGATGGTGAACATGAACATAGTGGATGGTGAACATGGATGGTGAACATGAACATGGTGGATGGTGAACATGAACATAGTGGATGGTGAACATGAACATAGTGGATGGTGAACATGAACATAGTGGATGGTGAACATCGATGGTGAACATGAACATGGATGGTGAACATGAACATGGTGGATGGTGAACATGAACATGGTGGATGGTGAACATCGATGGTGAACATGAACATGGTGGATGGTGAACATGAACATGGTGGATGGTGAACATGGATGGTGAACATGAACATGGTGGATGGTGAACATGGATGGTGAACATGAACATGGTGGATGGTGAACATGAACATGGTGGATGGTGAACATGAACATGGTGGATGGTGAACATGAACATAGTGGATGGTGAACATGAACGTAGTGGATGGTGAACATGAACATAGTGGATGGTGAACATGGATGGTGAACATGAACATGGTGGATGGTGAACATGAACATGGTGGATGGTGAACATGAACATAGTGGATGGTGAACATGAACATAGTGGATGGTGAACATGAACATAGTGGATGGTGAACATGAACATAGTGGATGGTGAACATGGATGGTGAACATGAACATAGTGGATGGTGAACATGAACATAGTGGATGGTGAACATGAACATAGTGGATGGTGAACATGGATGGTGAACATGAACATGGTGGATGGTGAACATGGATGGTGAACATGAACATGGTGGATGGTGAACATGAACATGGTGGATGGTGAACATGGATGGTGAACATGAACATGGTGGATGGTGAACATGAACATAGTGGATGGTGAACATGAACATAGTGGATGGTGAACATGAACATAGTGGATGGTGAACATGAACATAGTGGATGGTGAACATGGATGGTGAACATGAACATGGTGGACGCTGGTCTCTGTTTAGGTGATGCTGGACGTTCTTCATTTTAGATGGCGGACAGACGATGGAGAGATTCGATTGTCGTTTAAGTTGAAAGAAAAAATAAAGAACAGACGAGTGTTTGAGTATTTTTAATGTTTCTGTATGGGATTTGAACCAGCAGTTGTTCTGTTAGTCCACTCACTCCTCCCCCATAGAAGTACACTAGTACCACCAGCTCCATGCAGTTAATGTACACTCGTACTACCAGCTCAGTGTAGTTTAAGTACACTCGTACTACCAGCTCCTTGTTTACTTTCAGTGATTTATTACTGCAGTGATGACTACAGGAGCAACTGAGGCTCATGGGTATTGTAGTGTTCAGAGAAGATGAACATCCTGACCTGTCTGTAGAGATGTTGACTGTGTGTGTGTGTGTGTGTGTGTGTGTGTGTGTGTGTGTGTGTGTGTGTGTGTGTGTGTGTGTGTGTGTGTGCAGCTTCCTGTCTCAACCTGCCTCTAACAATAACACACACCATCAAAGAAGAAACGCCACCATCAGTTACTGACAGAGTGAGAACAGACAGACGCCATTAGTGCTGTTAAAACGCTGTGTGTGTGTGTTTACACAGGTACTGTTATTACCTGTGTGTGTGTGTGTGTGTGTGTGTGTGTGTGTGTGTGTGTGTGTGTGTGTGTGTCAGGATTATTACTGTAAACTGAGACGAAACTGAGACTAAAACAAGCAGAGCAGTGAAGCTATGTCATGATAACCTCCACTAGCATATTTAGCTATGTCATGATAACCTCCACTAGCATATTTAGCTATGTCATGATAACCTCCACTAGCATATTTAGCTATGTCATGATAACCTCCACTAGCATATTTAGCTATGTCATGATAACCTCCACTAGCATATTTAGCTATGTCATGATAACCGCCACTAGCATATTTAGCTATGTCATGATAAACTCCACTAGCATATTTAGCTATGTCATGATAAACTCCACTAGCATATTTAGCTATGTCATGATAACCACCACTAGCATATTTAACTATGTCATGATAACCACCACTAGCATATTTAGCTATGTCATGATAACCTCCACTAGCATATATAGCTACGTTATGATAACCTCCACTAGCATATTTAGCTATGTCATGATAACCTACACTAGCATATTTAGCTATGTCATGATAACCTCCACTAGCATATATAGCTACGTTATGATAACCTCCACTAGCATATATAGCTATGTTATGATAACCTACACTAGCATATTTAGCTACATTATGATAACCTCCACTAGCATATATAGCTACGTTATGATAACCTACACTAGCATATTTAGCTACATTATGATAACCTCCACTAGCATATATAGCTACGTTATGATAACCTACACTAGCATATTTAGCTACATTATGACAACCTACAGTAGCACATAGAGCTGCATTATGATAACCTCCACTAGCATATTTAGCTATGTTATAACCTACACTAACATATGTAGTTATGTTATGATAACCTCTACTAGCATATGTAGATACATTATGATAACCTACACTAACATATTTAGCTACGTTATGACAACCTCCACCGGCATATGTAGTTACGTTATGATAACCTACACTAGCATGTATAGCTACTTTATGATGACCTCCGCCAGTATATGTAGCTACATTATGATGACCTCCACTAGCATATTTAGCTCCGTTGTGATAACCTCCGCTTGCATATTTAGCTATGTTATGATAACCTCTGCTAGCATATTTAGCTACGTATGATAACCTCCGCTGGCATATTTAGCGACGTTATAATAACCTATGCTGGCATATTTAGCTACACTATGATAACCTACACTAGCATAGCAACTATGGTTATTCTCGATGGCTAGCTACTGTGAGTAGCCTCTGCGGTTAGCCTTTATGGTTAATCACTTCAGTTAGTCTTTATGGTTAATCACTATAGTTAGCCTGTATGATTTACCTCTATTGTTAGCCTCTATGGTTAGCCCCTATGGCTAGCCACTATGGTTAGTGTCTGTGGTTAGCCTTTATGGTTAGCCTCTATGGTTAGCTGCTATTGTTAGCGTCTGTAGTTAGCCACTATGGTTAGTGTCTGTGGTTAGCCTTTATGGTTAGCCTCTATGGTTAGCTGCTATTGGTAGCGTCTGTAGTTAGCCTCTATGGTTAGCGTCTGTAGTTAGCCTTTATGGTTAGCCTCTATGGTTAGCGTCTGTAGTTAGCCTTTATGGTTAGCCTCTATGGTTAGCGTCTGTAGTTAGCCTTTATGGTTAGCCTCTATGGTTAGCCTCTATGGTTAGCGTCTGTAGTTAGCCACTATGGTTAGCCTCTAATTTCGGCCCAGGCACCAAAGTGCCAGGAGGTAGTGAGGAAACCAATTTTATTATTAAATATTCAGTTAACTTGTACATAATTTCTTGTTGTATATTCCTATTTTTTCTACTTTACATAGCTGTACATATTAAATTATTCAATTATTTATTCTTGTATCTTGTTTACTTCTAATAATGCACCAAAGGAGTTGCACTCAAATTTCGTTGTATGTAATGACAATAAAGGCCATTCTGATTCTGGTTTTGTACAGATTATTATAATTTTTCTGCTGGTGAATGTCATTTTTGAGAAGCTTGAGCTGCACAAAAACTATCGCACATTTCAGAAGTGGCCAAAATTGCAAAGCTGTGCAGTGATTGGTCTGTGGGCGTGGCGAGCTGGCTCCATAGTCCCTTTAGATGTGGCGGTGTTTACTGTGTGTGTGTGTGTGTGTGTGTGTGAGGCCTGAATGCCTCATTAGTGAGTGTCGGGACTGTTGATGGTGAGAGATGAAAAGCTGGATCAGCTCTGAAGTGAGTGAATCCAGCACAGAGCTGCTAAAGCCCAAATAATCCAGGTTTAAATCTGAACCTGGATCCAGTCCAGCAGGCAGAGACACGACTGAGCCCACAGCCTCAGGAATCAGTAATTACTTACTGTTACTGAAACAGTTCATATTTTAAAGTCGTATTAAATCATTAAAATTACAATGTTTAACGTTAACGAAATAACAGAATCATGTTCCCCTGTAATTAGAGTTAAAGACACTTATGACGACATTCATGTGGGCTCAGCTCTGAGTCCATGCTTCAACTGTTGATGTGTTTCAGGACGCAGTTAGTAGTTCATTATTACGAATACATTAACATTATTGACATTATGACTAATAAATCTGAGAACCGTCTCCTTACCGTGGTGGAGTCCCTGTGACCCTGAGGGCTGTGTTGTCTGGAGCCTGGTGCTCCTGGTAGGGTCTCCCATGGGAAACTGGTCCCAGGTGAGGGGCCAGACTAAAAATGGTTCAAAAGACCCCATTACAGAATGAGGCTAAGGAGGAGAGACCCGGCCCAGAGGAAGCCCGGGGTCCCCGTCTGGAGCAGGGCCCTGACGGAGGGCCCGTCAGTGAGCGCCTGGTGGCTGGGCACAGCCCCAGTAAGTGGCGTGGCACCCCTGCTCTCCATGCTGTGGGCTCACCACCTGCAGGGTGACCTGCTGAGGTGAGGTGCGTTGGGCGGCAGAGGCTGACTCTGGGCTCCGGGGACCGGGGCTCCAGGGACCTGGGCTCTGGGCTCTGGGCTCTGGGCTCCGGGGACCTGGGCTCCGGGCTCTGGGGACCTGGGCTCTGGGCTCTGGGGACCTGGGCTCTGGGCTCTGGGGACTCTGGGCTCTAGGCACCTGGGCTCTGGGCTCTGGGCACCGGGGCTCTAGGCACCTGGGCTCTGGGCTCTGGGGACCTGGGCTCTGGGCTCTGGGCTCTGGGCTCTGGGCTCCTGGGCTCTGGGCTCTGGGCTCTGGGCTCTGGGCTCTGGGCTCCGGGCTCTGGGCTCTGGGCTCCGGGCTCTGGGCTCTGGGCTCCAGGGGACTCTGGGCTCTGGGCTCCGGGCTCTGGGCTCTGGGCTCCGGGGACCTGGGCTCCGGGCTCCAGGGACCTGGAGCTTCACCTCCCTGTGGGGGAAGGAGCGGGAGGAGGAGCGAGGTCCACCTGGGGAATTCCTCTGTACTGATTATGAACACACCTGAGGGAGCGACGGCGAGATGCAGACCAGAGATCACTCACTTCTTCTTCTCTTTATCTCTTTTCATCTCTCTTCTTCTTCTTCCGTTTCATCTCATCTCAGACTTCACGTCACATTTTCTGACACATGAAACTTCGTCTGTTTCATCAAATACATCAACAGACAGAAACAGTTTAACAGTATGAGCAGCCGGAAGCAGATTATCAGACATCATCATCATAATAATAATAATAATAATAATAATAGTGATTACACATCTGGTCTGTGTTCAAGGCTTTCAACGACCAGCAGAATGTCGTCACATATATATGTACATAAAAAAATAATACATGCCAGACAGATGTTGTAAAAAGCTTCAAATCTTGTTTTAATTGATTCATGTGGATATAAATACAACTGTAAGTTTAAGTACAAATTTCTTGTTTTTTTCTGTTTTCTGCAACTTGATACTACTACTACTACTACTACTACTACTCCATTACACCTCAGAGGGGAATACTGTACATTTTGCTGCACTACATTTATTTAATAACTTACATTCCTTTGCAGATTCAGATTAACACAAAATATAATCAACTAATAAATGCTGATGTATTATTATAGATTAGACTACCAGCAGTATATAGTGTCATTAAAAGCAGCTCCACCTTCACCAGCTGCATTAACATACAGTAATATAATATAGATTATTCTGCATAATGACTACTTTTACTTTTTGGACTTCAAGTATTTTTTGATTGTAATACTTTTACTAGAGTACTAACTGTACAGCACTGTAAATAATAATCAAACAACTTGTGGAGAGTAATAATCTTTAAAAAAAATCTTTAAAAGATCTTAATTCTGAAACAAAAATTAGTAGAATGATTTCTACTGAAGTATATTATTTATTGCAGCATATTGTACAGTTCAGTTACACAGCAACAGAAATGTAAATAAATCACAGTGAAACTGACGCTGTTCTTAGCTGATGGTAGCATATTAGCATTAGCTAACGATCAGTAACCAGAGTCCCGCTGAGGCCGATGAATGTCTTCAGTTTTGCAGGTATTTGGTCATAAAGCAACCCATAGCAACATAACTTCACCACGTAGTGTAACAATGTAGCGTAACAATGTAACAGCATAACAACGTAACAGCGTAACGCAACAGCGTAATGTAACAGTGTAATTTAATGTAACAACGTAATGTCACAATGCAACATAACAATCTAACATAACAAGGTAACATCACAACACATGTCACATAACGCAAGATCACATGTAACAATGCAACAGTGCAATGTAACAACACAGTGCTATGTAACAACGTAACAAGTGTCACGTCACAACATAACAACGTAATATAACAGTGTAACATGTGACATGTAACAATGTAACGTAACAATGCGGTGTAACAACATCAAGTTACAACATCATTAGTGCAACGTAACACCCGGGAACATGTAACGTAACAACACGTTGTAATGTCACAACGTAACACACAATTTAACGTAACAATGTAATGTCACAGCGTAACGTAACAACGTCACAGTGTATCAATATGATGTAACAACATCACAACGTACAAGGTAATGTCACAATGTAACTTCGCCATGTCACGTAAAAAGGTCACAACGTAATCTCTTTGTTTCTCTCTTTCTCTCTTTTTCTCTCTCTCTGTCTCTCGCTCTTTCTCTCTCTATCTCTCTCTCTGTTTTTCTCTCTCTCTTTCTTTTTTCTCTCTCCCTCTCTTTCTCTCTCTCTCTGTTTTTCTCTCTCTCTTTTTCTCTCTCCCTCTCTTTCTCTCTCTCTCTGTTTTTTTCTCTCTCTTTTTCTCTCTCCCTCTCTTTATCTCTCTCTCTGTTTTTCTCTCTCTCTTTCTTTTTTTCTTTTTTTTCTCTCCCTCTCTTTCTCTCTCTCTCTGTTTTTCTCTCTCTCTTTTTCTCTCTCCCTCTCTTTCTCTCTTTATCTCTCTCTCTGTTTTTCTCTCTCTCTCTTTCTTTTTTCTCTCTCCCTCTCTTTCTCTCTCTTTCTCTCTCTCTTTCTCTCTGCCCCCCCCCTCTGCCCAGCTCCTCCCAGTCTTTTATATGTAAATGTGGGCGAGCGAGTCTGTCTCACCTGAACCTGAACATCTGCACACAGCAGCTCAGTGAGGGACGAGTCCACAGTGGAGGTAAAGAAGAAGAAGAAGAAGAAAAAAGAAGAAGAAGAAGAAGAGTATAAGACTGAAGATTGGTGGCCGACGGGGACATCTGATGAGTTTTTGGTTTGGTTTTTAAGACAAGCTGGACTTGTCCTGGACATTTTTAGGAAGAAAAGATCTTAGAAAAGGAAGAGAAGAAAAGAAATGAACAGTCCAGACAATTTCTCTGAGGCGTTTTTAAAGACTGGAAAGTAAATAAGAAATGAGATTTTTACTGGATCATCATGAAGACAAGGACATATGACGTCTTCAACAGTCTGAAGACGGGACACCAAATGTCCCAGGACAGAAGGACGGACTTCTCAGAGATCTTCCTGATGGACGAGTGAAAGAGCAGACTGAGAGACAGACGACCTCTGAAACATTTGGTCTGGACTGTTTCTGAGTCCAGGAAGACAACATCGTCCAGAAGACGTGTTTCAGTAAAGAGGAAGGAAAATGTCCTCAGATCACAGCTCATCAGGCTGGATTGACCTCTGACCTTTGACCCAGGTTTGATTTCTCTTTTTTTCTCAACAAATTGACCATCCAGGTAGAACCTGAACAAGGTGAGCCTCCCAGAAGCTGTGTGAGCAGGTAAAAGTCATTTCATGTTTCTATCAGCAGGTTCAGCTCTGGTCATCTCTGAAGATCTCCGGCAGGCTTCAGCTGTTAAAATCCGCCGTCTGCTGTAACGGCGGATTTTAACTCTGTGATTAAACGTCAGTTTCTCACACTCATTTAAATCACCTCTTCATTAAAACACATCTTCATCGTCAGGTAGCTTATTAATAATTATTATGTCTTAATCCTTCTGAAGAATACTCTGCACAGATTAGATCTGATGTCTGAGTCACTGGTTTCAGATACATGTATTATCATAATTATTATTGTGTTATTAAAGTTGCATAAAGTAACAAGTCTTTTCATGTTTAAGGGTGTCGTGTCCTCATAAAGCCGTCTGGAAACGGAGTCATCTGATTGGCCGGCTGACAGAAATGTTGACACACTCCTGTGAGTTTTTACTGAGTTATTAGTCCTGGTTATGAAAAACACAAACTACAGTGAACACGATGAGTGTTAAGTGGAGGCAGAAATAGAGGAGTTTTACCTTCTTTTTCCTCAGATTTGACAAGATCACCAGGGCAGAACAGAACCTGGACCAGGTGGACCGGAATGTCGTCGCTGTAGCCGACCATCAGAGCTGATGAAGGAGGCATGAAAGTGATTATCTGGATTCATCTGCAGCAAAATGTGGTTTAATGAGAGTCACTGCAGAAGGAAAAGTCCTGAGAAGTTCCTGTCAATAAGTCGGTGTGTGTTGGTGCTGCTGGAGTAACGGACCAGACCGGGGACGCTCCGTCACTCATAAGCTGAAGCTGATTCTGGTTTTTAGTGAAGTTCTTGCAATCATTGTGATTCACAGACTTTTGAATAGACGAGAGAAGAGGCTCAGAGGAGTCTGAGGGGATCCTGTCCCGGTGCAGGTCGGCTGTCAGCCGCAGAATGACGCTGAGCGACGCAGGCCAAGCAGCAGACCGCTGAGCTGGAATCAAACCCACAGTGTTGGCGAGATGTTGGTGTGTCGCTTCCTGCTGCTCACCTGGGTGGTGCTCGCCGCCAGAGTCCAAAGCCAGAGCTGGAGACCCTGTTCAGGTACGAGGACGTGGGTTGGAGGTAGGAAATGTCCACCAGAAACCTCTGGGTTTCTTTACAGGATTTACACTACTATTACTAAAAGTCCGTCACCTGTCTTCCTCCAGAGTCAGATGGATATCCGTTAATGTTTATATACTGCATATATACACCGATCAGCCATAACATTAGGTCATCATGGGCACCCTGACACAACTGTGACCCACCCCCGTTCTATCAGAACCAGCATTAACGGTTCCATCAGTCTGAGTGTCTTCTATTGGACCAGACCAGCCTTCACTCCCCACAGTCATCACTGAGCCTCGGCCCCATGACGCTCCCTTGGTTCACCGGTTCTCCTTCCTGACCACCGCAGACCGGGAACACCTCACAAGAGATGTTCTGACCCCGTCATCTAGTCCAGTCTGGTCCTGGCCAAAGTCTCTCACATCCTTACGCTGCCGATTTTATCTGCTTCCACCAATCATCTTCAAGGACTAAATGTCCACTAGCTGTCTCATACCCCCCTGCCCCTCCCCCTCCTGCCAGGAGCCACTGGAAGCAGATTTTACCCCCAAACACCAAACTGTTTCATAAACTGTGTCTAGTTTGATTTTCTGAGGTACATTAAAATTAGTGCTGTCAGGCGATTAAAAAAATTAATCTAATTAATTACAGGATTTGTAATTAATTAATCTAATTAATCACATTTTAATCTCATACCTGCTAAAAGCCCCCAAATAAAGAATTTGAATTCTAGGACATTACAAAATTGTAGTGTATGACTAATCAATAGAATACACCAAGAAGAGAAGATTTGAAATCCACATTTTTATTGGTTAAGTGTGCTTTATAAATGAAATTCAAAAGAAAAAAGGTCAAGCACATCAGCAAACCAATTAGGCCAGATGCATTTCTCAAAAATGCAATACAAATACAGTTAAACAAAATAAATAAAATTCAGAAATAAAATAAGGCTGAGTCTCAAATAGGCACATAAGCAGACTCTCAATCAAAATGAATACTAAAGCTGACTCAATACAGCAATTCAAAATGAATAGTATAACATGCCTCTAAATAAGGCAACATCAATAGCAAGATGCCAACAGCATTTCCTTTAAAAGGGTCAGCTAACGTTACAGGAACTGACAACAGACAACTCTATGTGTCCTTGAGCCAGTTGCTCAGACAAACAAGCTTGTTTACATTGTGTGAGTGTGAGGCTGCTCTCTTCTTTTCAATGATGTTACCTGCAGTGAAAAGAGTCTCTCACCTGGCCCAGACGTGGCAGCGGTAGCCAGGTAGGAGGAGAGGACAGCTGTTCATCAGCTCCTGGTGAGCTGCCACCACTCCAGTGGACACTCATGCATTCAATGCACGGCTCAGCTTTGTAGCGGGCTAGAGGCCCCTGCTCCTCCTAGTCCGAGTCAGAGTCCGAGTGACAGGTCCGAGTGGGCTCGCCTCGCTCTCCTGTGTCGCGTCCATCTCTGTTGTCAGTCACCCTGCTTTTGACTAGTGGCCCAGGTACGAAGTGACGCCACTGCAGCCTACGGGTCACTCAATGGGCCAAATTTAAAATGCTTGCGCATTGACTTGCCACTCTGATTAATTGCATTAATTTTTATAGCGCGTTAATTTGCAGCGTAATTAATTAATCTAATTAACGCGTTAAACTGACAGCCCTAATTAAAATGTAAAGATTTGGAGGAGTGGAGTTCTGCTGGCAAACAGACTGAAAAGACACATGTTGTATGTGATTAGCCTAGCTTAGCACAAAGACTGGAGGCAGGGGACTGTTTGCTTAGCTCCATTAAAAGAGACAAAACAAATCCACCTGATTTACATGTTTTATCTCTGTAGCAAACAAGCTAGTCGTCAGTCCATCTTGTAGTCAGCTGGGTTTGGTTGACTGAAGAAGGCATCGAAAGGTACAAACTACCGCTGAGCTAACATGAACTAGAAGCTAATTTAGAGCTAACAGAACCTAGAAGCTAACTCACAGCTAACAGAACCTAGAAGCTAACTCACAGCTAACAGAACCTAGAAGCTAACTCACAGCTAACAGAACCTAGAAGCTAACTCACAGCTAACAGGACTTAGACGATAACATGATGTACAAGCCAATTTAGAGCTAACAGGACTTAGACGATAACTCTAAGCTAACAGAACGTAGAAGCTAACTCACAGCTAACAGGACTTAGAAGATAACATGATGTACAAGCTAATTTAGAGCTAACAGGACTTAGACGATAACTCTAAGCTAACAGAACCTAGAAGCTAACTCACAGCTAACAGGACCTAGAAGATAACATATGTACAAGCTAATTTAGAGCTAACAGGACTTAGACGATAACTCTAAGCTAACAGAACCTAGAAGCTAACTCACAGCTAACAGGACTTAGACGATAACATGAGCTAACAGTACCTAAGCTAATTTAGAGCTAACAGGACTTAGAAGATAACTCACAGCTAACAGGACCTAGAAGATAACTCACAGCTAACAGGACTTAGACGATAACTCTAAGCTAACAGGACCTAGAAGATAACTCACAGCTAACAGGAACTAGAAGATAACTCAGTTTATGGCTTTTTTAAATATGACTTTGGGAAGTTCTCACTGTCCAGTTCAGGACATGTTTAGCCGCTTAGCTTAGCTCTTACAGTGTTTCTATGGTTCTATTTTATGTAATAATTCCAGTAATGCATGTATATATATATATATATATATATATATATATATATATATATATATATATATATATATATATATATAAACTGCATTATTGTCTTAATATTCTGTTGTAAACCTGAACGTTCTCTTAGTGAGAGGGAGCTTCGTAACGTTGGACATTTAGAGGGTGGTGAGAAGTTCAGAGATTTTCATTTCGGATGGCAGTGCTGTAGTTTTAGCTGTTAGCATTGGAGCTATTTGTGACCAACAACCGCTGGGTGCATCGACAAACACTAAAACATCACCGTCCACCTCTTATTGTCCTCTTAGTGTCCTCTTCCTGTCCTCTTACTGTCCTCTTTCTGTTCTCTTGGTGTCCCATGACTGTCCTCTTTCTGTCCTCTTAGTGTCCTCTTTCTGTTCTCTTAGTGTCCTCTTACTGTCCTCTTTTTTCTGTCCTCTTAGTGTCCTCTTTCTGTTCTCTTAGTGTCCTCTTACTGTCATCTTGGTGTCCTCTTAGTGTCCTCTTCCTGTCCTCTTAGTGTCCTCTTCCTGTCCTCATCGTGTCCTCTTAGTGTCCTCTTAGTGTCCTCCTAGTGTGATCTTTCTGTCCTCGTGTCCTTTTCCTCTCCTCTTCCTGTCCTCATCGTGTCCTCTTCCTGTCCTCTTAGTGTCCTCTTTCTGTCCTCCTCTGATTAGCCAAACGTGTCCTCTCTGACCTGGTGTCCTCTTAGACGTTTCTTTGCTGCTTTGTGCTTCGTTGTTTTTTTGTCTTTGAAATGTGAGATCTGTTTCTGTACATGTCGTCCCCTCCCTCCATTCATCCTCCATTCATCCTCCATTCATCCTCCATTCATCGTGCTGCAGCAACAAAACACAGAGACAGCCTTGGAGGAGCTTAAAGGGGAATTCCAGCTAAAAAACTAACATGAAGCTGCTGCTGTCCGTCTGCGTTTCTTCTTCCATTTGTCCCTGCTTGTCCTGTCGGACTGTCCTCATGTTCAGCTCTGCACACTGATTCTGATCTATCATTTAAGGGTTGAGCTCCATGTGTTACTCTGCACGTTACTCCGTACATTACTCCGTACATTACTCTGTACATTACTCCATAATTTCCTCTGTACTTTACTCTGCACGTTACTCCGTAATTTCCTCTGTACTTTACTCTGCACGTTACTCCGTACATTACTCTGTACATTACTCCGTAATTTCCTCTGTACTTTACTCTGCACGTTACTCCGTACATTACTCTGTACATTACTCCGTAATTTCCTCTGTACTTTACTCTGCACGTTACTCCGTACATTACTCCGTACATTACTCCGTAATTTCCTCTGTACTTTACTCTGCACGTTACTCCGTACATTACTCCGTACATTACTCCGTAATTTCCTCTGTACTTTACTCTGCACGTTACTCCGTACATTACTCCGTACATTACTCCGTACATTACTCTGTACATTACTCCGTACATTACTCCGTACATTACTCCGTAATTTCCTCTGTACTTTACTCTGCACGTTACTCCGTACATTACTCTGTACATTACTCCGTAATTTCCTCTGTACTTTACTCTGCACGTTACTCCGTACATTACTCCGTACATTACTCCGTACATTACTCCACACGTTACTCTGTACATTACTCTGTAAATTACTCCGTACATTACTCCGTACATTACTCTGCACGTTACTCCGTACATTACTCCGTACATCACTCCGTACATTACTCCGTACTTTACTCCGTACATTACTCCGTATATTACTCCGTATATTACTCCGTAATTTCCTCTGTACTTTACTCTGCACGTTACTCCGTACATCACTCCGCATGTTACTCCGTACATTACTCCATACTTTACTCCGTAATTTACTCCGTACTTTACTCCGCACTTTACTCCGTACTTTACTCTGTACATTACTCCGTACTTTATTCCGTACATTACTTCGTACATTACTCTGTACTTTACTCTGCACGTTACTCCGTACTTTACTCTGTACATTACTCTGTACTTTATTCCGTACATTACTTCGTACATTACTCTTACTTTACTCTCACGTTACTCCGTACATTACTCCGTACATTACTCCTACATTACTCCCACTACCCGTACATTACTCTGTAAATTACTCCGTACATTACTCCGTACATTACTCTGCACGTTACTCCGTACATTACTCCGTACATTACTCCGTACATTACTCCGTACATTACTCCGTACTTTACTCTATACTTTACTCCGTACATTACTCCGTAATTTCCTCTGTACTTTACTCTGCACGTTACTCCGTACATTACTCTTACATTACTCCGTAATTTCCTCTGTACTTTACTCTGCACGTTACTCGGTACATTACTCCGTACGTTACTCCACACGTTACTCTGTACATTACTCTGTAAATTACTCCGTACATTACTCCGTACATTACTCTGCACGTTACTCCGTACATTACTCCGTACATCACTCCGTACATTACTCCGTATATTACCCCGTAATTTCCTCTGTACTTTACTCTGCACGTTACTCCGTACATCACTCCGCATGTTACTCCGTACATTACTCCATACTTTACTCCATACATAACTCTGTACTTTACTCCATACTTTACTCCGTAATTTACTCCGTACTTTACTCCGCACTTTACTCCGTACTTTACTCTGTACATTACTCTTACTTTATTCCGTACATTACTTCGTACATTACTCTGTACTTTACTCTCACGTTACTCCGTACATTACTCCGTACATTACTCCGCACGTTACTCCGTACATTACTCTGTAAATTACTCCGTACATTACTCCGCACGTTACTCCGTACATTACTCCGTACTTTACTCTATACTTTACTCCGTACATTACTCCGTAATTTCCTCTTACTTTACTCTCATTTACTCCGTACATTACTCCATACATTACTCCGTACATTACTCCGTACATTACTCCGCATGTTACTCCGTACATTACTCTGTAAATAATCCGTACATTACTCCTACATTACTCCATACTTTACTCGTACATTACTCTTACATTACTCTTACTTTACTCCTACTTTACTCCGCACTTTACTCTTACATTACTCCGTACTTTATTCCTACATTACTTCTACATTACTCTTACTTTACTCTTACATTACTCCTACTTTACTCTTAATTTACTCCTACTTTACTCTTAATTTAATCCGTACTTTACTCCGCACTTACTCCGCACTTTACTCCTACTTTACTCTTACTTTATTCCTACATTACTTCTACATTACTCCATACTTTACTCCGTACTTTACTCTGTACTTTACTCCGTACATTACTCCGTACTTTATTCCGTACATTACTTCGTACTTCACTCCGTACTTTACTCCGTACTTCACTCCGTACTTTACTTCTACATTACTCCGTACTTTACTTCGTACTTTACTCCGTACTTTATTCCGTACATTACTTCGTACATTACTCCATACTTTACTCCGTACTTTACTCTTACTTTACTCCGTACATTACTCCGTACATTACTCCGTACTTTATTCCGTACATTACTTCGTACTTTACTCCGTACTTTACTCCGTACTTTACTCTGGAGTTTTGGTGCCTTGCTCAGGGGCACCTCGGCAGTGCCCAAGAGGTAAACTGGCACCTCTCCAGCAACCAGTTTCATACATATAGCATATTTCCTGAACTCTGTGATTTGACTGTTAAAGGAATGATCACCTGTTAGGCTAACTGGTGACTTAAGTAAGGAAGAAAGGACCCAAACGCAGAAAGAGCGATGGAGAACGGCAGATCACAGGGATGGAACCAATGACAAGAACAGAGGGACAAGGCTGGTTTAAACACAAAAGTCAAGAACCGTGACAGAACCAATCAAACTTTTGAACATATGAAAACAGCTCAACGTAATGTTTACTGTCACTGTAAAACAGGACATAATTTTTACAGGAAGCTGATATCTGTGGTTTTATTTCTGATGACTGAGGCTGAAGTGTTCATCTGTTAGTGATGTCTGATCTGATATGGAGCTGACAGACAGACTTATCAATCACAGTGAGAGGAGAACGTCCTGCTCGACGAGGGCTGACGAAACCCTCTATCTGACCCATGTTGATGTGGCTGTAGGTCACATTCACATCTCATTAATCTGGACACTGATGCAAGAATCACTTGTTCAAACAGATTTGTTTTCAAGTGGCTCATCACAGAGATTTAGAGAGAACTTGATCATTCGCTGTGTTCATCCAGCTAGCTAGCTAACTCACCAGAGACTAGCTAGCTAGCTAGCTAACTGCTCTCCTCCTGGTGAAGTAGCCTCCTAGCGGTGAGGACTGAGGCAGAGGGACCGTGACCCAGCTCTGGCTGCTGTTGGACTCATTTCCTGTAACATGGAGGAATTAGCAAGGCAGCTAGCTAACTAGCCAGCCACTAAATGCTGCTATGACACCCGAATTTCCCTCTGGGGATTAATAAAGGTTCATCTTATCTTATCTTATCTTAAATGAGTCAAATTTAACAACTTAATGCTTCATCCAGACACTCTGGTCACTGCGTAGGAAAGCACAGCGCTATCACCAGATGAGGGACAACTTTATTCACCTCATTTTCTGTTTTTCATGACAGCATGGAGGAATTAGGTAGTTAAGCTAGCTAAAGCCAACGGCTCACAGCTGCTGCTAGCAGAAGGCTAAATATTAGCATCATTTCCTCTCCATCTCTGAAAGGTTTCTCTGATATTGTAGCTCCCTAGATCCTCCAATCACAGTTTGTCATCTCAGATGTTGATATCTGGATTCTGGCAGCAACAACAGCAAGACGACATTTTAGATGTGGAGCTTTAGCCCACTGCTAGTGTTAGCCTCCAGTCTTTGGTTAGCCTCCAGCTAACACTGGGACCTCATCATGATGTCGGCTATAAAAGGGTCTTCAAATAGTCCTCCATAGTGTATATAATTGTCTGAATAGTGATGATGAGTGAATGATTTCAGACCCAGTCCAAATGAAGCAGGATTGTTTGTTTCCTCCTTAGACCTGCTGCCTCTTGACCTGCTGACCAGAGCCCTGCTACGCCCAGGTCAAGCCCCGCCCCCACAGGTAGGACAGGTGCGGGGAGGGTAAATGATGAAAACATGAGAGATAAATGTATGTCAGAGATTAATGACTGCAGACCAGATGCTGGTAGATAAACAATCCAATGACCAATCAGGTGCAGATGGTTCAGTCAAAAGGGTCCAGAGGTCTTCGACTGGCCGGCGCCGTGGCAACAGCCCTGAGTTTTCCCGCTTCTCAAATCTTCAGCAACTGTGACTACTTCCCTGCTGAGTTCTCATTGGTTGCCACTATCAAGATACCGAGACTGAGACGGAAGGTGAGCCAGTAGAACTGAATGGAACCTGGTCTGTGTTGGTCTGGTTTGGTCTGTCCTGGTTCACTCAGGTTTAACCTGTTTCTCTCTCTGTGTCCAGAAGAATGAGTACATCTTGTCTGTCGTGGACGAGGGATCTGATTCGCTGTTGTTGGGGTTGCGTGTCTCAGAGAACCGCCTCCATTTCCTGACCACGCCCCCCGGTGTTGGTGGGCGGAGTCGGCTGAGCTTTAAGGATGTTGGATTGGACGATAACCACTGGCACACTGTGGTGCTGGCTGTCACCGGACCGTACGCCACGCTGACCATCGACTGTGGACTCCCTCTGGAGCTGTGAGTCACCATCAGACCACTTCAGACCGGTTCAGCTGAGTCCAGTTCAAACTGGTTCAGTTCACTTTACGTCAGACTGGTTCATTTTAGTTGAGCTTGGTTTGGTTCATTTCAGTTTGGTCCAGTTCCTGTTTGTTTGTTTTTTTTAATTCTAACACCATGCAAACCAGTAGCCAGGAGTCTGGTTCTGTTGTATGAACTGGTATCCTGTCTCCCAGTAAACAGGTCCAGTCGTTCCCCAGCGCTCTGAGCACCAGAGGGTCCAGGTTCTTCATCGGCAGCCGGAGGAGGATGAAAGGACGCTTCTCTGTGAGTCTGTATTCAGGATCAGGTTCTTCAGGGTCCTGCTGCCCCAGGACCTCAGCTGAGCGCATCGACAAACATCCAGAAGTTTTAAAGCTGATTCACACCCAACACAGAAATTTACAAAAACAAAAATGTGTGGGTTCTTATGAACGCTCTCACAGCCATGCAGAACATGCAGAAAACAATCTGATGGGCCTGGATTTCAGAAATACATATATTTGACCAATGAGATCCTTTGTTCCAACCGATCAGTGTCATTCCGCAGAAATAATGAGCCATGAGCTCTGTTTGTTTCACTGAGAGTATTTTCAGAACAACATTGTGTAGTTAGCATTAGTGTTAGCATCACATTTGTTTCTGAAGAGTTTCTTCATTGTGTAGTTAACATTAGCATTAGCATCACATTTGGGTCTGAGTAGTATCTGTGTGTATCAGAGTGGACACAGCTTCATTGAAGAGGAAGCTCATTGGACCTCATTGACCAAAACAGAGCACAACAATGTGGATAATTCACACTGTGAAGCAGAAAATTTACATACAAATTTTGTTGTGTTCCTGCACTGCGGTGTCACATCGTACTGGTAAGAAAGAGCTTTAAACGTGAAAACATTTCAACTTCCTGTCTGCTGGCTCACACTGTCCTATCTGTGTTCAGGGTTTACTGCGTCAGCTGGTTCTACTTCCTGGCTCAGATGCCACACCCAGACTGTGCCCGACCTCTGACCCCAGCCTGGCCGAGCTGTCCGTCCCCCAGGTCCTAAAATCCACCCCTGTCCAGCTCAACCACCATGGAACAGTTTACCCATATGGTGAGCCGTTGGCTGCTGTTAGCAGAAGGCTAAACTATTAGCATTCCTTTCTCTCCATCTCTGAAACTCTTCTCTGATATTGTCCGACTCTCTTTCTGACTGACTTTACTGAAGGATAGTTAACTATAGACATCCAAAGATTTATCCGCCCTCAGTTTATCTTTACAGCGCTGCCGTTGGCCACCAGCCCGCTGGTCAGACAGCTGGCTACTTAGCTAGCTTAGCTTGCTAATTCCTCCATGCTGTCAAGAAACACAGAAAATGAGGTGAATAAAGTTGTCCCTCATCTGGTGATAGCGCTGTTCTTTCCTACGCTGTGACCAGAGTGTCTGGATGAAGCATTAAGTTGTTAAATTTGACTCATTTAGCAGCTGGCTACTTAGCTAGCTACCTTGCTAATTCCACCATGTTACAGGAAATGAGTCCAACAGCAGACAGAGCTGGGTCACGGTCCCTCTGCCTCAGTCCTCACCGCTAGGAGGCTACTTCACCAGGAGGAGAGCAGTTAGCTAGCTAGCTAGCCAGACAGTCTCTGGTGAGCTGGCTAGCATTAGCCAGCCGTCTCCTGGTGAGTACCAGCTGGTGATCCTGGAGAGTGAGTGAACAGATTTAGAGAAACTAAGATTTTCTTCAGACATTGTTAAAAAACAAGACAACAATACTAGCTAGCCAGCGTTAGCTAACATGTTCAGAGGATTATTCTGCCTCCACTTAACGCTCCGCCCACTAAATACCTCACCATGGTCTCTAACAGGAAGAGGTCTACTGGACCCTGAAGCCCATAGATACATTTTTTCAATGTTTTAAGCACCATTAACAATAGTCCATTTACCTCCCTTGTACTGACTGAAATACGTAATGTAAAAAACAAAATTATCTGCATTGCTGGTTTGGGTTTCTTGTGATTTGAGTGAACTCACCCTTTAACTGCTAACAACAACACAATGACTAATAATGGTATTACTTTTAATTAAACTGTTCAGCTTTCACTTTGTGGCCAACGTGGTGAACAAAGCAAACTCTTTCAATTTGTTTACTCATTTAAAATACCCCAGCAAATAGCTAAATAACTAAACAAATAATAACAAAGGAATTACTCGTCCATATACTGTGACAGAAGGATTAGTGTCTTAAATTCCTGTATCATAAACATGGAAAAGGTTGGTTCTGTTTAGAGAGACCTAAGGCTAGATGGGATAATACCGTACTGTAACAAATAAATAAAGCACGCACAACCCAAATCTTTGGTTTTAGTGCTGAATAATATTCATGTAGAGTAACCCGGATAAAAACCAGGAGACCAGATCGACATGGGGGCACTCTGACCGCCCTCAGCTCTCTGTGTGATGGTATCAGTGGTTCAGTAACCTGAGCTGCACCATGACCGGGGGGGTGTTTGATGTGTGTTTCCAAGACAAGACAACAGTGATTGACACGTTGGTACAGGTGTGTTCTTGGTATTGTGTCCACCCCCTTGTAAAGCAGTCTTTACCATCAGGACTCTAGAATCAGACAGTTAGCTTAGCTTATCTTAGCACAAAGACTGGAAGCAGGAGGAAAGTGTTAGCTAGCCAGCTAATGCTAGCTGTATTTTGTGCATGACTACCATTGGGTGTTGTCCCACCAGATGAAGCTGAACATGTGAAGCCCAGACAGGGTTTCCCTGTAGTGGGCAGCCTGAGGCTCAGAGAGCTAATACAGTTCAGCAGACTGAACTCTGTCTCTGACCATATCTGACTCTTTATGACTCACACTTTATATAAACCTCCATCAGGTCACCATCTTTGGTGTGTGATTTACGTCTGATCATTGACGAGTGCATACACAACAACATTAGCTTCATTGAGGCGAAAGCTAACAGGTCCCAGGTCATAATAACAGACTGAGGCTAAAGCTAACAGGCCCCAGATAATAACAGACTGAGCTTCCATGAGGTCCTGCCAGGAGGTGCCTCCAGGAGGTGCCACCAGGAGGTGCTACCAGGAGGTGCCTCCAGGAGGTGCCACCAGGAGGTCCTGCCAGGAGGTGCCTCCAGGAGGTGCCACCAGGAGGTGCTACCAGGAGGTCCTGCCAGGAGGTGCCTCCAGGAGGTGCTACCAGGAGGTGCCTCCAGGAGGTGCCTCCAGGAGGTGCTACCAGGAGGTGCCTCCAGGAGGTGCTACCAGGAGGTGCTACCAGGAGGTGCCTCCAGGAGGTGCCTCCAGGAGGTGCCAGCAGGAGGTGCCTCCAGGAGGTGCTACCAGGAGGTCCTACCAGGAGGTGCCTCCAGGAGGTGCTACCAGGAGGTGCCTCCAGGAGGTGCTACCAGGAGGTGCCTCCAGGAGGTGCTACCAGGAGGTCCTACCAGGAGGTGCCTCCAGGAGGTGCTACCAGGAGGTCCTACCAGGAGGTGCCTCCAGGAGGTCCTACCAGGAAGTGCCTCCAGGAGGTGCTACCAGGAGGTGCCTCCAGGAGGTCCTACCAGGAGGTGCCTCCAGGAGGTCCTACCAGGAGGTGCCTCCAGGAGGTGCTACCAGGACTGTACAGCACTAACACTGAGGTCATGTGTGTTGACTTCAGTGTTGTTGATCAGTCTGCTGCGAGTCGCTGGGGTAAATTGGAGGTCGCTCTGGCTTCAGGCGGGTTAAATCTCGTCGGCAGCGCCGCCGTCTGTCGTCTCTTTTCAGGTGATGCTGACTGATGAGGAATGATTTAAGAGTCATCTCTCTGTCTGCTCATAATGAAGATGTGTGGTTGAAGGAGTGCCGAAAACCTTCATTACCTCGACTTCATGAAGACGGAGGTGTCAGCCGGCCTCCGTCAGCCAACCACAGTCAGACACAGTTACTGAACCCAGACTCTGGGAGGACCAGTAATAAAGGGTTTCCACTCACTGAGTCACTGTGGGAGCGCTCCAGAGGACAGGTGTACTGGAAACGCCAAAACTCTGGTACTTGGACTTTACTGTAGGTTTTACTCTTCATGTCACTTTATACTTCTACTCTACTACATTGGGAGAGAAAACTTGTACTTTTTTGGACGTATCCAGATACTAGTACTACCTAAACCTAGTAGTGAAAGTGTTAACTTATACAGTCTGGTTCTCAAAACCATACAGGCACTAAACAAAATGTTAATTTAAAAAATATAAGTCATGCATCATTTCTTAAACAATGATACAGCAATAAGTTCAATAAACATGTCAATGTAAGTTTACTACTACTAATGATTATTAGCATTATGGCTGAATCGTCATATGTTTTATAAATGTAGTGAAGTAGAAAGAGGCATGAAAAGTAAAGTACAAGTACCTCAGATACTCAGTACTTGTTTCAGGTCTGACCCTCATCACACCGTTGAAGTCAGTGGTTTTGTTGCTGTTGTGTTTTAGAGGCGGAGGCCAGGGTGACTCTGGGGGACCCTCCTCCATGTTCAGGACCAGAGCAGGGCCAGCTGTGGTTTAACGCTCGCCGCAAAGACCTGTTCATCTGCAACGGACTCACCTGGAGGCCCCTGCTGCACAGTGAGTCCCACCATCTGAAAATATGAGTGTTTAAGATATGTTTAAAATATGAGTAAGATGTGTTTAAAATATGAGTAAGATGTGTTTAAAATATGAGTAAGATGTGTTTAAAATATGAGTAAGATATGTTTAAAATATGAGTAAGATATGTTTAAAATATGAGCAAGATATGTTTAAAATATGAGTAAGATATGTTTAAAATATGAGTAAGATGTGTTTAAAATATGAGCAAGATATGTTTAAAATATGAGTAAGATATGTTTAAAATATGAGTAAGATGTGTTTAAAATATGAGTAAGATGTGTTTAAAATATGAGTAAGATGTGTTTAAAATATGAGTAAGATGTGTTTAAAATATGAGTAAGATATGTTTAAAATATGAGTAAGATGTGTTTAAAATATGAGTAAGATATGTTTAAAATATGAGTAAGATATGTTTAAAATATGAGTAAGATGTGTTTAAAATATGAGTAAGATGTGTTTAAAATATGAGTAAGATGTGTTTAAAATATGAGTAAGATATGTTTAAAATATGAGTAAGATGTGTTTAAAATATGAGTAAGATGTGTTTAAAATATGAGTAAGATATGTTTAAAATATGAGTAAGATGTGTTTAAAATATGAGTAAGATGTGTTTAAAATATGAGTAAGATGTGTTTAAAATATGAGTAAGATGTGTTTAAAATATGAGTAAGATGTGTTTAAAATATGAGTAAGATATGTTTAAAATATGAGTAAGATGTGTTTAAAATATGAGTAAGATGTGTTTAAATATGAGTAAGATGTACAAATAATGTAAGTGTACAGTATATGAAAAATATTAGTCAAATGTTGGTTATATAGATGAAAAATGCCAGTGTTAATTTGACAGCGTTGACATCCACATCAGAGAAACATTCAAGAGTTGAAGTCCTCATTGTCGAGGACAGAAATGAGATTGAACACATTGGTGGCGTCTGTCCTCATCATTATAATAATAATAATGATAATAATGATAATAATGAGAGGAGAAGATCATGGCCTGCTATACTTTACTAAGCCAGCAAAGGGTCTAGAGATCCTGTGGTGTGATCTGGTAATAGCAGGTCAGACTCTGGATCACATGTTGACTCCATGTGTCCGTATCAGATCAGGAGCGCTTGGACTACATGGAGGACTACCAGGATCTGTTCACCAGCTCAGAAACCTTCGACGTTGAGGTCTTCTCCATCCCGTCTGAAGGCCTGTTCATGGCTGCAGCCAACAGGTACTGACACAGATCAGTAGATCTCATGTTAGACCAGGACCCGATTAGAGGTCTTTTAAAGGACCGATCTGTGTAACCCTCACGTCTCGTCCTGCAGGGATTCTCAGCCCGGTTCAGGGATCTACAAATGGAGAAACGGGTCATTCCAGCTCTACCAGAACATCAGCACTCGGGAGGCTCGAGCCTGGAAACACTTCACCATCAACGGCAAGGTGACCCCTGATCTACTTCCAACTGTCAGTACTGGACCGGTACTGGCCCAGTTTAACTGTCAGTACTGGACTGGTACTGGACCAGTAGTTGGTTCCACGTCACCATCAGCTCCCAGCAGCAGATCTAGTCTTCCACCATTTAGGACTGAAAGACGCCAGCAAATCATCCTCCATTCCTTCCGTCCTTGACTGGATGTGTAGTGTTTACCAGGCTGGAGGTGGGGGGGGGGGGGAGGCGGGACCCACGCCCACCCCCCAGCCTTTAATATTAAAAAATCATGATACACGGATGAATCTATTTTTCTTTCCACCCCTAATATAATTAGTGTTTTCAGTCCAAAATGGCGGCAGTGAGTTTTGTGTCGTTGCTTCTATATTCCTCGTCCTCTAACTGCTACGTCTGTGTTTGACCTCTGGTTGACCTCTAACCATGTGACCTGTGACCTGTCTGTTGACTCTGAATCTCTGAGGCTTCGTATCTGAACCGCGTGTTCGCTCAGAGAGACGAGGACAGAAAGAATCCAGCTCCACGTATTGTGTTTGTACAGTACAGGTGTGAACGAAGCCCTGCAGGTATTCAGTATTATAGAGAGACGTGGATGCAGGTGAAACCAGTCTGACCAGGTCCAGTTCATGTCAGACTCTGGACAGACCAGTCCAGTTCTGTCTGTCTTGTTGAAACAGGAACACCTCACCTTTCTGCACAAATCACTGTGGAAACCAGAAAGGATCATTCAGTTCATGTAGATCTGATGAACGCTGGGGTTCTTATTATTAATGTTATTGTTATTATTATTATTAATGTTATTATTTTTATTGATGTTAGTATTAATATTATTAATAATATTATTATTATTATGCCCCTTACATTACTTTTGTAGCATTGTGATTAAATAAATTCTATTCTTCCTGTTAGAGACCATGGTGAGGTATTTAGTGGGCGGATCATTAAGTGGAGGCAGAATAATCCTCTGAACACGCTAGCTAACGCTGGCTAGCTAACGCTGGCTAGCTAACGCTGGCTAGCTAACGCTGGCTAGCTAACGCTGGCTAGCTAACGCTGTTGTCTTGTTTTTAACAACGTCTGAAGAAAATCCTAGTTTCTCTCAGTCTGTCCTGTCTCTCTCTCTCCAGGATCACCAGAGTTCGTGGAGAAAGTTAACGTTAACCAATGAGACCAGATTAGCCGACCGCTACGCTCCTGGAGGAGGAGACGACTGAATAACGCTAGCTAGCTCACCATAGACTGTGTAGCTAGCTAGCTAACTGCTCTCCTCCTGGTGAAGTAGCCTCCTAGCGGTGAGGACTGAGGCAGAGGGACCGTGACCCAGCTCTGTCTGCTGCTGGACTCATTTCCTGTAGCATAGTAAAATTAGCAAGCTAAGCTAGCTAAGTAGCCAGCCGTCCGACCGGCGGGCTGGAGGCCAACAGCAGCGCTGTAAAGATAAACTGAGGGCGTATAAATCTTTGGATGTCTATAGTTAACTATCCTTCAGTGAAGTCAGTCAGAAAGAGAGTCAGACGATATCAGAGAAGAGTTTCAGAGATGAGAGAAAGGGATGCTAATAGTTTAGCCTTCTGCTAACAGCAGTCAATGGCTCACGGCTGCTGTTAGCAGAAGGTGTTAGCTTGCAGTCTTTGGTTAGCCTCCAGCTAACACTGGGACCTCACCATGACGTCGTCACTAAAAGGGTCTACGTCCTCCTGTTAGAACCTGATGTAAACCCTCATTTTAAAGCTGGCGTTTTTAAAAATATGGGGATGGTGTTGAAACAAACCTGGAGGATTTCTCTCCACTGGAACTAGAGGACTAAACCATGATATCCAATAATCACAAACTGTGTTTGTCTTGTTTTCTTAGTTCTGTGATGTTAAAGCAGATAAATTATTGTGTTTTTCCTCATCAGTCTTTCCTGGTGGTGGCGAACTCCAGGGAGGCGGAGCCTGAGCTGTCAGTCATCTACCGGTGGAATGAGCGGCGGCGGCGTTTCCTCCGTCACCAAACTCTGCAGACTCACGCCGCTCTGGACTGGGAGGCCTTTCACATCCACAACCACAGCTTCCTGGTGGTGGCCAATCACAGAAGAGGTAGACCGAGTCAGCTCGGACGTATTACTCTGTACCTAAGATAATACTGTCAGCAGCCATAAAAATACTCTCTTCTCCATGTTTGGAGCAATAAAATGGATAAACCAAGTCCTTCTGTACATGAACCAACTAATAGTTTTACTTTGAAAAGACTGGAGCAGAGACACGTGTGTCACGTGTTTGCTGAACATTTGTAGGAAAATGTACAAATTACACGTCGTTGATCGCCGAGCACAAATCAGATAGTTTAAAGATAGAACTGCTGAGACTGACGGTACTACTCTACTGCTGATGGTAGTACTGACGGTACTACTCTACTGCTGATGGTAGTACTGACGGTACTACTCTACTGCTGATGGTAGTACTGACGGTACTACTCTACTGCTGATGGTAGTACTGATGGCAGTACTGATGGTAGTACTGATGGTACTACTGATGGTATTACTGATGGTACTACTGATGGTAGTACTGACGGTAGTACTCACGGTAGTACTGATGGTAGTACTGAGAGACAGACAGACAGTCAGCAGGTTCAGGTGTACTCTGGTTCCATCACACACCTGTTTAAAGGAGCAGTCCAACATTTGTCCTCCAGCGCTGGATGACAGCAGATCTCCATCTCCACTAAACGATGATCTATAATCTAGTATTCATGCTGTTAACACTGCTGTATTATACATGATCTATTATATATTATGGTGGGGCAGTGGTTCGCCTCACAGCTAGAGGGTCGCAGGTTCTGTGTGGGGGTTCCATGTTCTCCCTGTGCTAGTCTGGGTTTCTCCAGGTGCTCCGGTTTCCTCCCACAGTCCAAAGACTGCAGGTTAACTGCTGACTCTAAATGTCCTGTAGGTGTGAATGTGAGTGTGAACGGTGTCTGTCTCGATGTGTGCTGTGGTGGACTGGAGACCTGACCAGGGTCCAGGTGAACCCGCCTCCTGCCAGCTGGGCTCTGCTCCAGCCCCCAACGGGAGAAGTGGTTGAAGAGGGAGGGATATTAAGGTGTTTCTCCAGCATCAACAGGATGTCACCCCTGGCCTTCAAAATAAAAGCATAAAATTAAAAACAATATTTAATACTTCACAATCAACCAGGCAGCGTATTATATTCTTTTAATAACCTGTGAAAAGAAGAGAACATTCGTTGTCCTTCTCGTTCATCACTCGTTCACTGAGCAACAGACGGGCCAATCTTTCTAAATTATTATTAATTTATAAGCTTTGCTCGTTGGATCGTTTTTCTGTGTCCTCCTGAAAAATAAAATATAATAATAATAAAACAAATAAAGTCAAACCTTTGTTAAAATCAAAAATCACCTTTGGTCATCATAAGCCATAAACATAAAGGTCACGATGAGTAAATACTACGAGGAGTCACCAGCTGTTTTCTGTCATAGTTATTTATTAAAACCAGTTGATTGGAATCAGTGAACCAAGTGAACAGTTTTTAAATCAATAAATCACGACCCAGTGTGGGTGCAAGCCAACAGGACAGATATGGAGAACAGTTTGGGCCAGATATTGTTTGCTGCTGTCTTTCATTCTTTTACTTTTTAATATTTATTTGTACATATTTATTGTTTTCTTTATCGGCATGTTTCACTCAGAGGACAGTTAATGGAATTATTTGAATAATATTGATTTCAGTGTATTTACTCCCACCCTCTTTAATAGCTTTAATGTGTGATGAATATAATGATAATTCATGACATTTCCAGGTTTTCTGAAATTTAAAGTGATTGAAAGGCGTCTGTGTGTCCTCAGACTCCAACCACAACGTCCACAGTGTGATCTACAGGTGGAACCCCAAGACAAAGGTAAGGCCGTCCTCAGGAACCGGCCTCATCCAGTCCTGTCCTGTCCTGACGCGGCCCGTCCTCTTCTGTCCCTTCAGCTGTTTGAGGTGAACCAGACTCTGTCCACGTCCGGAGCGTACGACTGGGAGTTCTTCTCCGTCGGACCGTACCACTTCCTGGTGGTCGCCAACACCTTCGACGGTCAGACCACCGCCATCAGCTCCACCGTCTACGTCTGGCTGGACGGATGCTTCCAGACCTTCCAGAGCATCCCGGTCAGAGTCTGTTGTCTTTGTGTCGTAGACCTGAAGTCTCTGCCTGCGCAGGTAGAGACTGATTAGCTGATGATGAAATGAGTGTGTGTAAATGAGAATGTGTATTTGCAGCTGTGACCTCAGTATTGGTGCAGTATGATTCTCTGTAACACAGCTGACATGTTTCCTGCTCCTTCATGTATTAAGTGAGGCAGGACGTCCTGCAGTAAAACTTCTACAGGTAGAGACTCACCTGTACAGGTGTAGAGTCTCATTAGCTCCTTCATGTAGTAAGTGAGGCAGGACGTCCTGCAGTAAAACGGTCAAACCGTAATAAACCTGTAAATATGAAAGCAGCTCCTCAGAGATCACTTTCACCTTCAGAGGAACCTCTTTTTACTTTTTCTGCTCAGTTCGTTCATGATGCTCTGATTAAAAAGGAAACCAAACCCTCCAATTAAAACACAGGAAACCACAGCAGTGTGTGTGTGTGTGTGTGTGTGTGTGTGTGTGTGTGAGGGGGTTTCCACCTGCCGACTGTTTGGACTCGTCCGTCAGGGTGGATCATCTCACTCAGACATTTATTGGATTTTAAAACCACAAAAAAACATGTTAAAGCTTCATGAAAGCAGCTGAAGCTTTAATTCCCCTTCTGACAGAAGCCGTCAGAGCACATCAGACTGTTAACACCTGGTCTAATAGACCCACCAGTAGACCTCAGTCCACAGTCCAGACCAGGAGAAACCCTGCTGGTGTCCTCTAGAGGCTGCAGGAGTCATTACAACTAATGATAAAGGGAGACCACTGAGGGGTGAAGTCCCTGAAACCAACAATCTCAGGCTGTTTCCAGACTAGAACCCGTCAAGAAGAAGCCAGGACCCCGTCACGTTCTTCTGTTTGTCCTCATCCATAGTCTACAAGTATTACAACAACTCTGTTGTCATCAGATCACACCACTACATTAATATGTGGTCATCGTTGGTTCAGTTTAGGCCCCGGAACCACAACACTGGTACTCCTCCTCTCACCATCCAGACAGGCATCAGCCGGGCTTTAGTACCGGCTCCAGCCTTTAAGAGGATTAATAAACAATGATTAATAGCCAATTAATAAAGTACCTGCCTAAAATAATAAGGTCCCAACACATGAGACGCACAGTGTACATGAGAACCATAATGACACAGCTGCTATGAATAAACAACAAACACTTTGGCTACACGCAGGACACGAACAACGGCCTCCTGGGTGAAGGTCCTGTGTTTGTTGGCTCCATCCCACATTTAGAGGACTTGTTTTTCTCATTATTATAAGTCTATCCTGTTGGGAACATGAATGTCCAGTGAATTACATAGAAATCGTTAGTGTTTGTTGTTAAAGAGTAACCTGTTTGCCATCAGTGGTTTCCCTGGTTACGCCCGTCCCTCTCTCCACAGACGGTGGGGGCGACGGACTGGGAGACGTTTCGGATCGACGACAGGTTCTTTCTCGCCGTCGCCAACAGTCAGAAGGTTTCGGACCGCAGTCCGAGTCTCTACACCATCAACTCCACCGTGTACGAACTCAACACGCTCACGCAGACCTTCATTCGCTTCCAGGATATCCTCACACACAGGTGACCAGCTGACCCATTACGCCCAATCTGCCGATTCTCCGGGTCCGACCTGTAGAGGTGTGATAACGTATGATTGTTGATGTGTTCAGTGCTGTGGACTGGGAGTTCTTCACCGTCGGAGACCAGAAGTTCTTGGTCGTGGCCAACTCTCACGACGGCAGCTCGTACTCTCTGAACAGTGTCGTCTACAGGTGACTACTTCCTGTCTGGTGGGGGCTGTTTTATTTCCTTTAACCTTGATTCAACCGGGGAAGTCTTACGGAGTCCTGGTCAACACAGCAGCTATGGGATTTTCATACAGGATACACACAAATATTTCAAATATATAACATATAAGTACAAAATATTTTAAATACAAAATACCGTATTTTTCGCATTATAAGGCGCACTATCAATGAACGTGTCTATTTTCATACATCAGGCGCTCTCGTCTGGTGATAGTGGAGGAACTGGCCCGGCGTTGCCTCCCTGTCTTGGTGAATGTGTGTTGGCCTTCTGTCATCCAACGCTCCCACGCAGCTCTCAGTTTAACTCTGAACGACCTGTCGACACCGATATCTAGCGGTTGGAGTTCTTTAGTTAATCCACCCGGAATGACGGCGAGCTCCGAAGTAGTTTTCTTCACTTTGGTTCTGACGGTGTCGGTGAGTACCGTAATGCTCCGACAATCCATCCAGCGGTGCGGCTTCGTAGCTACCAAAGCGCCCTGTACCACATAAAACTGGTTCGAGGTCAGTAAGCACAACCAGAACTGATACATAAGGCGCGCCGGATTATTAAGTTTAAGTTTAGTTTATTTGAAGGAGACAGTGCAGTTTCATAAAACACATGGTTACACCTGGTTTAAAAAGCCAGAGTTAGCCAGAAGGCTCGTTTGCTATACAGTTAAGAAAACTAGGACATCCCAGCAGGCCTGTCCTCTGTGCTGCCGCTGGATGTGTATCAACACGTCTTCAGTTTCTTGGTGGAGGCCTTGTGAGCACCTTCACCTCCTCAGGTCCTGAGCTCCTCGCTGAGCAGCCGGCGGACTGAGGAGTGAAACCGTGGCCTCTGGCGGAGCCTCCAGCGACTCCTCCACGCTGTTTGTTTGGTTGACGAACTGCCGGAGGAGGAGGAGGAGGAGGATGAAGAGGGTCGGGAGCCAGTCCACTTTCTAAATCACCTTTAATGTGTGAAGACTGCCCCGGTTTAGAATGCTGTTAGTAGTAGTGCCGAGGGTCTTTATTAGGTTGTTGAAATGACTGAGAATCACAGAGTGCACAGACGTTTTTACGGCTTCAGTTGACATTTCATTTCAAATCGCACAAAAATTTGTGAGATTGAACTTGATTTTTTTACAGTTTGTCAATATGGGCGTTAAAGGAAAGCTGTGAATCTATTAACCCTAGATATTCATATTGGAGCACTATTAGTATTTTTCTCCATTAACATGCATGTCGGGGTGAGAAGATACTTTAGCTGGTGGTTTAACTCTTTCAGTCAGTGTGGTTTAACTCTTTCAGTCAGTGTGGTTTAACTCTTTCAGTCAGTGTGGTTTAACTCTTTCAGTCAGCGTGGTTTAACTCTTTCAGTCAGTGTGGTTTAACTCTTTCAGTCAGCGTGGTTTAACTCTTTCAGTCAGTGTGGTTTAACTCTTTCAGTCAGCTTGGTTTAACTCTTTCAGTCAGTCAGCGTGGTTTAACTCTTTCAGTCAGCGTGGTTTAACTCTTTCAGTCAGTGTGGTTTAACCCTTTCAGTCAGCTTGGTTTAACTCTTTCAGTCAGTGTGGTTTAACTCTTTCAGTCAGTCAGCGTGGTTTAACTCTTTCAGTCAGTCAGCGTGGTTTAACTCTTTCAGTCAGTGTGGTTTAACTCTTTCAGTCAGTCAGCGTGGTTTAACTCTTTCAGTCAGTCAGCGTGGTTTAACTCTTTCAGTCAGTCAGCGTGGTTTAACTCTTTCAGTCAGCGTGGTTTAACTCTTTCAGTCAGTCAGCGTGGTTTAACTCTTTCAGTCAGTCAGCGTGGTTTAACTCTTTCAGTCAGTGTGGTTTAACTCTTTCAGTCAGCGTGGTTTAACTCTTTCAGTCAGCGTGGTTTAACTCTTTCAGTCAGTGTGGTTTAACCCTTTCAGTCAGCTTGGTTTAACTCTTTCAGTCAGCTTGGTTTATCTCTTTCAGTCAGTGTGGTTTAACTCTTTCAGTCAGCTTGGTTTAACTCTTTCAGTCAGTCAGCATGGTTTAACTCTTTCAGTCAGTCAGCGTGGTTTAACTCTTTCAGTCAGTCAGCGTGGTTTAATTCTTTCAGTCAGCTTGGTTTAACTCTTTCAGTCAGCTTGGTTTAACTCTTTCAGTCAGTCAGCGTGGTTTAACTCTTTCAGTCAGCATGGTTTAACCCTTTCAGTCAGCTTGGTTTAACCCTTTCAGTCAGCGTGGTTTAACTCTTTCAGTCAGCGTGGTTTAACTCTTTCAGTCAGTCAGCTCGGTTTAATTCTTTCAGTCGACGTGGTTTAACCCTTTCAGTCAGCTTGGTTTAACCCTTTCAGTCAGCGTGGTTTAACTCTTTCAGTCAGTCAGCGTGGTTTAACTCTTTCAGTCAGTCAGCGTGGTTTAACTCTTTCAGTCAGTCAGCGTGGTTTAACTCTTTCAGTCAGCGTGGTTTAACTCTTTCAGTCAGTGTGGTTTAACCCTTTCAGTTAGCTTGGTTTAACACTTTCAGTTAGCTTGGTTTAACCCTTTCAGTCAGCGTGGTTTAACTCTTTCAGTCAGCGTGGTTTAACTCTTTCAGTCAGTGTGGTTTAACTCTTTCAGTCAGTCAGCTCGGTTTAATTCTTTCAGTCGACGTGGTTTAACCCTTTCAGTCAGCTTGGTTTAACCCTTTCAGTCAGCTTGGTTTAACACTTTCAGTTAGCGTGGTTTAACCCTGGTCGAGGTCTCGGTGCCACAGGGCTCTTTGTGTATGTGCAGGTTGTTATCTGCGTATATTTTGTGTTTTCAGGTGGCAGGGTTACGAGGGCTTTGTTCCGGTCCACAGTCTGCCAACGTTCGGCTGCAGAGACTGGGAATACTTCAGCACCGACGACGGCTCCTTCCTGGTCTACTCCAGCGCCACCTCCAGGCTCAGCAAGGTCTTCAAACTCAGGACCTACTGAATGAAACCCCATCCTCCATCTTCACACCTCAGACACACTGAAACACTGCTGCGAGACTCAACCGCCATCTCCTTCGGGCTCGGCAAGGTCCTCAGACCCCAAAAGGACTAATGATTTAACAGCTCCGTCACGTCACCGTTGACCCTCAGGTTGTCCACAGAACTGAAGCCTTCATGGGACAACCTGTTTGAATTGTCCCATGAATCACACATTTTTAAATGCTGGTGTGACCTGTCCTTAGAATGGTGTATTTTCAAATTAAGAGTCCATATTATTTTGAAATGTACTCTGTAAACTGGAAGAAATATAACACATTTGTTATTTTTCATAAATGTTAATAACTAATAAGCTATTATGAAAAATATGAAATGAAACTGCTTCAGATGTTTCTGATGTATTAAAGCAGAATATGTGGTGGTCATGTGACGCAGCATGTTTCTGTTTTTCCTCTTGTTTCTCGGTCGTCTCCCGCTCAAGTCGACTGTTCTGTTAATATATCTGTATGTTTAGATTTGTGCTGTGCACTTACAATTATAAAATACAGATTTGTGACATTTGTTATGAAATACCACTAACATTGTCTGTCTATAGTATATATAGTTGGTATATATAGTTAGAGACAATAATGGACCCTTGAGTGTCTTGTGAAATTATTGTATAGCCAAACAGTAATTTATTATATATGTTGTGTTAGTCCTGGGTAACTGTAGTACAAAATATATGTTTCGGAGTAATAATATTTTGTTGTCCATGATAAACACCTTGTTATCTGAGACAGTATTTATAATCCAGATTATTCCAGTTTTATCCAGCTGTATGTGGTAATAAATTCTCTTCAGTATCTCATTCCTCTGATGTTGTGATTTCTTTCTTAATTAATTTAATCCAAAACTATGAGCAGAACATAGTTGTTAAATCAATTTAAATATGTAAAGTGTTTGTGCTGTTTGCCATTTTCCTGTGAACTTGTCAGACAAAATTTACTTTTTGAGAATTTTTGAATTTGTTTTTAAAGTAATTTATTTTATTTATTATATTTTATCAGAATATACACTGACGTTGATACAAAAACTTGTTTTTTTGTTCGATTATTTTATTCTTTGATGGATATTTTAAATCTACATTTGAAGTTAGAATTTGTATTCCTGTATTTTTAGCGGTATCACTGTGTTTTATTATGCTCGTCAGCAGCGTCGCTGTTTGGATCTAAGGCGGGTATTTCCCGTCACGTGACGGGACGTCACCGGGGTGAGAGGTCGTGTTTCCCGGTTTGAATATGCTAACAGCAGCAGCTTGTTCCTGTTAGCTCAACGACTGCAGCGGATTCGGAGCTTTTAAAGTGTTGAAACGTTGTTGACAGTCGGTGAGTGAAGCTCGAGCAGCAGCTTCAGCTTCCGGTTCAGCAGCTTCCGGTTCAGCAGGTACGAACTTTCGTCAACTTTCTTCACCTCGTTGTGAGCTGCTAGCCTGCTAGCCTGCTAACATGCTAGCTGCGGGCTGGAGTCAGTCCCGCTGTAAACCGTCAGTTTCATCCATCGCGTCTCTGTTTACAGTCCTTATATGAACCGTTAGTACCGGTTCTGTCCGGTTCTAACGGTTCTGTGTTCAGTGGTTTTAACGGGTCCAGGTCTGCTGCTGTCTACTTAAACAGATTAACACTCCACACAAACGGATTACACACCGACACCACCACAGAGAAGTACCGCACAGTATACTGCTACTGCTACTACTACACTTAGGTTTACAAGGATCACTGATGGTAGAAGACCAACTGGTTGCTGGAGAGGTGCCAGTTTACCTCTTGGGCACTGCCGAGGTGCCCCTGAGCAAGGCACCGAACCCCCAACTGCTCTGGGCGCTTGTCAGGAGCAGCCCCCTCACTCTGACATCTCTCCATTGACGCATGTATATGTACTGTGTGAACAACAGAGTGTAAAACTGAATTTCCCCACTGTGGGACTAATAAAGGAATATCTTCTTCTTCTATTTAGATCCTTTTTTGCAGCAAAAGTACTAATACCACACTGATAAAATACTCTGTGACAGTAGAAGTACTAATACCACACTGATAAAATACTCTGTGACAGTAGAAGTACTAATACCACACTGATAAAATACTCTGTGACAGTAGAAGTACTAATACCACACTGATAAAATACTCTGTGACAGTAGAAGTACTAATACCACACTGATAAAATACTCTGTGACAATAGAAGTACTAGTACCACACTGATAAAATACTCTGTGACAGTAGAAGTACTAATACCACACTGATAGAATACTCTGTGACAGTAGAAGTACTAATACCACACTGATAAAATACTCTGTGACGGTAGAAGTACTAATACCACACTGATAAAATACTCTGTGACGGTAGAAGTACTAATACCACACTGATAAAATACTCTGTGACAGTAGAAGTACTAATACCACACTGATAAAATACTCTGTGACAGTAGAAGTACTAATACCACACTGATAAAATACTCTGTGACAGTAGAAGTACTAATACCACACTGATAAAATACTCTGTGACAGTAGAAGTAGTAATACCACACTGATAAAATACTCTGTGACAGTAGAAGTAGTAATACCACACTGCCTCTCTGTCTGTGCGTCCAGGGTCACTACAGACGAGGTCGACCTGTCGATATGCAGGCGCAGCTGCTGATTGGCTGGCAGCAGGAGAAGGCGGAGCTTAAGCGTGAAGTGTGTCATCTGCAGGAGGAGCTGGCGGAGAGCCGAGCAGAGAGGGAGGAGCTGGAGTCGAGGAGTAGAGCTCTGAATGACAGGGTGAGGAGGTGGGGGAGAGGGGAGGAGGGGACAGGAGGAGGTGATGTGGTCTCCAAGGTGAATCTAACCATTTCATCCCTCCCTCTCTCTGCAGCTCTTCCAGTCAGTGACTCCCTCCGTCGGTGTCTCTCTGCAGGTGGAGGGAGAGCAGAGGGAGTGGAGGAGAAGGGTGAGGGATGGGAGAGAGAGGGAGGCCAGACAGGCTCTCCTCATCCACCGACTGCAGAACAAGGTGAGGCTATCCATCCATCGTCCATTCATGTTTCTCCTCCTATCAGCTGGTCCCTTTAGAGGTGAAGGAGCAGCGTCTCCACTCCGAGCTCCTTCCGGATGTCTGAGCTCCTCACCGTGTCTCTGAGGCTGAGTCCAGACACCCTGGTGTCTGTAATCTCACTCTATCGGTCACCCAAAGCTGATGACCACAGGTGAGGTTTGGAGCGTAGATCCATCCATCCATCATCAACCGCTTATCCCGTTAGGGGTCATGGGGGGGCTGGAGCCGATCCCAGCTGGCATTGGGCGAAGGCGGGTTCACCCTGGACAGGTCTCCAGTCCATCGCAGGGCACATAGAGACAGACAACATATAGACAGACAACCATTCACACCTACGGGCAATTTAGAGTCATCACTTAACCTAAACAGCATGTCTTTGGACTGTGGGAGGAAGCCGGAGTACCCGGAGAAAACCCACGCATACACGGGGAGAACATGCAAACTCCACATAGAAGAGCCCCAAGCCGGATTCGAACCTGCGACCCTCTTGCTGTGAGGCGAGAGTGCTAACCACTGCACCACCGTGCAGCCCTTGGAGCGAGATGGACCTGTAAATTGAGAGCTTTGCCTTCTGCCTCAGCTCCTTCTGAAACACAGCATTCCGGTACAGCAGCCTCATAACTGCTGACGCCACACCGAACCGCCGGTCCATCCCTCGCTTGGGGCAAAGACCCACTCCCCACCTGGAGGGTGCAGTCCATCTGTTTCCAGCAGAGAACCATGGCCTCAGACTTGAAGGTCCTGACTCTGACCGCTTCACACTCGGCTGTAAATCACCCCAGTGAGTGTTGAAGGTCGCGGTCGATGTGATTCTGAGGTCGTCAAACCGGATATTCTCCTCCTCCCTCTGGTTGCATATTGAGATCCTGTCCTTGAAAATCACAAGCAGGATCAGTGGTGAGGGACGGCCCTGTTGGAGGTCATCACCCGCCGGAAACCTGTTTGACTTTGTGCTGAGGATATGGACGCAGCTCTCACAAGGACTGGATGACTCATACCAATGACCCCGGTACCCCATATTCCTGCAGGACTCCCTGGGGCACACAGTCATAAGCCTTTTCCAAGTTCACAAAACACATGTAGACTGGATGGGCAGACTCCCATCAGCTGGTCCACAGTTCCACGACCAGAACGGAATCCATGTTGTTCCTCCTGGATCCGAGGTTCGACAGTCAGTTGGAGCCTCCTTTCTAGCACTCAAATTAACTTTCCTAGGGACGCTGAGCAGTGCGATAGCCCCATAATTGGAGCACACACTCCCTCTTTTTAAAAATGGGAAACATCACCCAGGTCTGCCAGTAGCCTCCCCCACCACCTGATCCAACTCACCACCAGGAGGTGATCATTTCACAGCTCTTCTCCTCCAGCTCCAGCTCTCCAGCACCAGCTGTGGTTGCTTCCCCACTACAGATGTGATGTTCCAAGTCCCTAGAGCCAGTTTGCATTGCTGGGGTTTTGCACACCTAGGTCCCCACCTTGACGGTGACAGTGCACTTGACCCCATTGCTCATCCCTGCCAGGTGGTGGGCCCTCAGGGTGTTGGCTCCATGTCTTTCTTTTTTTTTGGACTGTGCCTCACCAGGCCTCACCAGGCCCCACCAGGCCCCATGTCCAAGGCCCAGCCACTGTCTGGTCTGGCTCCAGAAAGGGGCTCCAGTTTCGCTTTTCCAGGTGAGGTGCAACAACTTTTTTCAGTCCGATTCATAAAGGTCAGTGAATAGTACTCGGTCTGGCCCCTGACCTGGGACCACTTTGCTTTGGGAGAACCTACCTGGTAGCAACTGCCTTCGACAACACAGCTCCCAGGACCACTGGGGCACACAAACCCCTCCACCATGTCAAGGTGGTGATTCATTGTTATTAGTACTATTAAAACAATACATACTGTATATTACAGCAGTAGTATTATCAGTTTGTTGTAGTACTGACAGTATTCATTGTGTCTACAGGTGTTGGAGTACAGAGATCGATGTCAACAATTTGAGCTTCAGCTGCAGGATGGAAACACACAGCTGCTCAACGCTGAGGTCATACTCTTATACTATTACCACTACTAGTCCAGATGTTGGTGCACTGTAGTGTTACTGCAGTACTCCAGATGTTGGTGCACTGTAGTGTTACTGCAGTATTCCAGATGTTGTTGTGTGTTTGTTTTGTAGCGGAGGATCAGAGATGAACACAGTGACTCCCTGGAGAGCGCCCTTATCAGGCTGGAGGAGGAACAACAGAGGTGTGTATCAGCCCTGTGTTTGTGTTTGTTACAGTGGTCAGTGTTACACAGTTGCACAATGTTACATGGTGTTAAATTGTGTTACACTGTTACAGTGTTATGTGGTGTTACGCGGTGTTACGTGGTGTTACGTGGTGTTACGCGGTGTTACGTGGTGTTTAGGCATACACATTACTTATCCACCCCCAAATCATCTTTTTTTATGTTTTGACACATTTTTTGACACATTTAGATCATTATTTGCGTATCAGCACCGTGTTATCAAGTCGCATGTCACATGTTTATTAACCGGTGGGGAAAGTCCTCACCGTAACATCCTACTGTGATTGTGTCTCTTCAGGTCAGTCGGTCTGGCCAACACGAATACTCTCCTCCGGGAGCAGCTCAGCCAATCAGAGCAGGCCAACCAGACCCTGAGGGAAGACCTCCAGAAGCTGACCTCTGACTGGACTAGAGCAGTGGAGGAGGCGGGGCAGAGAGAGGAAGCCTGGCAGAGAGAGAGAGAGGTCTGCAGTTTGCTTTTACTCTTCTGTGATTCTTCTTTTTGAAGGCGGATTTTCTGATCGATCCATGTTTAGACTGAAACGTTGTGTGTTTCTTGTGTGTACGCGTCCAGTGTCGGTCAGGCCATGTGGGTCAGCAGGAGACTCGGTTGTTGTCAGTTTGGAGGTCTGTGGTCGCTCTGAGACGACACTGTCACACCGTCAAAACCGCCGCCGACAGGTAGGTCGGCCTACCTGGGATACAGATGTTAAAGGGTCCGTTCACCCACATCACACCAGAACATCAGTACCTGCTCTACGGACATGTGGGTGACGAGTTGACCAACCTGTTATAAGTTGACCAGCCTGTTATAAGTTGACCAGCCTGTTATAAGTTGACCAATCTGTTATAAGTTGACCAATCTGTTATAAGTTGACCAGCCTGTTATAAGTTGACCAGCCTGTTATAAGTTGACCAATCTGTTATAAGTTGACCAGCCTGTTATAAGTTGACCAATCTGTTATAAGTTGACCAGCCTGTTATAAGTTGACCAACCTGTTATAAGTTGACCAGCCTGTTATAAGTTGACCAATCTGTTATAAGTTGACCAGCCTGTTATAAGTTGACCAACCTGTTAAACTTTGACCAACCTATTATAAGTTGAACAGCCTGTTATAAGTTGACCAGCCTGTTATAAGTTGACCAACCTGTTATAAGTTGACCAGCCTGTTATAAGTTGACCAGCCTGTTATAAGTTGACCAATCTGTTATAAGTTGACCAGCCTGTTATAAGTTGACCAACCTGTTATAAGTTGACCAGCCTGTTATAAGTTGACCAATCTGTTATAAGTTGACCAGCCTGTTATAAGTTGACCAACCTGTTAAACTTTGACCAACCTATTATAAGTTGAACAGCCTGTTATAAGTTGACCAGCCTGTTATAAGTTGACCAACCTGTTATAAGTTGACCAGCCTGTTATAAGTTGACCAACCTGTTATAAGTTGACCAGCCTGTTATAAGTTGACCAGCCTGTTATAAGTTGACCAACCTGTTATAAGTTGACCAGCCTGTTATAAGTTGACCAACCTGTTATAAGTTGACCAGCCTGTTATAAGTTGACCAATCTGTTATAAGTTGACCAACCTGTTATAAGTTGACCAGCCTGTTATAAGTTGACCAACCTGTTATAAGTTGACCAACCTGTTAAACTTTGACCAACCTATTATAAGTTGAACAGCCTGTTATAAGTTGATCAGCCTGTTATAAGTTGACCAATCTGTTATAAGTTGACCAACCTGTTATAAGTTGACCAGCCTGTTATAATTGACCAATCTGTTATAAGTTGACCAACCTTTATAAAAAGAAAGAAAGAAAGAAAGATATTCCTTTATTAGTCCCACAGTGGGGAAATTCAGTTTTACACTCTTTGTTCACACAGTACATATACATGTCAATGGAAGATGTCAGAGTGAGGGCTGCTCCTACAAGCCCCAGAGCAGTGGGGGTTTGGTGCCTTGCTCAGGGCACCTCGGCAGTGCCCAAGAGGTAAACTGGCACCTCTCCAGCAACCAGTTGGTCTTGGTCCATGGGGATTTGAACCCGGGTCCTCCACATCCTAACCCAAGTCCTTACGGACTAGCTACTCCCCCCAATTACCAACCTTTATAAGTTGACCAGCCTGTTATAAGTTGACCAACCTGTTATAAGTTGAACAGCCTGTTATAAGTTGACCAACCTGTTATAAGTTGAACAGCCTGTTATAAGTTGACCAGCCTGTTATAAGTTGACCAACCTGTTATAAGTTGACCAGCCTGTTATAAGTTGACCAACCTGTTATAAGTTGACCAGCCTGTTATAAGTTGACCAACCTGTTATAAGTTGACCAACCTGTTATAAGTTGACCAGCCTGTTATAAGTTGACCAATCTGTTATAAGTTGACCAGCCTGTTATAAGTTGACCAGCCTGTTATAAGTTGACCAACCTGTTATAAGTTGACCAACCTGTTAAACTTTGACCAACCTATTATAAGTTGAACAGCCTGTTATAAGTTGATCAGCCTGTTATAAGTTGACCAATCTGTTATAAGTTGACCAACCTGTTATAAGTTGACCAGCCTGTTATAAGTTGACCAATCTGTTATAAGTTGACCAACCTGTTATAAGAAAGAAAGAAAGAAAGAAAGAAAGATATTCCTTTATTAGTCCCACAGTGGGGAAATTCAGTTTTACACTCTGTTGTTCACACAGTACATATACATGTCAATGGAGAGATGTCAGAGTGAGGGGGCTGCTCCTGAGAAGCGCCCAGAGCAGTTGGGGGTTTGGTGCCTTGCTCAGGGGCACCTCGGCAGTGCCCAAGAGGTAAACTGGCACCTCTCCAGCAACCAGTTGGTCTTGGTCCATGGGGGATTTGAACCCGGGTCCTCCACATCCTAACCCAAGTCCTTACGGACTGAACTACTGCCGCCCCAAGTTGACCAACCTGTTATAAGTTGACCAGCCTGTTATAAGTTGACCAACCTGTTATAAGTTGAACAGCCTGTTATAAGTTGACCAACCTGTTATAAGTTGAACAGCCTGTTATAAGTTGACCAGCCTGTTATAAGTTGACCAATCTGTTATAAGTTGACCAGCCTGTTATAAGTTGACCAATCTGTTATAAGTTGACCAGCCTGTTATAAGTTGACCAATCTGTTATAAGTTGACCAATCTGTTATAAGTTGACAGTCTGTTATAAGTTGACCAATCTGTTATAAGTTGACCAACCTGTTATAAGTTGATAGTCTGTTATAAGTTGACCAATCTTATAAGTTGACCAACCTGTTATAATTACCAGCCTTTATAAGTTGACCAACCTCTTATAAGTTGACATCTTTATAATTGACCACCTTTATAATTAACAGCCTGTATAATTACCAATCTTTATAAGTTGAACAGCCTGCTATAAGTTGACCAACCTGTTATAAGTTGACCAGCCTGTTATAAGTTGACCAACCTGTTATAAGTTGACCAACCTGTTATAAGTTGACCAACCTGTTATAAGTTGACCAGCCTTCTATTACTTTATTATAAGTTGAACAGCCTGTTATAAGTTGATCAGCCTGTTATAAGTTGACCAACCTGTTATAAGTTGACCAGCCTGTTATAAGTTGACCAATCTGTTATAAGTTGACCAGCCTGTTATAAGTTGACCAATCTGTTATAAGTTGACCAACTTTATAATACACTGATAATACCAACTTATAAGTTGACCAACCTTTATATTATAGCTTATAATTACCAATCTAAATTGACCAACCTTTATAAAAGCCTATAATTACAACCCATATTATCTTATAATTGACCAGCCTGTTATAAGTTGAACAGCCTGTTATAAGTTGACCAATCTGTTATAAGTTGAACAGCCTGTTATAAGTTGACCAACCTGTTATAAGTTGACCAGCCTGTTATAAGTTGACCAACCTGTTATAAGTTGACCAACCTGTTATAAGTTGACCAACCTGTTATAAGTTGACCAGCCTGTTATAAGTTGACCAATCTGTTATAAGTTGACCAATCTGTTATAAGTTGACCAACCTGTTATAAGTTGACCAACCTGTTATAAGTTGACGCGTTATAATTGACACTGTTATAAGTTGACCAACCTTTATGTTGACCAACTGTTATATTGACCAACCTTAAAGTTGACACTTATATTGACCAACCTTTATAAGTTGACAGCCTTTATAAGTTGACAGCCTGTTATAAGTTGACCAACCTGTTATAAGTTACACTTTATAAGTTGACCAACTGTTATAAGTTGACCAACCTGTTATAATTGATAGTCTTTATAAGTTGACAATGTTATAAGTTGACCAGCCTGTTATAAGTTGACCAGCCTGTTATAAGTTGACCAACCTCTTATAAGTTGACAGTCTGTTATAAGTTGACCAGCCTGTTATAAGTTGACCAACCTGTTATAAGTTGACCAATCTGTTATAAGTTGAACAGCCTGTTATAAGTTGACAGTCTGTTATAAGTTGACCAACCTGTTATAAGTTGACCAACCTGTTATAAGTTGACCAGCCTGTTATAAGTTGACCAACCTGTTATAAGTTGACCAACCTGTTATAAGTTGACCAGCCTGTTATAAGTTGACCAATCTGTTATAAGTTGACCAATCTGTTATAAGTTGACCAACCTGTTATAAGTTGACCAACCTGTTATAAGTTGACAGTCTGTTATAAGTTGACAGTCTGTTATAAGTTGACCAACCTGTTATAAGTTGACCAGACTGTTATAAGTTGACCAACCTGTTATAAGTTGACAGTCTGTTATAAGTTGACCAGCCTGTTATAAGTTGACAGCCTGTTATAAGTTGACAGCCTGTTATAAGTTGACCAACCTGTTATAAGTTGACAGTCTGTTATAAGTTGACCAACCTGTTATAAGTTGACCAACCTGTTATAAGTTGACAGCCTGTTATAAGTTGACCAACCTGTTATAAGTTGACCAGCCTGTTATAAGTTGACCAACCTGTTATAAGTTGACCAACCTGTTATAAGTTGACCAACCTGTTATAAGTTGACAGCCTGTTATAAGTTGACAGTCTGTTATAAGTTGACCAACCTGTTATAAGTTGACCAACCTGTTATAAGTTGACCAGCCTGTTATAAGTTGACCAACCTGTTATAAGTTGACCAACCTGTTATAAGTTGACAGTCTGTTATAAGTTGACCAGCCTGTTATAAGTTGACAGCCTGTTATAAGTTGACCAACCTGTTATAAGTTGACAGTCTGTTATAAGTTGACCAACCTGTTATAAGTTGACCAACCTGTTATAAGTTGACAGCCTGTTATAAGTTGACCAACCTGTTATAAGTTGACCAACCTGTTATAAGTTGACCAGCCTGTTATAAGTTGACCAACCTGTTATAAGTTGACAGCCTGTTATAAGTTGACCAACCTGTTATAAGTTGACCAACCTGTTATAAGTTGACCAACCTGTTATAAGTTGACCAGCCTGTTATAAGTTGACCAACCTGTTATAAGTTGACCAACCTGTTATAAGTTGACCAGCCTGTTATAAGTTGACCAACCTGTTATAAGTTGACAGTCTGTTATAAGTTGACCAGCCTGTTATAAGTTGACAGCCTGTTATAAGTTGACCAACCTGTTATAAGTTGACAGTCTGTTATAAGTTGACCAACCTGTTATAAGTTGACCAACCTGTTATAAGTTGACAGCCTGTTATAAGTTGACCAACCTGTTATAAGTTGACCAGCCTGTTATAAGTTGACCAACCTGTTATAAGTTGACAGCCTGTTATAAGTTGACCAACCTGTTATAAGTTGACAGCCTGTTATAAGTTGACCAACCTGTTATAAGTTGACAGCCTGTTATAAGTTGACCAACCTGTTATAAGTTGACCAGCCTGTTATAAGTTGACCAACCTGTTATAAGTTGACCAACCTGTTATAAGTTGACCAACCTGTTATAAGTTGACCAACCTGTTATAAGTTGACCAACCTGTCTCTCTGTCTGTAGGGATCTGTGGCAGTTGAGGGCAGAGTTTTCTCGTCTCTCCTCCTCTCTCCTGTCCAGCTGTGACTCTGTCTCCTCCTCCCTGAGGCTCAGCGCTTCTCTCATCAAACCCTGCTCTTCTGACCTCCCTCCACCTTTCTCCTCTCCTCCGCTGTCATCCACCCTGGTCCTCCCTCCTCCAGACTCCTCACCATCTTCACCTCCTCCCATCTCCTCCTCCACTGTGGGACCCTTCTCCTTAGGGGAGCTGGAGCAGAAAGAGGAGGAGGAGCAGGAGGAGGAGGAGCAGGAGAGGTGGGCGGAGAAGGAGCGAGAGATATCTCAGTTGAAGCGTCTTCATGAGACAAAAGTTTCACAGCTGACAGAACGGTAAATCATTCTTCTCCTTCAGGTAGCAGCTGAGCTAGTTAGCATGCTAACTAGTAGCTAGCATGCTAACTGTTAACTAGTTAGCTATTTTTTTGGCTTGTCTATTCACCTCACGCTGTCCTGCTTGTTTTTTCACGTCCTGTTTTACCAGAGACAGTTGTACAGTCCCTCATCCATCAGCCATCACTGACTGGGAGGACGACATACAGAAATGTCCTGAAATCACCTATGAGGACATCTGTAGTGTCTCATGGTTTAGATGTCTCCGCTATGAGGACATCTGTGGTGTCTCATGGTTTAGATGTCTCCGCTATGAGGACATCTGTAGTGTCTCATGGTTTAGATGTCTCCACTATGAGGACATCTGTAGTGTCTCATGGTTTAGATGTCTCCGCTATGAGGACATCTGTGGTGTCTCATGGTTTAGATGTCTCCGCTATGAGGACATCTGTGGTGTCTCATGGTTTAGATGTCTCCGCTATGAGGACATCTGTGGTGTCTCATGGTTTAGATGTCTCCGCTATGAGGACATCTGTAGTGTCTCATGGTTTAGATGTCTCCGACTCTTAGTGTCTCATGGTTTAGATTTCTCCCTATGAGGACATCTGTAGTGTCTCATGGTTTAGATGTCTCCTCCGTTGGCCACCAGCCTGCTGGTCGGACGGCTGGCTAGTTAGCTAGCTTAGCATGCTAATTCCTCCATGCTACAGGAAATGAGTCCAGCAGCAGACAGAGCTGGGTCACGGTCCCTCTGCCTCAGTCCTCACCGCTAGGAGGCTACTTCACCAGGAGGAGAGTAGTTAGCTAGCTGGACAGTCTCTGGACAAGCTAGCTAGCTAGCTAGCCAGTTCTGAGACAGACATCTAGCTAGCTAAGCTTAGCCAGCTATCTCCTCCTCCTGCAGTAGCCTCCAGCAGTGTGGGGAGTGTTTGAGCTGTTTGACAGTCACACAGTTTTTTGCTGTATTTGTGCAGGTTTAGTGGCTGCAGAGGCAGGACAGTCCTTTAGTGAATTCACCTGTCAGAGGGTCAAGAGGACATGGATGTTGGATCCTCTGTTCTGGAAGGTTGTCAGTTGTCAACCTGTCTGTCTGTCTGTCTCTCTGTCTGTCTCAGGATTGCAGAGCTGTCTCTGTTGCTGCAGGCTGAGGATGCTCAGAGGGAGGTGGAGAGACATAGAGACACAGAGAGGAGTCTCCAGTCGGTCAGTCAGGCTGTGGTCAAACTGGTGAGTCTATGAGATCTACAGAGGTCAGACTGTGTTGTGTCTTCAACAAACAAGGTCCATCACGAAGACCCAGTCTACAGCTGGATCCAGGTCACCATCAGCTCCCAGCAGCAGAGCTCCACCTCCACCATTTAGGACTGAAAGACGCCAGTAAAACGTCCTCCTACAGAGAGACGGACTGAAGGACAACTACAGGATTATATTCTGTTGGCAGATTTAATGGCTCTACTGAGATGTCAACAGAAATCTGACTGTTGTCATGGCAACGATCCAAAATGGAGTCCAACAGAGTCCAGACCATGGATGTAGAAGAGGGTCCGGCAGAGTCCAGACCATGGTTGTAGAAGAGTGTCCAGTAGAGTCCAGACTGTGGATGTAGAAGAGGGTCCGGTAGAGTCCAGACTATGGAAGTAGAAGATGGTCCAGTAGAGTCCAGACTATGGATGTAGAAGAGGGTCCAGTAGAGTCCAGACCATGGATGTAGAAGAGGGTCCAGTAGAGTCCAGACCATGGATGTAGAAGAGGGTCCAGTAGAGTCCAGACCATGGATGTAGAAGAGGGTCCAGTAGAGTCCAGACCATGGATGTAGAAGAGGGTCCAGTAGAGTCCAGACCATGGATGTAGAAGAGGGTCCAGTAGAGTCCAGACTGTGGATGTAGAAGAGGGTCCGGTAGAGTCCAGACTATGGAAGTAGAAGATGGTCCAGTAGAGTCCAGACTATGGATGTAGAAGAGGGTCCAGTAGAGCCTAGAGCATGGATGTAGAAGAGGGTCCAGTAGAGTCCAGACCATGGATGTAGAAGAGGGGCGGAGCAGTCTGAGGGTCTGATGGTCATTATGGAGGAAAATAACTCTGGACTCAGCTGGTAGGGAGTTTTCCTACTTTCAGGACGTCAGGATGTAATGAGGATCTTTCAGGGTCCTGCTGGGACGCTGATTTACAGACGTCTCTTTATACGTCCATGGACTCACATTCAGTGGGGTTCTCAGTCCAACATGGCGGCAGACGTGGCTGTTGTCTAAACAGCAGCAGAGTTTTATCTTTTTGCTTCTAACCTCTGTCTCCAGTCCAGAGTCCTGAGCAGCAGCAGCAGCAGTCGGTCTCTGTGTGTCCCCCCAGACAGCGTCCTCAGTCTGGATCTGTCCTCCCTGCTGTCTGTCCTGTCTCACGCTGAGAGCGCCCTGCAGTGGAGACACCAGGACCTGCAGGTCAGTCCATGTTCTGCTGCAGGTCAGAGGTCAGAGGTCATGAAGGGTTAATGAGCCTGATCTGTGCGTGTGTATTAAAGGGGGCGGAGCTCTCTCTGCGGCGGCTTGGCGAGGAGAAAACAGCTGTGCAGCTCCGACTGAAACAGCTGGAGGACGACAACCAGCTGCTGCACACACGCACACAACACACACAGCTGGAGCTCACACACACAGTGGACACACTGAGCAGGTACACACATACACACACACACACACACACACACACACACACAAATAAATGCATTCATATATATATATATATATATATATATATATATATATATATATATATATATATATATACAACTACCTGATCAAAATCTTAAGACCAGTTAAAAAATTGCAAGAATTTACGTTTTGCACTGTTGTATCTTAAGAAGGTTCTAAGTAGAGTTTCAAAATGCAAAAAGAAGAAATGAGAGCAAGAGACTAAATGTTTTGAGCAGGCAATTTATTGAAAAGAACAATTTAACTGAAATAGGCTGTTCATCAGCTGATCAAAAGTTTAAGACCATAGCTCAAAAAAACCCCTAAAACAGAAATTAAAGTCTCAAAAACAGACTCAGTAATGAGTAGCTCCACCATTATTGTTGATCACTTCAAAAATTGGTGTTGGCCTGCTTGATGCGAGTGTTTCCAAAAGGCTTGTAGGAATGTTGCTCCAAGTGGTGAAGATGGCTTCACGAAGGGCATCCACTGTCTGGAACTGATGTCCATTTTTGTAAACTTCCCTTGCCATCCATCCCCAAATGTTCTCAATTGGATTTAGATCAGGGGAACATGCAGGATGATCCAAAAGAGTGATGTTATTCTCCTGAAAAAACTCCTTTGTCAGACGGGCATTGTGAATCGCAGCATCGTCCTGCTGAAAAACCCAGTCATCAGCACACAGACGAGGGCCCTCAGTCATGAGGGATGCCCGCTGCAACATCTCCACGTAGCCAGCTGCTGTTTGACGCCCTGCACAACCTGGAGCTCCATTGTTCCATTGAAGGAAAAAGCAGCCCAGATCATGATGGCGTCCCCTCCGCTGTGCCGTGTTGAACAAATCTCAGGTGGCATCTCCTTGTCATGCCAGTAGCGTTGGAAGCCATCAGGACCATCAAGGTTACATTTTTTCTCATCAGAGAATAAAACTTTCTTCCAACTTTGAACGTCCCATGTTTGGTGCTCCCTCGCAAAGGCCAAACGGGCAATTTTGTGGCGTTGAAGGAGACGTGGCCTTTGAAGAGGTTTTTTGTTTTTGAAGCCGTTCCTTTGCAGATGCCGTCTGATGGTTATTGGGCTGCAGTCAGCACCAGTAATGGCCTTAATTTGGGATGAGGATCGTCCCGTGTCTTGACGGACAGCCGTTCGGATCCTCCGGCTCGGTGCCGGTGAGATTTTTTTGGGTCTACCACTTGATTTTTTTGTTCCATAAACCTCAGGATCTTTTAAGAAATGCAAAATGACTGTCTTACTGCGTCCAACCTCAGCAGCGATGGCACGCTGTGAGAGGCCTTGTCTATGCAGCTCAACAATCCTGCCACGTTCCAAGGCAGTGAGTTTTTTTGCTTTTCCCATCAAGAGGTCTTGACAGTGTGATTACTTGACAGAAAATGACATGGAATCCAAATTTTTGCACAGATTTGGGCTTTTAAAGGATGTGGTCTTAAACTTTTGATCAGCTGATGAACAGCCTATTTCAGTTAAATTGTTCTTTTCAATAAATTGCCTGCTCAAAACATTTAGTCTCTTGCTCTCATTTCTTCTTTTTGCATTTTGAAACTCTACTTAGAACCTTCTTAAGATACAACAGTGCAAAATGCAAATTCTTGCAATTTTTTAACTGGTCTTAAGATTTTGATCAGGAGTGTATATATATATATATATATATATATATATATATATATATATATATATATATATATATATATATATATATATATATATATATATATATAGCTGGCTGGCTGATGCAGCTGTAGACCTGCAGCTGTTCTCACAGTTTAGTTACTGGTTCTCTGAATGGAGTCTGGTGCCTCTGAACTCTGAAGGGTTCTACGTGTACTAGTGTGGATGTAGTGGAGTACACTTCTCCACTAAAGGTACTTAGTTACTTGTGTTACCTGTCTGTGTCACAGGGAGCGTGAGGAAGCGTCCTCGCTGCGTCTGCAGCTGGAGGAGGTGCAGAGGAGGCAGGAGGAGGTGCAGAGAGAGAGCAGCCGTCTGAGGAGGGAGAGAGACAGTCAGGAGGAGAGAAACAGACAGCTGGAGACAGAGACCCTGAGACGGTACTGACAGTGGAGACTGAATAGAGCAGAGACTCTGGGTCCATAGTCAATATGTATCATAGTCAGATGAGCTGGTTTTGTGTCCTGGTCTGGTTTTATGGACTGGTTTTGTTTCAGCGTGGAGACTGGACTGTTGGAGAACGTCCAGCTGACTGAGAGAGAGACTATCCACCGGATGGAGATCCACTCTCTGAAGGTGAAGAACCTGCTGGATTCCTTTAGTTTCTCATTCACTGACAGTGAGTTGACTGTATTTCTGTCTGTCCTCTGTAGGGGGCGCTGGAGAGACAGCAGCTGGACAGACAGAGAGCAGAGGACGAGGCTGCTGACACCAGAGACGCCCTGGAGAAGGTACGTTTTCTATAGGAAACACATAAAATAACCAAATAAAACAATTAAAGTCTCTGTGTCCCCCCTTCAGTCTAGGGAGATGGTGTTGTGTCTCTCGTCCTCTGAGTGTGCGTTGAAGCGGGAAGTGGAGAAGGGACGCGATGCTCTGGACAAGATGGCCGCCCTGAACTCGTCCCTGGCGTTGGACAAGAGGGAGTTGAACAAACAACTGCTGCAGGTGCTGCTGGACTCAGCTGTCTGTCTGTCAGTGATGCTGCCTGGCTCAGAGGCTCCAGGGCAGCTCACCTGTAGCTCAGCTCACCTGTAGCTCAGCTCACCTGTAGCTCAGCTCACCTGTAGCTCAGCTCACCTGTAGCTCAGCTCACCTGTTGCTCAGCTCACCTGTAGCTCAGCTCACCTGTAGCTCAGCTCACCTGTTGCTCAGCTCACCTGTAGCTCAGCTCACCTGTAGCTCAGCTCACCTGTAGCTCAGCTCACCTGTAGCTCAGCTCACCTGTTGCTCAGCTCACCTGTAGCTCAGCTCACCTGTAGCTCAGCTCACCTGTAGCTCAGCTCACCTGTAGCTCAGCTCACCTGTAACTCAGCTCAATGTCTCTTTGTGTGTGTGTGCAGCTAGAGTGTGAGCTGTCAGACAGCCAATCACAGCTGCAGTCCGTGAGGTCAGAGGTCAGCTCTCTGCAGAGGGAGGTCAGAACCCTCAACCTGGACTGCCGTCAGCTCAGGTGATTTTGGTTTCCACCACACAACACTGTTACCTGAATACTGAATACGATCTTTAATACAAATCCTTTGATCCTGATTCTAAACATTTAGTCCTGATTTTAAACCATTTCATCCTGATAAACATTTAATCCAGATTATCAGTTTTTAATCACAGTAATGTTTTGTGTTGCTCAGAGCACAGAGAGCGGAGGAGGCTGCCATCATCCGTCAGCTGAGAGGAGGGGAGCGAGAGATGGAGAGAAAAATGGAGGAGAAAGAGAGACGGTTGACCTCCCTGATGGAGGAGAGAGGAAGGGATGGAGGTCAGCTGGAGGAGGTAAAGAGGAAGACGTGACAGTCATGTGACAGTGTTACACCTGTGTGACGTATCATGTATGAAGTGTGTGTGTGGTCCTCAGCTGTCTTCCCAGCATGCCTCAGTGTGCGTGGAGCTGAAGGAGGCGCAGGAGCAGCTGAGGCAGGTGGTGGAGGAGGTGAGAAGAAGAGACAGGCAGCAGGAGGAGCAGCAGAGGGAGAGCAGGAGGCAGCAGGAGGAGCAGCAGAGGGAGAGCAGGAGGCAGCAGGAGGAGCTGGACACTCTGCAGACACACAGGGAGCAGCTGGAGGAGGAGCTGCAGGAGCTCAGGTACTCAACACACCTGAGATTTACAGTACTACTGTGTGTATAAGTACACAGGTTGTGTATTTCTACACAGTCTGTGTAGTCCTGCAGATACTACTGTGTGTATAAGTACACAGGTTGTGTATTTCTACACAGTCTGTGTAGTCCTGCAGGTACTACTGTGTATAACGGTGTGTTGTTCTCAGGAGAGCGTCGGCGTGTCTCCACCAGCAGATCAGTCAGCAGCTCTCCCAGTCTGAGGTGGACGCATGTCAGCTGCACACTCACATCCACACTCTGCAGCAGGCCAAAGAAGTACTACAGGGTATTTATAGTACTAGTATCAGTAGTCGTACCAGTTGTATTAACAGCAGTAGCAGTATCAGTACTATTTGTGGTGATAACAGTATCAGTAGTATTAAAAGCAGTAGTATCAGTAGTATTTGTGGTGGTAGTAGTACCAGTAGTAGTATTAGTACTATTTGTGGTGGTAGTAGTACCAGTAGTAGTATCAGTAGTATTTGTGGTAGTAGTAGTACCAGTAGTAGTATCAGGAGTATTTGTGGTAGTAGTAGTACCAGTAGTAGTATCAGGAGTATTTGTGTTTGTAACAACAGTTTTCTTCTGCTTTTATTGTGAAGGGGAGGTGGAGTGTCTGAGAGGAGCGCTGGAGAGAGCAACAGTCGGAAGAGAAGAGGAGAGAGAGGAGCTGAGGAGGAGGAACGAGGCACTGAGGGAGGAGATGGAGAGGCTGAGGGAGGAGAGGGAGAAGCAGATGAGGAGAGAAGAGGAGAGGGAGGTGCTGATAGAGGTGGAGGCACTGAGGGAGGAGGTGCAGAGGCTGAGGGAGGAGAGGGAGAAGCAGATGAGGAGAGAAGAGGAGAGGGAGGTGCTGATAGAGGTGGAGGCACTGAGGGAGGAGGTTCAGAGGCTGAGGGCGGAGAGAGAGGTGCTGAGGAGGCGCATAGAGAGACTGATGGAGGAGACGGAGGGGCTGAGAGAGGAGGCAGAGGAGCTGCGGAGGAGAAGGAGGGAAGAGGAGGAGAGGGAGGCCTGGCAGAGAGAGAGGGAGGCTCTTAACGAGGAGCTGGGGATGAGGGATGGAGAGGTGGAGGCGCTGAGGAGGCGCATAGAGGGACTTATGGAGGAGGAGGGAGAGAGACAACAGGAGGTGGTGAGGCTGAGGCAGGAGGTAACAGAGAGGGAGGCCCGTATCAGTCATGTGATGGAGAGAATACAGCTGGCGGATGGAGAGAAGGAGAGGCTGGAGGAGCAGGTGACAAGGGCAGAGGTCAGATTGAAAGAGGAGGCGGTGAAGAGGGAGGAGGAGATTGGGGCACTATGCAACCGGATGGAGAGATTAGACAGACAGAAGGAGGAGAGGGAGGAGGAGATGGGTCGACTCAGGGGTGAAGCAAGGAGAGCAGAGGAGAAGGTGGAGAGGCTGAGGGAGGAGGTGGGGGAGGTGGAGCTGCTGAAGGTGAAGCTGAATGTGGCCAAGGAGGAGTGTGAGGAGATGAAGGAGGAGGTGGGGAGGCTGAGGGAGGAGGTGGGGGAGGTGGAGCTGCTGAAGGTGAAGCTGAATGTGGCCAAGGAGGAGTGTGAGGAGATGAAGGAGGAGGTGGGGAGGCTGAGGGAGGAGGTGGGGGAGGTGGAGCTGCTGAAGGTGAAGCTGAATGTGGCCAAGGAGGAGTGTGAGGAGATGAAGGAGGAGGTGGAGCGGCGGGAGCGCAGTTTGGAGCGACAGATAAGCGCTGTGAGGGAGAGGGAGGAGGAGGTGGAGGAGCTGAAGGAGCAGCTGAGGATGGCGGAGGAGCAGAAGGAGGACGGAGAAAAGGAGCGTCAAGAGGCCAACCACAAACTGAACCAGAAAGAGGTGAAGGAGGAGCAGCTGGAGGCGCAGCTGAAAGAAACCCGGGCGCTCCTGGAGAACGAGAGGAGGGAAGGAGGAGAAAAAGACATCAGGTTCTCCTCCCAGGCCAGGGAGCTGCAGGAGGCCCGGGCTGAGAGCGAGCGAGCGAGGAGGAGAGCCAGAGAGAGGGAGGAGGCCCGTGATAGGCTGGAGGAGGAGGTGAAAGAGTGGAGGGAGAAGGCTGAGTGGAACGCAAAGGAGGTGGCAAAGCTCAATCATATCCTGAAGGAGCAAGAGGAGGAGATACAGCAGCTCAGAGCCACGCTAGAGGAGAGGGAGGAGCAGCATGGGAGAGAGAGGGAGGCGCTAAGGAGAATGGAGATGGAGAGGAGGAGGCTGGACAACAAGCTGATGGAGGTGGAGGAGGAGAAGAGAAGACTGGAGGAGAAAGTGAGAGAGGTGGAGGAGGAGCAAGAGGAAGAGAGGGAGGCACTAAGGAGAGCTGGGGAGGAGAGGAGAAGGTTCGAGAAGGAGATGCAAGAGCAAAGAGAGGAGCTGAGGAGGACAGAGGAGGAGAAGAAGAGGCTAGAAAACAAAGTGATAGAGATGCAAGAGGGAAAGAATGGAGAGGAGGAGGTGCTGAGGAGGGTGAGGGAAGAGAAGAGGAGGCTTGAGGAAGAACTGAGGGAGGTGAAAGAGGAGCAAGAGAGATTGGTAGAGGCTGAAAGAGGTCAGCGCCTCCTGGTGGAGGAGAGAGGGAGGTCCAGAATGAGAAAGCTGGAGGAGGAGAAGGTGGAGCTGAGAAGGAGGGAGAGAGAGGTAACAGCTCTCAGAGAGGAGGTGCAGAGAGAGCGTGAGAAGGTGCAGGAGGAGCTGAGGAGGACTGAGATGAAGGAGACAGCTCTCAGAGAGGAGTTGAAAAGGGAACAAAGGGAGAAGCAGGAGGCCCAGGAGGAGTGGAGGAGGAGTGAGGGGGAGGTGTTTGCACTTAGAGATGAGGTACAAAAGGAACAAAGGGAGAAGAAGGAGGTACACGAGGAGCTGATGAAGAGGAGACAAGATGTGACTTCTCTCAGAGAGGAGGTGCAGAGGAAGAGAGGAGAAGGTGCAAGAGGAGCTGAGGAGGACTGAGATGAAGGAGGCAGCTCTCAGAGAGGAGGTGCAGAAGGAGCAGAAGGAGAAGGAGCAGGTACAAGAGACGCTGATGAGGACAGAGAAGGAGGTGGCAGCTCTCAGAGAGGAGGTGCAGAAGGAGCAGAGGAGGAGGGAGGAGACCCAGGAGGAGCTGAGAGGAGTGCAGCAGAGCATGGAGGTGATGGTGGTGAACCTGAGCTCCCTGCAGAGACAGGTACACGCTCACTGCAGTATCCCGTTGTACTGCACTATACACACACACTATATACTCACAGTAGTACTACTGTATACAGTTGTACTGCGCTATACACACACACTATATACTCACAGTAGTACTACTGTATACAGTTGTACTGCGCTATACACACACACACTATATACTCACAGTAGTACTACTGTATACAGTTGTACTGCACTATACACACACACTATATACTCACAGTAGTACTACTGTATACAGTTGTACTGCGCTATACACACACACACTATATACTCACAGTAGTACTACTGTATACAGTTGTACTGCGCTATACACACACTATATATTCACAGTAGTACTACTGTATACAGTGTATGTACTATATTGCAGTACAGCTATACTGCAGTATACTCACACATATGTCTACTACCGTACTACTATATACTGCAGTGTATACTATATACTATACTATGTATAGTGCAGTACTACTACATACTGCAGTATATAGTATATACGCTAATGCTTCTTGCCTTTTATTGCACTATCCACTTGCTGCTGTACTGTGTGAATTTCCCCACTGTGGGACTAATAAAGGAATATCTTATCTTATATCTTATCTTATCTTATCTTATCTTATCTTATCTTAATAGAACCATGTTGACATTTAGCATTAGCAACACTGCGGCTGTTAGCATCTCTGTCTGTGCTTCAGGTGTCTGATGTGAGTCAGAGCAGGAAGAGAACCGAGGAGGAGGTGAAGGAGAAGGAGGAGGAGAAGCAGCAGATGAAGGAAGGTCTGAGAATCGCTCTGGAGGAGGTGAAGGAGAAAGAGGAGGAGAAGCAGCAGATGAAGGAAGGTCTGAGAATCGCTCTGGAGGAGGTGAAGGAGAAGGAGGAGGAGAAGCAGCAGATGAAGGAAGGTCTGAGAATCGCTCTGGAGGAGGTGAAGGAGAAGGAGGAGGAGAAGCAGCAGATGAAGGAAGGTCTGAGAATCGCTCTGGAGGAGGTGAAGGAGAAAGAGGAGGAGAAGCAGCAGATGAAGGAAGGTCTGAGAATCGCTCTGGAGGAGGTGAAGGAGAAAGAGGAGGAGAAGCAGCAGATGAAGGAAGGTCTGAGAATCGCTCTGGAGGAGGTGAAGGAGAAAGAGGAGGAGAAGCAGCAGATGAAGGAAGGTCTGAGAATCGCTCTGGAGGAGGTGAAGGAGAAAGAGGAGGAGAAGCAGCAGATGAAGGAAGGTCTGAGAATCGCTCTGGAGGAGGTGACCAAGCTGAAACTCCTCCTGCAGGTACAGCACCTCCTGCTGGACTCAGTGATAAACAGCAGTGTTTTAACTGCTGCCCACATCTGTGTTACAGTCACAGTACTAATACTACACTGTAAAAATACTCTGTTACTGTCACAGTACTAAGACCACACTAAAAATACTCTGTTACAGTCACAGTACTAATACTACACTGTAAAAATACTCTGTTACTGTCACAGTACTAAGACCACACTGTAAATTATAGATAGATAGATAGATAGATGAACTTTATTAATCCTAAGGGAACTTATCTTTCAGTTACATCCCGTCCAAGAACATAAAAACAGTGACACATAACGGGGGGACAGGAGCGGGAGGACTGTCCCCCCGGACGGAGGGGGGAGCATCTTGTCGACATAACATCCAGGAGAATGGAGAGATAACTGGCCTTGGGAAGGCCGGTTGTCTCGGGGAGCCAATGAAATTATTCTGTTAAAGTCACAGTACTAATACCACACTGTAGAAATACTCTGTTACTTTTTACTCTCCAACTGTGCTGACTAAGTACAGGTAATCAGTCCTCTTAGGAAGAGCTGATAGGTAGATCAGAGCCCAGCTAGCAGTTTCCCTCTGTTTCCAGTCTTTATGCTAAGCTATGCTAACTACACCCTGACTTCTGAATGACTGCATATTAAACTGCTCCTTTAAATGCTCATCATTCAGGAAAGCGTCACAGAGGGGGAGCGTCTGAGGAGCACTCTGAAGGAGAGGAAGGAGGAGATGGAGAGGTTCAGAGAGGATAACCCGCGGACTGTCAGGGAGGAGGCACAGATGGAGAGAGGAGAGGTGGAGGAGCTGAGAGCCAGAGCCAAGGCCCTGGAGAGGAGGAGGAGGGAGATGATGGAGGAGCTGGAGGAGGCCCAACGGGCCAAGGAGAAGGCAGAGGAGCAGAGGAGGGAGGCTGAGGAGAGGTGGAGGAGTAGAGTGGACGAGGTGGAGGAGGAGCAGGAGGTGAAGCTCAAAGCCCTGTCGAGAGAAGTCCAGATGCTGAGGGAGAGAGAGGAGGAGACCGGGAAGGAGTGGAGGTCTAGGGTGGAGGAGGCCAGGAGGGAGGCGGACGAGAGCCGGGCCGAGCTGAGCCGGGTCAAAGCCACGGCGGCCATGTTGGAGGAGCAGAAAACACAGAGAGAGGAGATGGATGGACAAAGGAGGAGAGACCAAGAGATGGACAACAAGGGAAAAGGAGGAGAGGTGAGGAGGACGACTACCCACCACATTCCCAACTCCCATGATGCCTTGCGTGAATAACGGGTGTAACATCTGGCACATGGTGTCACTGAATGGTTTCCATGATTACAGTATTCTGATGGTTATGATAAACTCCACAAGCATATTAAGCTAAGTTATGATAACCTCCCCTAGCATACTTAGCTACATTATGATAACCCCCACTAGCATTCTGAGCTACATTATGATAACCTACACTAGCATACTTAGCTACATTATGATAACCCCCACTAGCATTCTGAGCTACATTATGATAACCTACACTAGCATACTTAGCTACATTATGATAACCCCCACTAGCATTCTGAGCTACATTATGATAACCTACACTAGCATATTTAGCTAAGTTATGATAACCTCCACTAGCATACTTAGCTACATTATGATAACCTACACTAGCATACTGAGCTACATTATGATAACCCCCACTAGCATACTTAGCTACATTATGATAACCTACACTAGCATATTTAGCTAAGTTATGATAACCTCCACTAGCATACTTAGCTACATTATGATAACCTACACTAGCATACTGAGCTACATTATGATAACCTACACTAGCATACTGAGCTACATTATGATAACCTACACTAGCATATTTAGCTAAGTTATGATAACCTCCACTAGCATACTTAGCTACATTATGATAACCTACACTAGCATACTTAGCTACATTATGATAGCCTACACTAGCATACTGAGCTACATTATGATAACCTTCACTAGCATACTTAGCTACATTATGATAACCTCCACTAGCATACTTAGCTACATTATGATAACCTCCACTAGCATACTTAGCTACATTATGATAACCTCCCCTAGCATATTTAGCCAAGTTATGATAACCTCCACTAGCATATCTAGCTAAGTTATGATAACCTCCACTAGCATATCTAGCTAAGTTATGATAACCTCCACTAGCATATCTAGCTAAGTTATGATAACCTTCACTAGCATATCTAGCTAAGTTATGATAACCTCTACTAGCATATCTAGCTAAGTTATGATAACCTCCACTAGCATATCTAGCTAAGTTATGATAACCTCCACTAGCATATCTAGCTAAGTTATGATAACCCCCACTAGCATACTTAGGTACATTATGATAACCTCCACTAGCATGTTTAGCGACGTTATAACCTCAAACTAGCATATTTAGCTACGTTATGATAACCTCCACTAGCATGTTTAGCGACGTTATAACCTCAAACTAGCATATTTAGCTACGTTATGATAACCTCCACTACCATGTTTAGCGACGTTATAACCTCAAACTAGCATATTTAGCTACGTTATGATAACCTTCACTAGCATGTTTAGCTACGTTATAACCTCAAACTAGCATATTTAGCTACGTTATGATAACCTCCACTAGCATGTTTAGCGACGTTATAACCTCAAACTAGCATATTTAGCTACGTTATGATAACCTCCACTAGCATGTTTAGCGACGTTATAACCTCAAACTAGCATATTTAGCTACGTTATGATAACCTCCACTACCATGTTTAGCGACGTTATAACCTCAAACTAGCATATTTAGCTACGTTATGATAACCTCCACTAGCATGTTTAGCTACGTTATGATAACCTCCACTAGCATACTTAGCTACGTTATGAAAACCTCCACTAGCATATTTAGCTACGTTATGATAACCTCCACTAGCATATTTGATTAGCCACTACGGTTAGCCTCTATGGTTAGCCGATAGGACTAACTAGCTTACTGCTACTTCTGCTACCTCACCATAACTTACTAACACAAACATTTCTAAACTAACTCCTGAGAATAAGGTGGATGAAGTTTTATACTGTCCGAACTTGAGAGGAGGACGCAATTTAAACAAGTCATGATATTAAAATGTTTAATTGTTTATCGTTTCCCGAGGAGGAGGAGGAGCAGATCTCCTCCATGCTGCAGCAGAAAGAGGAGATCAGGAGGCTGCTGAGGCAAAGAGAAGCTGAGGTAAAAATATGTTTTAAAGCTAGAGGTGGAGGAAATATTCAGATCACTTCCAACTGTAAAAGTACTTATACCACACTGTACAAATACTCAGTTACATTAGTAGTGACACACTGTTATTACATAGTGACGAATACATTAACATTATTAACAGTATTGTTAATCCCCTGCCATTATTAACATGATTAACATTGTTAACGTTATTAACATGATTAACATTGTTAACATGATTAACATTATTGACATTAACACTCTTAACATGCTTAATATTGTTAACATGATTAACATTGTTAACGTTATTAACATGATTAACATTGTTAACATGATTAACATTATTGACATTAACACTCTTAACATGCTTAATATTGTTAACATGATTAACATTGTTAACATGATTAACATTGTTAACATGATTAACATTGTTAACATGATTAACATTATTGACATTATTAACATGATTAACATTATTGACATTATTAACATGATTAACATTATTGACATTATTAACATGATTAACATTATTGACATTAACACTCTTAACATGCTTAATATTGTTAACATGATTAACATTGTTAACATGATTAACATTGTTAACATGATTAACATGATTAACATTGTTAACATGATTAACATTATTGACATGATTAACATTATTGACATTAACACTCTTAACATGATTAACATTGTTAACATGATTAACATGATTAATCCACTGACATGATACTGTCACATTTGTACTAGTTGGTATTTCAGCACGTTGTTGTTGTTGTTGTTGTTGTTGTGAAGGTGTACGCTCTCACTCAGAGGACAGACCAACTGGAAAAAGACCGCGACCGTGTCCGATTGGCTCTGGAGCAAACAGAGGCAGCTATGATTGGCTACAGGGAGAGAGCCCACCAACAGGAGCACAGCCCTGGGGCGGGGCCTAACACGGACCAGGTCAGTGTGTCTCTGATTGGACGGTCAGATTGTCAGCAGTCACACACACCTGACTCTGTGTGTGTGTGTGTGTGTGTGTGTGTGTGTGTGTGTGTGTGTGTGTGTGTGTGTGTGTGCAGCAGGCTGTGGGGGACAGACTGGTGGTCCTGCAGCATCTGGTGGCTGAACTGGAACTGGACCAGAAACAACTGAACAAGAAGAACCGTCAGCTGGAAAGCCAGAAAGACAAACTGAAGAGAGACAGAGACACACTGAGGGACACGCTGAGACAGGTACACACTGAGACAGGTTCACCCTGAGACAGGTTCATCCTGAGACAGAGACACGCTGAGACAGGTCCACCCTGAGACAGGTTCACCCTGAGACAGGTCCACACTGAGACAGAGACACGCTGAGACAGGTTCACCCTGAGACAGGTCCACACTGAGGGACACGCTGAGACAGGTTCACCCTGAGACAGGTCCACACTGAGGGACACGCTGAGACAGGTTCACCCTGAGACAGGTCCACACTGAGGGACACGCTGAGACAGGTTCACCCTGAGACAGAGACATGCTGAGACAGGTTCACCCTGAGACAGGTCCACACTGAGACAGAGACACGCTGAGACAGGTCCACCCTGAGACAGGTTCACCCTGAGACAGAGACACGCTGAGACACGCTGAGACAGGTTCACCCTGAGACAGGTCCACACTGAGACAGAGACACGCTGAGACAGGTTCACCCTGAGACAGGTCCACACTGAGGGACACGCTGAGACAGGTTCACCCTGAGACAGGTCCACCCTGAGACAGGTCCACACTGAGGGACACGCTGAGACAGGTTCACCCTGAGACAGGTCCACCCTGAGACAGGTCCACACTGAGACAGAGACACGCTGAGACAGGTCCACCCTGAGACAGGTTCACCCTGAGACAGAGACACGCTGAGACACGCTGAGACAGGTTCACCCTGAGACAGGTCCACACTGAGACAGAGACACGCTGAGACAGGTTCACCCTGAGACAGGTCCACACTGAGGGACACGCTGAGACAGGTTCACCCTGAGACAGGTCCACCCTGAGACAGGTCCACACTGAGGGACACGCTGAGACAGGTTCACCCTGAGACAGGTCCACCCTGAGACAGGTTCACCCTGAGACAGAGACATGCTGAGACAGGTCCACCCTGAGACAGGTTCACCCTGAGACAGGTCCACACTGAGACAGAGACACGCTGAGACAGGTCCACCCTGAGACAGGTTCACCCTGAGACAGAGACACGCTGAGACAGGTCCACCCTGAGACAGGTTCACCCTGAGACAGGTCCACACTGAGACAGGTCCACACTGAGACAGGTCCACACTGAGACAGGTTCACCCCCTCAGTGTGTTGTCTGTGTTTCAGGTGGAGGCGAAGCGTTGGAGGTTCAGACAGCAGCTGACTGACAGCAGCAGATCTCAGGTGAGACACAGACAGGTAAATCAGTGTGTTAATGTGTAGTATATGTGTGTGTAAAGCTGTTGTGTGTGTTCAGCAGCCTGCAGACACCACAGAAGAAGAGCAACTGAGGAGCAGAGTGAGGGAGCTGGAGGACCAGGTGAGAGCACCACAGAAGACGACTGTCAGACGGATGCTGATGATGTCATCGTGTGGATGCTGATGATGTCACTGTGTGTCCTCCCGTCAGGTGAGTCATCTCCGTCTCTCATTGGCTGCGGACCAGCAGCAGAGGGCGGAGTTCATCCAGCAGTCCTCCAGGAATAGCCAGTGGCTGCTCTCTCTGAGACACGACCTCACCGACTCGCTGGCTGCCGTCACGCGCCATCCAATCCCGTCCGTCCTGGAGTCCGAGACGCAGCGATTGGACCGCAGCCTGAGGGAGGAGGAGCTTAGGCTGTCCCTTAGCCAATCGTAACACCTGAAAGATTAAAATATCTAAACCAAAACTCCTGAACAGTTTCCTTTGAAATGACCTGAGACTTTGTGTCCATGTTTGTTTGTTTGTTTACATTGACTTCCTGTAGTTTCATCCTCAGTACAGACTCCAGTCAGTGAGTTTACACTTCCTGTCTCTGATATTCACCTGTTCCTTTGCTGACACATTGAGACTTTTTAAACATCTTAATTTTGAGTGACATGTAAATTTATTTGTAAATTTGCAGAAACTTTATCTGTTCATAATGAACCTTAAATATTTAATCCTCTGATCAGCATGTTAGTGGACTAATATGCTGCGTTATGTAAATGTATGGATATATTTCTATTGTAAATCAATGAACAACACAAAACAATGACAGATATTTTCCAGAAACCCATAGAACCCATTTCTGTTCACATATCTGGAGGTCAACGGGCAGGCTAGGAGCCTTCTTTAACCTCCGTCACTACCTGCTAGTCCGCTACAGCCTGAGTAAGATTGACAGCCCTGAAATATTTGTAGAAACATTTGCATACAGAAGCATATTTGTTCACTCCCATGTCCAAAATCTGTCTTTAAGGTTCATTTTCGACAGATAAAAAATGTTGAATCAACCATGATTAAATGTTTTATGTCAGTTTGAAGGTCTACCAAATGTTTAGTTATTTATTGTTTTGCATTTATATTGTTGGGACACACTACATTTCCCATGATGCTTCAGTCTGAGCTGTGAGTGGGGCTCAGACCTGTGTTTTTAATATAATGCTCAATAAAAAAGACAGTTTTGAAAACAGTGCCTGCCTGCTGTTATAGTACTGTTATAGTACTGCTACAATGTTGTTATTATTTTTTTATTTATTTATATCCTTTATTTAACCAGGTTAGAAAACTCATTGAGATTAAAATCTCTTTTCCAAGAGTGACCTGGCCAAGAGGGCAGCAGAGAAAGTTATGTTAGTTAATGCAGTTATAGTGCTGTTATTAATGCTGTTATTAATGCAGTTATAGTGCTGTTATTAATGCTGTCATTAATGCAGTTATAGTGCTGTTATTAATGCAGTTATAGTGCTGTCATTAATGCTGTTATTAATGCAGTTATAGTGCTGTCATTAATGCTGTTATTAATGCAGTTATAGTGCTGTTATTAATGCTGTCATTAATGCAGTTATAGTGCTGTTATTAATGCAGTTATAGTGCTGTCATTAATGCTGTTATTAATGCAGTTATAGTGCTGTCATTAATGCTGTTATTAATGCAGTTATAGTGCTGTTATTAATGCTGTCATTAATGCAGTTATAGTGCTGTTATTACTGCTGTAATTAATGCAGTTATAGTGCTGTTATTAATGCTGTCATTAATGCAGTTATAGTGCTGTTATTAATGCTGTAATTAATGCAGTTATAGTGCTGTTATTAATGCAGTTATAGTGCTGTTATTAATGCTGTCATTAATGCAGTTATTAATGCAGTTATAGTGCTGTTATTAATGCTGTTATTAATGCAGTTATAGTGCTGTTATTAATGCAGTTATAGTGCTGTTATTAATGCAGTTATAGTGCTGTTATTAATGCTGTTATTAATGCAGTTATAGTGCTGTCATTAATGCTGTTATTAATGCAGTTATAGTGCTGTTATTAATGCAGTTATAGTGCTGTTATTAATGCAGTTATAGTGCTGTCATTAATGCTGTTATTAATGCAGTTATAGTGCTGTCATTAATGCTGTTATTAATGCAGTTATAGTGCTGTTATTAATGCAGTTATAGTGCTGTCATTAATGCTGTTATTAATGCAGTTATAGTGCTGTCATTAATGCTGTTATTAATGCAGTTATAGTGCTGTTATTAATGCAGTTATAGTGCTGTCATTAATGCTGTATTTTTTTGCAGTATAGTGCTGTTATTAATGCAGTTATAGTGCTGTCATTAATGCTGTATTAATGAGTTATAGTGCTGTTATTAATGCAGTTATAGTGCTGTTATTAATGCAGTTATAGTGCTGTTATTAATGCAGTTATTAGTGCTGTTATTAATGCAGTTATAGTGCTGTTATTAATGCTGTCATTAATGCAGTTATAGTGCTGTTATTAATGCAGTTATAGTGCTGTTATTAATGCAGTTATAGTGCTGTTATTAATGCAGTTATAGTGCTGTTATTAATGCAGTTATAGTGCTGTTATTAATGCTGTCATTAATGCAGTTATAGTGCTGTTATTAATGCAGTTATAGTGCTGTCATTAATGCTGTCATTAATGCAGTTATAGTGCTGTTATTAATGCAGTTATAGTGCTGTTATTAAGCAGTTATAGTGCTGTTATTAATGCAGTTATAGTGCTGTCATTAATGCAGTTATAGTGCTGTTATTAATGCAGTTATAGTGCTGTTATTAATGCAGTTATAGTGCTGTTATTAATGCAGTTATAGTGCTGTTATTAATGCTAAATGCTGTCATTAATGCAGTTATAGTGCTGTTATTAATGCAGTTATAGTGCTGTTATTAATGCAGTTATAGTGCTGTCATTAATGCTGTTATTAATGCAGTTATAGTGCTGTTATTAATGCAGTTATAGTGCTGTCATTAATGCTGTTATTAATGCAGTTATAGTGCTGTTATTAATGCAGTTATAGTGCTGTTATTAATGCAGTTATAGTGCTGTTATTAATGCTGTTATAGTGCTGTTATTAATGCAGTTATAGTGCTGTTATTAATGCAGTTATAGTGCTGTTATTAATGCAGTTATAGTGCTGTTATTAATGCTGTCATTAATGCAGTTATTAATGCAGTTATAGTGCTGTTATTAATGCAGTTATAGTGCTGTCATTAATGCTGTTATTAATGCAGTTATAGTGCTGTTATTAATGCAGTTATAGTGCTGTTATTAATGCAGTTATAGTGCTGTTATTAATGCAGTTATAGTGCTGTTATAAGCTGTCTGTTATTAATGCAGTTATAGTGCTGTTATTAATGCAGTTATTAATGCTGTCATTAATGCTGTCATTAATGCAGTTATTAATGCAGTTATAGTGCTGTTATTAATGCTGTCATTAATGCTGTCATTAATGCAGTTATTAATGCAGTTATAGTGCTGTTATTAATGCTGTCATTAATGCTGTTCTAGTGCTGTTATTAATGCAGTTATAGTGTTGTTATTAATGCTGTCATTAATGCTGTTATAGTGCTGTTATTAATGCAGTTATAGTGCTGTTATTAATGCTGTCATTAACGCTGTTATAGTGCTGTTATTAATGCAGTTATAGTGCTGTTATTAATGCTGTCATTAATGCTATTATTAATGCAGTTATAGTGCTGTTATTAATGCAGTTATAGTGCTGTTATTAATGCAGTTATAGTGCTGTTATTAATGCTGTCATTAATGCAGTTATAGTGCTGTTATTAATGCAGTTATAGTGCTGTTATTGATGCTGTTATTAATGCTGTCATTAATGCTGTTATTAATGCAGTTATAGTGCTGTTATTAATGCAGTTATAGTGCTGTTATTAATGCTGTCATTAATGCTGTTATTAATGCAGTTATAGTGCTGTTATTAATGCTGTTATAGTGCTGTTATTAATGCTGTCATTAATGCTGTTATAGTGCTGTCATTAATGCAGTTCTAGTGCTGTTATTAATGCTGTCATTAATGCTGTTATAGTGCTGTTATTAATGCAGTTATAGTGCTGTTATTAATGCTGTTATAGTGCTGTTATGAATGCAGTTATAGTGCTGTTATTAATGCTGTTATTAATGCAGTTATAGTGCTGTTATTAATGCTGTCATTAATGCTGTTATTAATGCTGTTATAGTGCTGTTATTAATGCAGTTATAGTGCTGTTATTAATGCTGTTATTAATGCAGTTATAGTGCTGTTATTAATGCTGTTATAGTGCTGTTATTAATGCAGTTATAGTGCTGTTATTAATGCTGTTATTAATGCAGGTATAGTGCTGTTATTAATGCAGTTATAGTGCTGTTATTAATGCTGTTATAGTGCTGTTATTAATGCAGTTATAGTGCTGTTATTAATGCTGTTATAGTGCTGTTATTAATGCTGTTATAGTGCTGTTATTAATGCAGTTATAGTGCTGTTATTAATGCTGTCATTAATGCTGTTATAGTGCTGTTATTAATGCAGTTATAGTGCTGTTATTAATGCAGTTATAGTGCTGTTATTAATGCATTTATAGTGCTGTTATTAATGCTGTCATTAATGCTGTTATTAATGCAGTTATAGTGCTGTTATTAATGCAGTTATAGTGCTGTTATTAATGCTGTCATTAATGCAGTTATTAATGCAGTTATAGTGCTGTTATTAATGCAGTTATAGTGCTGTTATTAATGCTGTTATAGTGCTGTTATTAATGCTGTCATAGTGCTGTTATTAATGCAGTTATAGTGCTGTTATTAATGCAGTTATAGTGCTGTTATTAATGCTGTCATTAATGCTGTTATTAATGCAGTTATGGTGCTGTTATTGATGCAGTTATAGTGCTGTTATTAATGCTGTTATAGTGCTGTTATTAATGCTGTTATAGTGCTGTTATTAATGCTGTTATAGTGCTGTTATTAATGCTGTCATTAATGCTGTTATAGTGCTGTTATTAATGCAGTTATAGTGCTGTTATTAATGCTGCCATTAACGCTGTTATAGTGCTGTTATTAATGCAGTTATAGTGCTGTTATTAATGCTGTCATTAATGCTATTATTAATGCAGTTATAGTGCTGTTATTAATGCAGTTATAGTGCTGTTATTAATGCAGTTATAGTGCTGTTATTAATGCTGTCATTAATGCAGTTATAGTGCTGTTATTAATGCTGTTATAGTGCTGTTATTAATGCAGTTATAGTGCTGTTATTGATGCTGTTATTAATGCTGTCATTAATGCTGTTATTAATGCAGTTATAGTGCTGTTATTAATGCAGTTATAGTGCTGTTATTAATGCTGTCATTAATGCTGTTATTAATGCAGTTATAGTGCTGTTATTAATGCTGTTATAGTGCTGTTATTAATGCTGTCATTAATGCTGTTATAGTGCTGTCATTAATGCAGTTCTAGTGCTGTTATTAATGCTGTCATTAATGCTGTTATAGTGCTGTTATTAATGCAGTTATGAGTGCTGTTATTAGTGCTGTTATTAGTGCTGTTATTAATGCAGTTATAGTGCTGTTATTAATGCTGTCATTAATGCAGTTATAGTGCTGTTATTAATGCTGTCATTAATGCTGTTATTAATGCTGTTATAGTGCTGTTATTAATGCAGTTATAGTGCTGTTATTAATGCTGTTATTAATGCAGTTATAGTGCTGTTATTAATGCTGTTATAGTGCTGTTATTAATGCAGTTATAGTGCTGTTATTAATGCTGTTCTTAATGCAGTTATAGTGCTGTTATTAATGCAGTTATAGTGCTGTTATTAATGCTGTTATAGTGCTGTTATTAATGCTGTTATAGTGCTGTTATTAATGCAGTTATAGTGCTGTTATTAATGCTGTTATAGTGCTGTTATTAATGCTGTTATAGTGCTGTTATTAATGCAGTTATAGTGCTGTTATTAATGCAGTTATAGTGCTGTTATTAATGCTGTCATTAATGCAGTTATAGTGCTGTTATTAATGCTGTTATAGTGCTGTTATTAATGCTGTTATAGTGCTGTTATTAATGCTGTTATAGTGCTGTTAATGCAGTTATAGTGCTGTTATTAATGCTGTTATTAATGCAGTTATAGTGCTGTTATTAATGCAGTTATAGTGCTGTTATTAATGCAGTTATAGTGCTGTTATTAATGCTGTTATAGTGCTGTTATTAATGCTGTTATAGTGCTGTTATTAATGCTGTTATAGTGATGTTATTAATGCAGTTATAGTGCTGTTATTAATGCTGTTATAGTGCTGTTATTAATGCTGTTATAGTGCTGTTATTAATGCAGTTATAGTGCTGTTATTAATGCAGTTATAGTGCTGTTATTAATGCTGTCATTAATGCAGTTATAGTGCTGTTATTAATGCTGTTATAGTGCTGTTATTAATGCTGTTATAGTGCTGTTATTAATGCTGTTATAGTGCTGTTAATGCAGTTATAGTGCTGTTATTAATGCTGTTATTAATGCAGTTATAGTGCTGTTATTAATGCAGTTATAGTGCTGTTATTAATGCTGTTATAGTGCTGTTATTAATGCTGTTATAGTGCTGTCATTAATGCTGTTGTGTTGAGCCTGTAGGAGGCACTGCCTGGCTGTCTGAGGAGGAGGAAGAGGAGGAGCTGTAGGAGGAAGAGGAGGAGGAAGATGAAGAGGAGCAGCAGGAGGAGGAGGAAGAGGAGGAGCTGTAGGAGGAAGAGGAGGAGGAAGATGAAGAGGAGGTACCAGGAGGAGGAGGAAGAGGAGGAGCTGTAGGAGGAAGAGGAGGAGGAAGATGAAGAGGAGTACCAGGAGGAGGAGGAAGAGGAGGAGCTGTAGGAGGAAGAGGAGGAGGAAGATGAAGAGGAGTACCAGGAGGAGGAGGAAGAGGAGGAGGAAGAGGAGGAGCTGTAGGAGGAAGATGAAGAGGAGCAGCAGGAGGAGGAGGAAGAGGAGGAGCTGTAGGAGGAAGATGAAGAGGAGGAGGAAGATGAAGAGGAGTACCAGGAGGAGGAGGAAGAGGAGGAGCTGTAGGAGGAAGATGAAGAGGAGGAGGAAGATGAAGAGGAGTACCAGGAGGAGGAGGAAGAGGAGGAGCTGTAGGAGGAAGATGAAGAGGAGCAGCAGGAGGAGGAGGAAGAGGAGGAGCTGTAGGAGGAAGAGGAGGAGGAAGATGAAGAGGAGTACCAGGAGGAGGAGGAAGAGGAGGAGCTGTAGGAGGAAGATGAAGAGGAGCAGCAGGAGGAGGAGGAAGAGGAGGAGCTGTAGGAGGAAGAGGAGGAGGAGGAGGAAGATGAAGAGGAGTACCAGGAGGAGGAGGAAGAGGAGGAGCTGTAGGAGGAAGATGAAGAGGAGGAGGAAGATGAAGAGGAGTACCAGGAGGAGGAGGAAGAGGAGGAGCTGTAGGAGGAAGATGAAGAGGAGGAGGAAGATGAAGAGGAGTACCAGGAGGAGGAGGAAGAGGAGGAGCTGTAGGAGGAAGATGAAGAGGAGGAGGAAGATGAAGAGGAGTACCAGGAGGAGGAGGAAGAGGAGGAGCTGTAGGAGGAAGATGAAGAGGAGCACCAGGAGGAGGAGGAAGAGGAGGAGCTGTAGGAGGAAGATGAAGAGGAGCAGCAGGAGGAGGAGGAAGAGGAGGAGCTGTAGGAGGAAGATGAAGAGGAGCACCAGGAGGAGGAGGAAGAGGAGGAGCTGTAGGAGGAAGATGAAGAGGAGCAGCAGGAGGAGCAGTGTTTCCATGTAGAGGGGAGGAATGACCTGACAGACGTCCTCCTGGCTGTGGGGGGTCTCTGGCTGATCCTGAGTGGAGGTGAAGGGTGAACGGATGCTGTGCTGACTGTTGTGGAGGCCACATGTCTGTCTGGCATTCAGCACACCTCTATTTATACCTCCTCTCTCCCTCCGTCAGGGTCTGTGACTCCTCAGTGTCAGCGGGCAAACGTCCTGATCTCCTGAACGCCACTCAGGTACCGTCCTACACTCTATTTCATGTAAACTATAATGATATAATATATGTGGTTTACTGTGCTGTTAATCGCTAACTTTAAAGAGCAAATGAATCCTCACAGACCTGCTGAAGACATTTACTACTGTTACCTTCCTGACTCTGATTCTGATACCTGAACTATCAGTCGGTACTGAGTACTACTGGTGGGAACCAGGTCTGTGCACCTCTGTATCATGATTTATTTTTTATCAGTATTTCTAATTAGATGTTTTAAAGCCAGAATCCATTTATCTGCTTCATCTGAGTCTCTGTGGAGGTAGAAGGAAGTTACAGCTTTTATTGTGGTAGTCTGAGTAACGTGACGTCATATCCGTTCGGTATCCGTCAACCAGAACAAACCTCAGAAAGTATTAAAGGGTGGAGGGTGGGCGTGGATCCGACCTCCACCCTCCATGTTAAATCCAGCCTGGTAAACACTACACATCCAGTAAAGGAGGGAAACACTTTGGAAAAGCAGAGCTAGACATCACGGCTAAAGCCGCACGCTAACTCCGTCACGGACGGGAAACGTCATCGTACGGCGGTAACGTGCGGTCCGGCCGGCCGTCGCTCTCGTCTCCGTGGTCCGACGGGCCGACGCTACGACTGTAGAGCTCCATATACTGACATTTATGTTAAATGCATTCAGACGGCCCCGATGGAGCTGACCATGGATGGATAAAGAGAACGGAGCTGACGGAGAGCTAGACACCACCTTGGAGGAGTTAGAGGAAGTAGACACCTGGGACTACGTCTGCTTTTCAAAATAAGGTGTTAACAAAGGGAACTGGATCTACAGAATCCATCTATGGAAATCAGACTGATGGATTATATTCAGTAGAGTATAAAACATTACATGACCCTGATAAATTAAAAAGAAAATCCCACTAATCTGTGAGGGAAATTGTAATATATATATATAGTATACGGTATTTATTCCTGTAAATATCTGTGTATATTTAGTGAAGCTGCTGTTGATCTTCCATCTGTGGTCATGGCGACGGGCGTCTGAAGAGGGAGCTGAAGATATCAGATATCATCTAAATGTGGACCCAGCTCTCAGTCACCACTTTAGCAGTTGAGCTCATGTTAGCTCATGTTAGCTCATGTTAGCTCATGTTAGCTCATGTTAGCTCATGTTAGCATTTGACAGAGTGGAAGAAGAAGATGCAGCTTCTCCAGATAACAGTGTGGTTGTGATGGGACATGTTCATCGTCACGGTGACGCTGCCAGACCTTCAGCAGTCGGTGCTGATCTGTGGTTGTTATTTACACATTTTCAGCTGATTTTTCAGACATTTTCAGCTATTTTTCACATATTGTACTAGTAACTTTCAGACATTTTCCAGGTGTGGATGCTGTCAGCGTGTAGGACGTCCTCTGAAAGACCAGGACATGAGAACTAAACTGTCTGATGTTCAACCAGACTGAACGAGACAAAGAAGAAATCAGCTGTTAGACGTTTGTTGTGTTCTTGTTCTTTCTGATCAGGAGACTCAACTGGCCCCATTTAAAGGACAGAAACCGACAACCAGCACCAGGTCTGGAGGGGGGTAACTCTGAGAACCACAAACTGGTACAGGGACTGTTCAGGGAAACGTTATTCGTTCACTGGAATACAAAGAAAAGAAAGTGATCGCAGAAGAAGAAGAATGAGGAGGATCATGTTAAACATTTAAAGTGACAGATCCCAGAAGAAGACAGGAAGGATTCTTCAACTGGTAACAGGATCCTGGAGGATTTAGTCTTTGTTCATGACGACCGGAGAGACTGAGGAGACATGTGGAGGACAGAAGGAGAGAGGAAGAACACGAGGAGGAGGAGGGAACATGAAGCCTCTTCACTCTTTCACCACTCTGAGCACCATCGCCATCCAGGCCGGCCAATCACTGATCATCGTCTCCGTCCTCAAGGTAAGTCTCTCTGACGTCCATTATACTGACGGTGGCCTCGGAGCCTTTTAGTGATGAGGTCATGATGAGGTCATGATGACATCATGGTGAGGTCCCAGTGTTAGCTGGAGGCTAACGCTAGCAGTGGGCTAACGCTAGCAGTGGGCTAAAGCTCCACATCTAAAATGTCGTCTTGCTGTTGTTGCTGCCAGAATCCAGATATCAACATCTGAGATGACAAACTGTGATTGGAGGATCTAGAGAGCTACAATATCAGAGAAACCTTCCAGAGATGGAGAGGAAATGATGCTAATAGTTAGCCTTCAGCTGCTGATAGTAGAAGGCGAAACTGTTACTATAAGAATAAGCTAAAGCAGTCCTCCCATCCCTCCTCCTCCCATCCCTCCTCCTCCCATCCCTCCTCCCATCCCTCCTCCCATCCCCCCCCATCCCCCTCCTCCCCCATCCCTCCTCCCTCCCATCCCTCTTCCCCCCTCCCATCCCTCCTCCTCCCATCCCTCCCTCCCCTCCCATCCCTCTTCCCTCCCATCCCTCCTCCCATCCCTCCTCCTCCCATCCCTCCTCCCATCCCTCCTCCTCCCATCCCTCCTCCTCCCATCCCTCCTCCCATCCCTCCTCCTCCCATCCCTCCTCCCATCCCTCCTCCTCCCATCCCTCCTCCCATCCCTCCTCCTCCCATCCCTCCTCCCATCCCTCCTCCTCCCATCCCTCCTCCTCCCATCCCACCTCCTCCCATCCCTCCTCCTCCCATCCCTCCTCCTCCCATCCCTCCTCCCATCCCTCCTCCTCCCATCCCTCCTCCCATCCCTCCTCCTCCCATCCCTCCTCCTCCCATCCCACCTCCTCCCATCCCTCCTCCTCCCATCCCTCCTCCCATCCCTCCTCCTCCCATCCCTCCTCCCATCCCTCCTCCTCCCATCCCTCCTCCTCCCATCCCTCCTCCCATCCCTCCTCCTCCCATCCCTCCTCCTTCCATCCCTTCGCCTCCCATCCCTCCTCCTTCCATCCCTCCTCCTCTCATCCCTCCTCCTCCCATCCCTCCTCCTTCCATCCCTCCTCCTTCCATCCCTCCTCCTCCCATCCCTCCTCCTCCCATCCCTCCTCCTCCCATCCCTTCGCCTCCCATCCCTCCTCCTTCCATCCCTCCTCCTCTCATCCCTCCTCCTCCCATCCCTCCTCCTTCCATCCCTCCTCCTTCCATCCCTCCTCCTCCCATCCCTCCTCCTCTCATCCCTCCTCCTCCCATCCCTCCTCCTCCCATCCCTCCTCCTTCCATCCCTTCGCCTCCCATCCCTCCTCCTTCCATCCCTTCTCCTTCCATCCCTCCTCCTTCCATCCCTCCTCCTTCCATCCCTTCTCCTCCCATCCCTCCTCCTCCCATCCCTCCTCCTCCCATCCCTCCTCCTTCTATCCCTTCTCCTTCCATCCCTTCTCCTCCCATCCCTCCTCCTTCCATCCCTTCGCCTCCCATCCCTCCTCCTCCCATCCCTTCTCCTTCCATCCCTCCTCCTTCCATCCCTTCTCCTTCCATCCCTCCTCCTCCCATCCCTCCTCCTCTCATCCCTCCTCCTCCCATCCCTCCTCCTTCCATCCCTTCGCCTCCCATCCCTCCTCCTTCCATCCCTTCTCCTTCCATCCCTCCTCCTTCCATCCCTTCTCTTTCCATCCCTTCTCCTTCCATCCCTCCTCCTCCCATCCCTCCTCCTCCCATCCCTTCTCCTTCCATCCCTTCTCCTCCCATCCCTCCTCCTTCCATCCCTCCTCCTCCCATCCCTCCTCCTCCCATCCCTCCTCCTTCCATCCCTTCTCCTCCCATCCCTCCTCCTCCCATCCCTCCTCCTTCCATCCCTCCTCCTCCCATCCCTCCTCCTCCCATCCCTCCTCCTCCCATCCCTCCTCCTTCCATCCCTTCTCCTCCCATCCCTCCTCCTCCCATCCCTTCTCCTTCCATCCCTCCTCCTCCCATCCCTCCTCCTCCCATCCCTCCTCCTCCCATCCCTCCTCCTTCCATCCCTTCGCCTCCCATCCACATTATTAATCATCATTTGTTAGTTAACTTTCTAAATAACTTAACTCAGTTTCATGAACTGTATATTTACCATTTATTAATGATGGTTATTATAACGTCTCGACAATCAACTAAGTTTAATTGTGTGTGTGTGTGTGTGTGTGTGTGTGTGTTGAACAGAGTGGGTCTATGGTCCACCTCCAGCTGGTCCAGGTCTGTCCTGGTCTCTGTGAGATCGGATTGAACCAGCAAGAAAACCAGAAACTGATCCAGGAGCAGCAGCAGCTGATGGACAAACTGAAGGTACTAAGAGATAAGAGACACAAAGACAGACACACACCAGATCAAACTGGACACGTAGTGGACACACAAACACTTAGTGGACTCGTAGTGGACTCGTAGTGGACACACAAACACTTAGTGGACTCGTAGTGGACTCGTAGTGGACAAACAAACACTTAGTGGACTCGTAGTGGACATACAGACACATAGTGGACTCGTAGTGGACACACAGACACAGTGGACTCGTAGTGGACACACAGACATGTAGTGGACACATAAAGGACACGTAGTGGACACATAGAGGACATGTAGTGGACTGTAGCCATGTGGTTCCTGCTAACAGAACTCGATCTGGTCTGTGTCATGGTGTCTGGACCACACGGTACCTTTGTACTGCAGCTTCTTTGTGATCTGCTGTTATTCCAGAAACATGAGGGGGAAGTTCTGTCTGCGGTGAAGAACCAGCAGGCAGAGCGGAGGAGGAGGATGGATGAAGAGATGACGGAGCAGAGGAGCCACAACAAACAGGAGGAAGAGGACGAAGCGATGAAGGCCATGGTGGCGTCGCTGAACGAGGGATGGTCGCTGCTCCTCCGCCTGCTGCAGAGACGACAGGAAGTCCTGACGCTGGCCGCAGACTTCTACCACCGAGCTCTGGAGGTAGGACGCTTCAGAGATCCTTTACAGGACCTCTTAATCCTCTTTGTCCTCAACTTTATAGCTCAGAGACACGTCACAACTGGCAAACAAGACCCCGAGGAACTTGAACTCCTTCACTAGGGGTAAAGACTCATTCCCTACCCGGAGTAGACGATCCATAGGTTTCCTGCTGAGAACCGTGGCGTCAGATTTATAGATGCTGGTCCTCATCCTAGATCGGGATGAGGATCATCAGGTCACAGACTGATGATGCCAGCAGGACCACTGCAAAAAGCAACAATGAGATCTTCAGCACACCGATCTGCAAACCCGACTACACTGCGATATGAATATCACGAACAGGACTGATGACAAGGTGCAGCCCTGGTGGAGACCAACCCCCACTGGAAACAAGTCCGACTTTCTGCCGAGAAGAAGAAGTGACCCCCTCCCCCACCCCATACTCCCACAGCACCTCCCACAGTATCCCCTGGGGGACCCGACCGTACACCTTCTCCAAGTCCACAAAACTTGTTGACTGGATGGGCATATTCCCAGGCCGCCTCCAGGATCCTTGCGAGAGTGAAGAGCTGGTTCATTGTTCCACGGCCAGGACCAGGACCCTGAGCTGTATGACCGCTGAATGGAGACTCTTCTGTTGTCAGGCTGTTGTGACCTCTGACCTGTAGACAGTAAAGTGACGCGTGTCCATGAAGGACGTTCGTTGAAGCCTCACATTCCTCACTGTGGTCTGTGTATTTGCTGGATTGGTGGCGTGCCACCGTGAGCCGTGCTCATTGGCTCGCTGCCATTTTGCTATCAACACCTGCTGCAGCCGTCACCCCAACCAGTCCAACAATGAGCTGCCTGCTCCTTTTTAATCCTCAGCCAGTGAACTCATGTTACAGCGTCCTTCCAGTCATGAATACCCACTTCCCAGCTCCCATGATGCCTTGCGTGAATAATGGGCGTAACTTTTGGCGCGTCATGTCACTGAATGGTTTCCATGGTAACTGTACACTGATGGTCTCTCTTGGAGTGATTGTATTAATAAATATTAATAAATGTAGTAAAATAGCAGCTATTCCAGCTCAGACAGGATAATGTGATCACAGCGCCTTCTACTATGGAGGGATAGAGGACTACCTGAAGAAGTGGCCTCAGATAACCTCCACTAGCATATTTAGCTACGTTATGATAACCTCCACTAGCATACTTAGCTACGTTATGATAACCTCCACTAGCATACTTAGCTACGTTATGATAACCTTCACTAGCATATTTAGCTACGTTATGATAACCTCCACTAGCATATTTAGCTACGTTATGATAACCCCCACTAGCATACTTAGCTACGTTATGATAACCCCCACTAGCATACTTAGCTACATTATGATAACCTCCACTAGCATACTTAGCTACGTTATGATAACCTCCACTAGCATATTTAGCTACGTTATGATAACCCCCACTAGCATATTTAGCTACGTTATGATAACCTCCACTAGCATATTTAGCTACGTTATGATAACCTCCACTAGCATATTTAGCTACGTTATGATAACCTCCACTAGCATATTTAGCTACGTTATGATAACCCCCACTAGCATACTTAGCTACGTTATGATAACCTCCACTAGCGTATTTAGCTACGTTATGATAACCCCCACTAGCATACTTAGCTACGTTATGATAACCCCCACTAGCATACTTTGCTACGTTATGATAACCCCCACTAGCATACTTAGCTACGTTATGATAACCCCCACTAGCATACTTAGCTACATTATGATAACCTCCACTAGCATACTTAGCTACGTTATGATAACCTCCACTAGCATATTTAGCTACGTTATGATAACCCCCACTAGCATACTTAGCTACGTTATGATAACCTCCACTAGCATATTTAGCTACGTTATGATAACCTCCACTAGCATATTTAGCTACGTTATGATAACCCCCACTAGCATACTTTGCTACGTTATGATAACCCCCACTAGCATACTTTGCTACGTTATGATAACCTCCACTAGCATACTTTGCTACGTTATGATAACCCCCACTAGCATACTTTGCTACGTTATGATAACCCCCACTAGCATACTTAGCTACGTTATGATAACCCCCACTAGCATACTTAGCTATGTTATGATAACCTCCACTAGCATACTCAGCTACATTATGATAACCTCCACTAGCATACTTAGCTACGTTATGATAACCTCCACTAGCATATTTAGCTACGTTATGATAACCTCCACTAGCATATTTAGCTACGTTATGATAACCCCCACTAGCATACTTAGCTACGTTATGATAACCTCCACTAGCATATTTAGCTACGTTATGATAATCTCCACTAGCATATTTAGCTACGTTATGATAACCCCCACTAGCATACTTAGCTACGTTATGATGACCCCCACTAGCATACTTTGCTACGTTATGATAACCCCCACTAGCATACTTAGCTACGTTATGATAACCTCCACTAGCACATTTAGCTACGTTATGATAACCTCCACTAGCATATTTAGCTACGTTATGATAACCCCCACTAGCATACTTTGCTACGTTATGATAACCCCCACTAGCATACTTTGCTACGTTATGATAACCTCCACTAGCATACTTTGCTACGTTATGATAACCCCCACTAGCATACTTAGCTACGTTATGATAACCCCCACTAGCATACTTAGCTACGTTATGATAACCTCCACTAGCATACTTTGCTACGTTATGATAACCCCCACTAGCATACTTTGCTACGTTATGATAACCCCCACTAGCATACTTAGCTACGTTATGATAACCCCCACTAGCATACTTAGCTATGTTATGATAACCTCCACTAGCATACTCAGCTACATTATGATAACCCCCACTAGCATACTTTGCTACGTTATGATAACCTACACTAGCATACTTAGCTACGTTATGATAACCTACACTAGCATACTTAGCTACGTTATGATAACCTCCACTAGCATACTTAGCTACGTTATGATAACCCCCACTAGCATACTTAGCTACGTTATGATAACCCCCACTAGCATATTTAGCTACGTTATGATAACCCCCACTAGCATACTTAGCTACGTTATGATAACCCCCACTAGCATACTTAGCTACGTTATGATAACCCCCACTAGCATATTTAGCTACGTTATGATAACCCCCACTAGCATACTTAGCTACGTTATGATAACCCCCACTAGCATACTTAGCTACGTTATGATAACCCCCACTAGCATACTTAGCTACGTTATGATAACCCCCACTAGCATACTTAGCTACGTTATGATAACCTACACTAGCATACTTAGCTACGTTATGATAACCTACACTAGCATACTTAGCTACGTTATGATAACCCCCACTAGCATATTTAGCTGCGTTATTGACTTCATTGCAGATCAGTACTTCCACAGTAACAAGGTTTAGTTGTTTTCTACTCAGATAACTGTACTTATATTATATTTAGGCTAGTGTTGTGCTGCACTCTGAGCCATACACTGCCTTACATTGTAATCTGTACAGAAAATAGTCAAGGTAACTGTCTGTCTGTCACTCTGTCTGTCTGTCTGTGTCAGTTTTCTGTCAGTATAGACCTGGTAGAGGATCTCCAGACCAGACTGGTTGAGGGCAGACCGACTGATCTGCAGCTCACATACGACTCCATGAGGAAAGGTAACACTGATGCTCCTGCTGATAGCACTGAGCTGGTGTGATGCTGCGGGGTGGAGGAGAGCCAGTAGTGGTCAGTCAGTACTGTAGTACATGTCCTCTCACAGTACTGTTATGATGCTGGACGTTACAGGGACACATGGTGTGCTCTTTATATTATGGCTGTTTTCCTAAAATTAAACAGTAAAATTAACATATATCATCTTACTGACAGTATCACAGTATACTGGATGGTAACCACCTGTACCGTCATACGAATCTATCACCAGATTCTGGCCAACACAGCTTTAGTGTCAGTGTCGTGTTTACCCTCTAGATAGATAGATCGATAGATAGATAAATGATAGATAGATCAGCATAGGGGCTCTGACTGATCTCTCCGGTTGGATGGCAGTGTGTCGTCTGGTCTCCGCCATCGATGTGGATGCAGGTGGTTTAATCTGATTATAAACTGGTTTTAAACCAGTACAGTCCACAGATACTAGCTTGAACCGGTTTGTTTTCGTTGTAGATGGTTTAAGTAGTCTGAGTGAGTATGGACCGATTTAAAATTAAAGGGCTGCTGGTACTTTAAACTAGTATCAATTACTGGAAACATGGGACAAACTGGTATAAACTTGGTTACAGACAGTTTAAAACTGGTATTAACTAGGCTACGCTGGTTTAACCCACAGGAAACTGGTTTAAAATATTGGTTCAGACTGGTTTAAACCAGGGATCATCTGTGTTAAATGATTCATAAACTGGTTTGTAGTCGGTGGGGGGTTGTGGTTGTCACAGTAACATGTTCTAAACCTTGTGTCTTTGGGTCTTGGTCCAGATCTTCTGGAAAAATCTCTGCAGGTTTTAAACAGCAGCAGTATTCTGCTGCAGAGACTCAGGCAGCTGCAGAGGATTGAGGCCCTCCAGAGGAGAGGAGGAGTACTGCAGGAGGACCAGGACCAGGACCAGGACCAGGAGGTGAACATCTACTCTAATTACTCTCAGCCAGATTTACTAAAGAAGATGTAATCTTCCTGTGTTCAGAGGCTAGTGTCCTATCACAGCAGCTCATTAATAATCAGGTTAATAGAGGACAGCCTGTGTTTGACTGATCAGGTTCACCACCAGACAGTCCTGACTGAGATATTAGAGCTTTAGAGATATTAGAGCTTTAGAGATATTAGAGCTTTAGAGATATTAGAGCGTTATAGATATTAGAGCTTTAGAGATATTAGAGCTTTAGAGATATTAGAGCATTATAGATATTAGAGCTTTAGAGATATTAGAGCGTTATAGATATTAGAGCTTTAGAGATATTAGAGCGTTATAGATATTAGAGCTTTAGAGATATTAGAGCTTTAGAGATATTAGAGCGTTATAGATATTAGAGCTTTAGAGATATTAGAGCGTTATAGATATTAGAGCGTTATAGATATTAGAGCTTTAGAGATATTAGAGCTTTAGAGATATTAGAGCTTTAGAGATATTAGAGCGTTATAGATATTAGAGCTTTAGAGATATTAGAGCGTTATAGATATTAGAGCTTTAGAGATATTAGAGCTTTAGAGATATTAGAGCGTTAGAGATATTAGAGCTTTAGAGATATTAGAGCTTTAGAGATATTAGAGCTTTAGAGATATTAGAGCGTTATAGATATTAGAGCTTTAGAGATATTAGAGCGTTATAGATATTAGAGCGTTAGAGATATTAGAGCTTTAGAGATATTAGAGCTTTAGAGATATTAGAGCTTTAGAGATATTAGAGCTTTATAGATATTAGAGCTTTAGAGATATTAGAGCGTTAGAGATATTAGAGCTTTAGAGATATTAGAGCGTTATAGATATTAGAGCTTTAGAGATATTAGAGCGTTATAGATATTAGAGCGTAAGATATTAGAGCTTAGAGATATTAGAGCTTTAGAGATATTAGAGCTTTAGAGATATTAGAGCTTTAGAGATATTAGAGCGTTATAGATAGTAGAGCTTTAGAGATATTAGAGCTTTAGAGATATTAGAGCTTTATAGATATTAGAGCTTTAGAGATATTAGAGCTTTAGAGATATTAGAGCTTTAGAGATATTAGAGCGTTATAGATATTAGAGCTTTAGAGATATTAGAGCGTTATAGATATTAGAGCTTTAGAGATATTAGAGCTTAAGAGATATTAGAGCGTTATAGATATTAGAGCTTTAGAGATATTAGAGCTTTAGAGATATTAGAGCGAAGAAAGAGCTAGAGAATAGTTTAGAGATATTAGAGCGTTATAGATATTAGAGCTTTAGAGATATTAGAGCTTTAGAGATATTAGAGCGTTATAGATATTAGAGCTTTAGAGATATTAGAGCTTGAGAGATATTAGAGCTTTAGAGATATTAGAGCTTTATAGATATTAGAGCTTTAGAGATATTAGAGCATTATAGATATTAGAGCATTATAGATATTAGAGCTTTAGAGATATTAAAACATTATAGATATTAGAGCGTTATAGATATTAGAGCTTTAGAGATATTAAAACATTATAGATATTAGAGCGTTATAGATATTAGAGCTTAGAGATATTAGAGCTTTATAGATATTAGAGCTTAGAGATATTAGAGCTTTATAGATATTAGAGCTTAGAGATATTAGAGCGTTATAGATATTAGAGCTTAGAGATATCAGAGCTTTATAGATATTAGAGCTTTAGAGATATTTGAGCTTTATAGATATTAGAGCTTTATAGATATTAGAGCTTTAGAGATATTAGAGCTTTAGAGATATTAGAGCGCTATAGATAGTAGAGCTTTAGAGATATTAGAGCTTTAGAGATATTAGAGCTTTAGAGATATTAGAGCTTTATAGATATTAGAGCTTTAGAGATATTAGAGCTTTAGAGATATTAGAGCTTTAGAGATATTAGAGCTTTATAGATATTAGAGCTTTAGAGATATTAGAGCGTTATAGATATTAGAGCTTAGAGATATCAGAGCGTTATAGATATTAGAGCTTTAGAGATATTAGAGCGTTATAGATATTAGAGCTTAGAGATATTAGAGCTTTAGAGATATTAGAGCTTTATAGATATTAGAGCGTTATAGATATTAGAGCTTTATAGATATTAGAGCTTTAGAGATATTAGAGCTTAGAGATATCAGAGCGTTATAGATATTAGAGCTTTAGAGATATTAGAGCTTAGAGATATCAGAGTGTTATAGATATTAGAGCTTATAGATATTAGAGCTTTAGAGATATTAGAGCTTTAGAGATATTAGAGCATTATAGATATTAGAGCTTCAGAGATATCAGAGTGTTATAGATATTAGAGCTTATAGATATTTGAGCATTATAGATTAGAGCTTATAGATATTTGAGCATTATAGATATTAGAGCATGATAGATATTAGAGCATTATAGATATTAGAGCATTATAGATATTAGAGCTTTATAGATATTAGAGCTTTATAGATATTAGAGCTTAGAGATATTAGAGCTTTATAGATATTTGAGCATTATAGATATCAGAGCATTATAGATATTAGAGCTTTAGAGATATCAGAGCTAGAGATGAAGAGATTGGATGGTGAGAGGGGAAGAGAGAAAGTATAGATATTAGAGCTTAGAGATATTAGAGCATTATAGATATTAGAGCTTAGAGATATTAGAGCGTTATAGATATTAGAGCTTAGAGATATCAGAGCGTTATAGATATTAGAGCTTAGAGATATTTGAGCATGATAGATATTAGAGCGTTATAGATATTAGAGCTTAGAGATATTAGAGCGTTATAGATATTAGAGCTTTAGAGATATTAGAGCATTATAGATACGCCGGTTCAAGTCCCCTGTGGACCAAGACCAACTGGTTGCTGGAGAGGTGCCAGTTTACCTCTTGGGCACTGCCGAGGTGCCCCTGAGCAAGGCACCAAACCCCCAACTGCTCTGGGCGCTTGTCAGGAGCAGCCCCCTCACTCTGACATCTCTCCATTGACATGTATATGTACTGTGTGAACAACAGAGTGTAAAACTGAATTTCCCCACTGTGGACTAATAAAGGAATATCTAAAAAAAATTATATACATTTGGAATAAATACGGAGCAGATGATCAGAGTCACATGGGGGTCAGACCTTGGTTCTGGTTCAGACCTTGGTTCTGGAGCCTGATGGCCACCAACAAAAAGGACCGACCCAGACGGTTTGTAGTGGGCTGAGGGGGGATCAGTCTCTGGCTGAATGGACTCCTCATCTGGACCAGTTGGTCATAGAGGGGGTGGGAGGGGTTCTCCTCCTGGTCCTCCCCTCTGCCACCACCTCCAGACTGTCCAGCTCACATCCAACCACAGACCCAGCCCTCCTCACCAGTTGGTTCAGAACAGGAAGCTGCTACTACAGACTGGTAAAACATCTGGAGTAGTCTGTTGCACATGTACTACTACTACTACTACTACTGCTGCTGCTGCTGCTGCTGCTGCTACTACTGCTGCTGCTGCTGCTGCTACTACTACTACTACTACTACTACTACTACAGACTGGTAAAACATCTGAAGTAGCCTGTTGCACATGTACTACTACTACTACTACTACTACTACTGCTGCTACTGCTACTGCTACTACTGCTACTACTACTACTACTGCTGCTACTACAGACTGGTAAAACATCTGGAGTAGTCTGTTGCACATGTACTACTACTACTACTACTACTGCTGCTGCTGCTGCTGCTGCTACTACTACTGCTGCTGCTGCTGCTGCTACTACTACTACTACTACTACTGCTGCTACTGCTGCTGCTGCTGCTGCTGCTACTACTACTACTACTACTACTACTACTACTGCTGCTGCTACTACTACTGCTACTACAGACTGGTAGAACATCTGGAGTAGCCTGTTGCACAAATACTACTACTACTACTACTGCTACTACAGACTGGTAAAACATCTGAAGTAGCCTGTTGCACATGTACTACTACTACTACTACTACTACTACTACTGCTGCTACTACAGACTGGTAGAACATCTGAAGTAGCCTGTTGCACATGTACTACTACTACTACTACTACTGCTACTACAGACTGGTAGAACATCTGAAGTAGCCTGTTGCACATGTACTACTACTACTACTACTACTGCTACTACAGACTGGTAAAACATCTGGAGTAGCCTGTTGCACATGTACTACTACTACTACTACTACTACTACTACTACAGACTGGTAAAACATCTGGAGTAGCCTGTTGGCACAGTTTACTACTACTACTACTACTACTACTACTACTACTACTACTACTACAGACTGGTAGAACATCTGGAGTAGCCTGTTGGACCAGCCATGTACTACTACTACTACTACTACTACTACTACTGCTGCTACTACAGACTGGTAGAACATCTGGAGTAGCCTGTTGGACCAGTACTACTACTACTACTACTACTACTACTACTACTGCTACTACAGACTGGTAAAACATCTAGTAGCCTGTTGAACACGTTGAAGGTCCCAGCCTTCTCAGGAAGAATAGTTTCTCTGTCCCTTCCTGTAGAGGCCTCGGAGTTGTTGGACCAGTCCAGTTTACTACTACTACTACTACTACTACTGCTGCTACTACAGACTCCATCTGGAGTAGCCTGTTGAACACATTGAAGGTCCTCCAGCCTTCTCAGGAAGAATACTTTGCTCTGTCCCTTCCTGTAGAGGCCTCGGAGTTGTTGGACCAGTCCAGTTTACTACTACTACTACTACTACTACTCCCTTCCTGTAGAGGCCTCGGAGTTGTTGGACCAGTCCAGTTTACTACTACTACTACTACTACTACTACTACTACTACTACTACTCCCCCTTCCTGTAGAGGCCTCGGAGTTGTTGGACCAGTCCAGTTTACTACTACTACTACTACTACTACTACTACTACTCCCTTCCTGTAGAGGCCTCGGAGTTGTTGGACCAGTCCAGTTTACTACTACTACTACTACTACTACTACTACTACTACTACTCCCTTCCTGTAGAGGCCTCGGAGTTGTTGGACCAGTCCAGTTTACTACTACTACTACTACTACTACTTCGAGTTTGCAATACTACTACTACTACTACACTACTCCCTTCCTGTAGAGGCCTCGGAGTTGTTGGACCAGTCCAGTTTACTACTACTACTACTACTACTACTCCCTTCCTGTAGAGGCCTCGGAGTTGTTGGACCAGTCCAGTTTACTACTACTACTACTACTACTACTCCCTTCCTGTAGAGGCCTCAGAGTTGTTGGACCAGTCCAGTTTACTACTACTACTACTACTACTACTACTACTACTACTACTCCCTTCCTGTAGAGGCCTCGGAGTTGTTGGACCAGTCCAGTTTACTACTACTACTACTACTACTACTACTACTACTACTACTACTCCCTTCCTGTAGAGGCCTCGGAGTTGTTGGACCAGTCCAGTTTACTACTACTACTACTACTACTACTACTACTACTCCCTTCCTGTAGAGGCCTCGTAGTTGTTGGACCAGTCCAGTTTACTACTACTACTACTACTACTACTACTACTACTACTACTACTACTCCCTTCCTGTAGAGGCCTCGTAGTTGTTGGACCAGTCCAGTTTACTACTACTACTACTACTACTACTCCCTTCCTGTAGAGGCCTCGTAGTTGTTGGACCAGTCCAGTTTACTACTACTACTACTACTACTACTCCCTTCCTGTAGAGGCCTCGGAGTTGTTGGACCAGTCCAGTTTACTACTACTACTACTACTACTACTACTACTACTACTACTACTACTACTCCCTTCCTGTAGAGGCCTCAGAGTTGTTGGACCAGTCCAGTTTACTACTACTACTACTACTACTACTCCCTTCCTGTAGAGGCCTCGGAGTTGTTGGACCAGTCCAGTTTACTACTACTACTACTACTACTACTCCCTTCCTGTAGAGGCCTCGGAGTTGTTGGACCAGTCCAGTTTACTACTACTACTACTATAAACTACTACTACTCCCTTCCTGTAGAGGCCTCGGAGTTGTTGGACCAGTCCAGTTTACTACTACTACTACTACTACTACTCCCTTCCTGTAGAGGCCTCGGAGTTGTTGGACCAGTCCAGTTTACTACTACTACTACTACTACTACTACTACCACTCCACTACTACTACTACTTCCTGTAGAGGCCTCGGAGTTGTTGGACCAGTCCAGTTTACTACTACTACTACTACTACTACTCTCTTCGAGTTGTTGACAGTTACTACTACTACTACTACTACTACTTCCTTCCTGTAGAGGCCTCGGAGTTGTTGGACCAGTCCAGTTTACTACTACTACTACTACTACTACTACTCCCTTCCTGTAGAGGCCTCGGAGTTGTTGGACCAGTCCAGTTTACTACTACTACTACTACTACTACTATCCCTTCCTGTAGAGGCCTCGGAGTTGTTGGACCAGTCCAGTTTACTACTACTACTACTACTACTACTCCCTTCCTGTAGAGGCCTCGGAGTTGTTGGACCAGTCCAGTTTACTACTACTACTACTACTACTACTCCCTTCCTGTAGAGGCCTCGGAGTTGTTGGACCAGTCCAGTTTACTACTACTACTACTACTACTACTACTACTCCCTTCCTGTAGAGGCCTCGGAGTTGTTGAACCAGTCCAGTTTACTACTACTACTACTACTACTACTCCCTTCCTGTAGAGGCCTCGGAGTTGTTGGACCAGTCCAGTTTACTACTACTACTACTACTACTACTACTACTACTCCCTTCCTGTAGAGGCCTCGGAGTTGTTGGACCAGTCCAGTTTACTACTACTACTACTACTACTACTACTACTCCCTTCCTGTAGAGGCCTCGGAGTTGTTGGACCAGTCCAGTTTACTACTACTACTACTACTACTACTACTACTACTACTACTACTACTCCTGTAGAGGCCTCTGAGTTGTTGGACCAGTCCAGTTTTTTACTACTACTACTACTACTACTACCCCCTTCCTGTAGAGGCCTCGGAGTTGTTGGACCAGTCCAGTTTACTACTACTACTACTACTACTACTACTCCCTTCCTGTAGAGGCCTCGGAGTTGTTGGACCAGTCCAGTTTATTGTTTAAGTGAACTCCCAGGAACTTGTAGTTGTCCACCACCTCCACCTCCTCCCCACGGATGGTGATGGGAGTAGGGGAGCTCTTCCTCCTCTTCCAGAAATCCACCACCAGCTCTTTGGTCTGACCAATATTGAGCTGGAGGTGGTTGATGTCGCACCACCTCCTGAAGTTCTCCACCAGGGTCCTGTACTCCTCCTTGTTGTCATCTGTGATGCAGCCGACGATGGAGGAGTCCTCGGAGAACTCCTGCAGGAGGCATGTTGGGAGTTGAAGCAGAAGTCGGAGGTGTAGGTGGAGAACAGGAACGGTGACAGCACAGTTCCCTGGGGAGCACCGGTGTTGCTCACCAGCACGTCAGACAGGCTGCCCTGCAGTCTGACATACTGTGGTCTGCTGGTGAGGTAGTCCCTAATCCAGTCCAGTCTTTAGAGATATTAGAGCATTATAGACGTTTCCCTTTGAAGAAGATGGAATGGAACACGTTTTATACGCCTTTTTCTGTCTTTCTTTCCTCCTCTGTTCATGTCTGCTTGCTCTGATGAGCTTTCATTGGTCGGTGCCTCGCTCTCTTTGATGCCATTTAATAGCAAACCTTTATCTGGGAGCACAGGGAGCCTCGAGGAAGGTGAAGTTGTTTTTGGGTGAACTGTTCCTTTAATCAGAGAGGACAGAAGCTCTGCGGCCGGTCGCTGACTGACTGACTCTTTGTTGAACGGGTGGATTGATGCTGATGCTGCATTCTCTCCCCAGAGTTCCCAGAGCAGCAGGGGGACGGCCCTGAGGCTGGAGGAGCTGGTGGAGGTGCTCCAGGACCGGAGGAGGAGGGCGGACCAGGCCGTCAGGCTCATGGTTCTCAGGAAAGAACAAGGGTCTGGAGAGGCTGGTTACGAAGTAAGAGACAGATACAGCAGTGAGCAGGTTTACAAGGACACCTTAGAGGTATTGGAGTATTATAGATATTATAGTATTATAGGTATTATAGTATCATAGATGTTAGAGCACATTTATATATGTATGTATGTATATGTATATATATATATTGTATGTGTGTATATATATATATATATGTATATATATATATATATACGTATATATAGCAGAGTCTTTGACGCAGTATTTGCAGTAGTCAATGAAATAATTTAATTTACCAGCAGCTGTCTTCACTACGGGACTGGAGTCTGACATTTGACAAGATCCTAGACCAGGACCTGCAGTCTGGATCCACATCAGCAGACAACACAGATTTGAAGTCAGAAAGAAAAGAAACCAGAGACCTTAAGCCTGGATCCAGATCAGATGTGAGGCCTGGATCTAGATCAGAGAAAACCAGAAATGTGGAGTCTGGATCCAGATCACATCCAACATTGGGATTAAAATCAGATGTGCAGCCAGGATCTGGATTAGTTGTGAAACCTAAATCTAGATCAGTGCCAACCACAGATGTGGCACCTGGATCGAGATCGAAGGAGACCAGAAATTTTGAGTCAGGACCCAGATTATATCTAAAACCTGAATCTAACTCAGAGGAGACTAGAGATCTGCAGCCTGAATCTAGATCAGATCTGCAGCCTGGATTCAGAATAGAGCAAAAGCCTGAATCTCAACAAGAGGAGACCAGAGACCTTCAGCCTGGATCCAGATCAGTCCAGACACCAGGATTGAGATCAGACATGCAGCCAGGATCCGGATTAGATGTGAAGCCTGAATCTAGATTGGAGCCAACCAGAGACGTGGCCCCTGGATCTAGATCAAAGGAGATCAGAAACGCTGAGTCAGAATCCAGATTATATCGAAAACCTGAATCCAGAACAGATCTGAAACTTAGATCAGAAGAGACTAGAGATCTGCTGCCTGAATCTAGATCAGATCGGCAATCTGGATCCTGGTCAGATCTGCAGCCAGGATCCAGATTAGATCAGACACCAGGATCAAGGCAGATCTGAGTCCAGAATCAAAATTAGATGTTAAGTCTGAATCTAGATCAGAGGAGACCAGAATCTT
>CAMQGK010000060.1:152500-380000 GCA_947000775.1 Pterois miles | reverse complement strand
CAGCAGCAGCAGCAGCAGCAGCAGCAGCAGCAGCTGCTGCCGCCGCAGCAGCAGCAGCAGCAGCAGCAGCAGCCGCCGCAGCAGCCGCCGCTGCTGCCGCTGCCGCCGCCGCCGCTGCAGCAGCCGCCGCTGCAGCCGCCGCCGCTGCTGCCGCCGCCGCTGCTGCTGCCGCCGCCGCAGCAGCCGCCGCCGCCGCCAGCAGCAGCTGCCGCCGCCGCCGCCGCCGCCGCAGCAGCAGCAGCAGCAGCAGCAGCAGCCGCCGCTGCCGCTGCCGCCGCCGCTGCCGCCGCCGCTGCTGCCGCCGCCGCTGCAGCAGCCGCTGCTGCTGCTGCCGCCGCCGCCGCTGCCGCCGCCGCCGCTGCTGCTGCCGCCGCCGCCGCCGCCGCCGCCGCTGCTGCTGCCGCCGCCGCCGCCGCTGCTGCAGCAGCGCAGCCGCCGCCGCCGCTGCCGCCGCCGCCGCCGCTGCTGCCGCCGCCGCCGCTGCCGCCGCCGCTGCCGCCGCCGCAGCCGCCGCCGCCGCCAGCAGCAGCCGCAGCTAGCCGCCGCCGCCGCCGCGCGCCGCTGCTGCAGCAGCTGCCGCCGCCGCCGCCGCCGCCGCTGCCGCCGCCGCCGCCGCCGCCGCCGCCGCCGCCGCCGCCGCCGCTGCTGCCGCCGCTGCCGCCGCTGCTGCTGCAGCCGCAGCCGCCGCCGCCGCCGCCGCCGCAGCAGCAGTAGCCGCCGCCGCAGCCGCCGCCGCAGCCGCCGCCGCCGCTGCAGCAGCCGCCGCCGCCGCCGCCGCCGCTGCCGCCGCTGCCGCCGCCGCCGCTGCTGCCGCCGCTGCAGCCGCAGCCGCCGCCGCCGCAGCCGCCGCTGCTGCCGCCGCCGCCGCCGCCGCTGCCGCCGCAGCCGCCGCAGCCGCCGCCGCCGCAGCAGCCGCCGCCGCCGCCGCCGCCGCCGCCGCCGCCGCTGCAGCTGCCGCCGCAGCAGCCGCCGCCGCCGCCGCAGCCGCCGCAGCAGCCGCCGCCGCCGCCGCCGCCGCCGCCGCCGCCGCAGCAGCAGCCGCAGCCGCCGTAGCCGCCGCCGCCGCCGCCGCTAGCAGCAGCCGCCGCCGCCGCAGCTGCCGCAGCCGCCGCTAGCAGTAGCCGCCGCAGCAGCAGCAGCAGTAGCAGCAGCAGCAGCAGCTAGCAGCAGCAGTAGCAGCAGCTAGCAGCAGTAGCAGCAGTAGTAGTAGCAGCAGCAGCAGCAGCAGCAGTAGTAGCAGCAGCAGCAGTAGTAGTAGCAGCAGTAGCAGCAGCAGCAGCAGTAGTAGTAGCAGTAGCAGTAGTAGCAGCAGTAGCAGTAGCAGCAGCAGCAGTAGTAGTAGCAGCAGTAGCAGCAGCAGCAGCAGCAGCAGTAGTAGCAGCAGTAGCAGTAGCAGCAGCAGCAGTAGTAGTAGCAGTAGCAGCAGTAGCAGTAGTAGCAGCAGTAGCAGTAGCAGCAGCAGCAGTAGTAGTAGCAGCAGTAGCAGTAGCAGCAGCAGCAGTAGTAGTAGTACCATCTTGCGACAGAGTTCAGAAATCTCAGCCAGCCTGCGATTTTGATTAAGAATCACGTCCAGCTTGCGATCGAGCTCACATGTCGCTTGAGTCTGAGTGTTGGCAGCCCTGCACATTCCCTCAATCATGACGGGCAGCTTCCCCGTCGCCAAAAGTGCTGCCGACGTCTTCTTACTTTCCCATAGATCAGGAAGCTGCTCACTCCAAACAGCAGAATGGCTAACAGCGAGCAGACCAGGACAGATCAGGACAGACCAGGACAGACCAAGACAGATCAGGACAGATCAAGACAGATCAGGACAGACCAGGGCAGATCAGGACAGACCAGGACAGATCAGGGCAGATCAGGACAGACCAAGACAGACCAAGACAGATCAGGACAGACCAGGACAGACCAAGACAGATCAGGACAGAAAATTTAAGACAGATCAGGACAGACAAGGAAAGATCAGGGCAGATCAGGACAGATCAAGACGGACCAGGACATATCAGGACAGACCAGGAAAGATCAGGACAGATCAGGGCAGATCAGGACAGACCAGGACAGATCAGGGCAGACTAGGACAGATCAGGGCAGATCAGGACATATCAAGACAGACCAGGACAGACCAAGACAGATCAGGACAGACCAACACAGACCAGGACAGACCAAGACAGATCAGGACAGATCAGGACAGATGAAGACAGATCAGGACAGACCAGGGCAGATCAGGACAGACCAGGACAGATCAGGGCAGATCAGGACAGACCAGGACAGACCAGGACAGATCAGGACAGACCAACACAGACCAGGACAGACCAAGACAGATCAGGACAGATCAAGACAGATCAGGACAGACCAGGAAAGATCAGGGCAGATCAGGACAGATCAGGGCAGATCAGGACAGATCAAGACGGACCAGGACAGATCAGGACAGACCAGGAAAGATCAGGGCAGATCAGGACAGACCAGGACAGATCATGACAGATCAGGGCAGATCAGGACAGACCAGGACAGATCAGGACAGACCAGGACAGATCAGGACAGGGAGGGAGTAAAAGAGTCCGCCTTTGTTGAGGTCAGAGCTGAGAGCTGAGACCTGGTCTGTTCGTCTCCAGTCTGCAGGTCACGATGTAGATCACATGAAGCAGATCCTGGATAAAATCAGATCTGGTCCTCAGCTGTCACCTCTCAAGGCCCTGACAGATCAGCTGAAGAGAGGCGGCATGAGCAGACAGACCAGAACTGGAACCAGAACCGGCGCCGGTCCACCTTCTGCTGCTGACCCAGCTGGTTCACTGAGTCCCGAACTGGCCGGTCGAGTCGATCTTGTTCTGAAGGAGCTGCAGAGTCTGAACAGGAAGACGGACTCCAACCTGCAGCTGCTGCGACCTTACGTCACCTTCCTGAGGACAGCCCGGCAGGTCAGAGTCCCCTCTGGGGTCCACTAACACCACCACCGTCCAACACCACCACCGTCCAACACCACCACCGTCTAAGACCACCACCATCTAACACCACCACCATCTAACACCACCACCACCGTCTAACACTACCGTCTAACACCACCACCATCTAACACCACCACCGTCTAACACTACTGTCTAACACAACCACCACCTAACACCACCACCACCTAACACCACCACCATCTAACACCACCGTCCAACAGCACCACCATCTAACACCACGTCCAACACACCATATAACACCACCACCGTCTAACACCACCACCGTCTAATACCACCACCACCTAACACCACCGTCTAACACCACCACCATCTAACACCACCATCTAACACCACGTCCAACACACCATATAACACCACCACCGTCTAACACCACCACCGTCTAATACCACCACCACCTAACACCACCGTCTAACACCACCACCATCTAACACTCCCGTCTAACACCACCACCGTCGAATACCACCACCACCTAACACCACCGTCTAACACCATCACCATCTAACACCCCCGTCTAACACCACCACCGTCGAATACCACCACCACCTAACACCACCGTCTAACACCACCACCATCTAACACTCCCGTCTAACACCACCACCGTCGAATACCACCACCACCTAACACCACCGTCTAACACCATCACCATCTAACACTCCCGTCTAACACCACCACCGTCCAACACCACCATCACCTAACACCACCGTCTACCCCTCCCGTCTAACACCACCACCGTCTAAGACCACCACCGTCCAACACCACCAGCATCTAACACCACCGTCTAACAACACCACCATCTAACACCACCGTCTAACACCACCACCATCTAACACCACCATCTAACACCACCACCATCTAACACCACCACCACGGTCTAACACCACCACCACCTAACACCACCACCGTCTAACACCACCGTCCAACAGCACCACCATCTAACACCACCGTCTAACACCACCGTCCAACACACCATATAACACCACCACCGTCTAATACCACCACCACCTAACACCACCGTCTAACACCACCATCCAGCACACCATGTAACACCACCACCGTCTAATACCACCACCACCTAACACCACCGTCTAACACTCCTGTCTAACACCACCACCGTCTAACACTACCATCTAACACCACCACCGTCTAACACCACCACCACTTAACACCACCGTCTAACACACCATATAACACGACCACCGTCTCATACCACCACCACCTAACACCACCGTCTAACACTACCGTCTAACACCACCACCATCTAACACCACCACCTTCTAATACCACCACCACCTAACACCACCACCGTCTAACACTACCGTCTAACACCACCACCATCTAACACCACCACCTTCTAATACCACCACCACCTAACACCACCACCGTCTAACACTACCGTCTAACACCACCACCATCTAACACCACCACCTTCTAATACCACCACCACCTAACACCACCACCGTCTAACACTACCGTCTAACACCACCACCACCTAACACCACCACCTTCTAATACCATCACCACCTAACACCACCACCGTCTAACACTACCGTCTAACACCACCACCATCTAACACCACCACCTTCTAATACCACCACCACCTAACACCACCACCGTCTAACACTACCGTCTAACACCACCACCATCTAACACTCCCGTCTAACACCACCACCGTCGAATACCACCACCACCTAACACCACCGTCTAACACCATCACCATCTAACACTCCCGTCTAACACCACCACCGTCGAATACCACCACCACCTAACACCACCGTCTAACACCACCACCATCTAACACTCCCGTCTAACACCACCACCGTCGAATACCACCACCACCTAACACCACCGTCTAACACCATCACCATCTAACACTCCCGTCTAACACCACCACCGTCCAACACCACCATCACCTAACACCACCGTCTACCCCTCCCGTCTAACACCACCACCGTCTAAGACCACCACCGTCCAACACCACCAGCATCTAACACCACCGTCTAACAACACCACCATCTAACACCACCGTCTAACACCACCACCATCTAACACCACCATCTAACACCACCACCATCTAACACCACCACCACGGTCTAACACCACCACCACCTAACACCACCACCGTCTAACACCACCGTCCAACAGCACCACCATCTAACACCACCGTCTAACACCACCGTCCAACACACCATATAACACCACCACCGTCTAATACCACCACCACCTAACACCACCGTCTAACACTACCGTCAACACCACCCCATCCCCCCCCTTCCCCCCCCCCCCCCCCTCCCCCCCCCCCCCCCCCCACCCCCCCCCCCCCCCCCCCCCACACCACCGTCCAACACACCATATAACACCACCACCGCTAATACCACCACCACCTAACACCACCGTCTAACACCACCATCCAGCACACCATGTAACACCACCACCGTCTAATACCACCACCACCTAACACCACCGTCTAACACTCCTGTCTAACACCACCACCGTCTAACACTACCATCTAACACCACCACCGTCTAACACCACCACCACTTAACACCACCGTCTAACACACCATATAACACGACCACCGTCTCATACCACCACCACCTAACACCACCGTCTAACACTACCGTCTAACACCACCACCATCTAACACCACCACCTTCTAATACCACCACCACCTAACACCACCACCGTCTAACACTACCGTCTAACACCACCACCATCTAACACCACCACCTTCTAATACCACCACCACCTAACACCACCACCGTCTAACACTACCGTCTAACACCACCACCATCTAACACCACCACCTTCTAATACCACCACCACCTAACACCACCACCGTCTAACACTACCGTCTAACACCACCACCACCTAACACCACCACCTTCTAATACCATCACCACCTAACACCACCACCGTCTAACACTACCGTCTAACACCACCACCATCTAACACCACCACCTTCTAATACCACCACCACCTAACACCACCACCGTCTAACACTACCGTCTAACACCACCACCATCTAACACCACCACCTTCTAATACCACCACCACCTAACACCACCACCGTCTAACACTACTTTCTAACACCACCAGCACCTAACACCACCACCTTCTAATACCACCACCACCTAACACCACCACCGTCTAACACTCCCGTCTAACACCACCACCGTCCAACACCACCACCACCTAACACCACCGTCTACCCCTCCCGTCTAACACCACCACCGTCTAAGACCACCACCGTCCAACACCACCAGCATCTAACACCACCGTCTAACAACACCACCTTCTAATACCACCACCACCTAACACCACCACCGTCTAACACTACTTTCTAACACCACCAGCACCTAACACCACCACCTTCTAATACCACCACCACCTAACACCACCACCATCTAACACTACTTTCTAACACCACCAGCACCTAACACCACCACCTTCTAATACCACCACCACCTAACACCACCACCGTCTAACACTCCCGTCTAACACCACCACCGTCCAACACCACCACCACCTAACACCACCGTCTACCCCTCCCGTCTAACACCACCACCGTCTAACACCACCACCGTCTAAGACCACCACCGTCCAACACCACCAGCATCTAACACCACCGTCTAACAACACCACCGTCTAACACCACCGTCCAACACACCATATAACACCACCACCGTCTAATACCACCACCACCTAACACCACCGTCTAACACCACCGTCCAACACACCATATAACACCACCACCGTCTAATACCACCACCACCTAACACCACCGTCTAACACCACCGTCCAACACACCATATCACACCACCACCGTCTAATACCACCACCACCTAACACCACCGTCTAACACCACCATCCAGCACACCATATAACAACACCACCGTCTAATACCACCACCACCTAACACCACCGTCTAACACTCCTGTCTAACACCACCACCGTCTAACACTACCATCTAACACCACCACCGTCTAACACCACCACCACTTAACACCACCGTCTAACACACCATATAACACTACCACCGTCTCATACCACCACCACCTAACACCACCGTCTAACACTACCGTCTAACACCACCACCACCATCTAACACCACCACCTTCTAATACCACCACCACCTAACACCACCACCGTCTAACACTACCGTCTAACACCACCACCATCTAACACCACCACCTTCTAATACCACCACCACCTAACACCACCACCACCTAACACCACCGTCTAACACCACCGTCCAACACACCATATAACACCACCACCGTCTAATACCACCACCACCTAACACCACCGTCTAACACCACCATCCAGCACACCATATAACAACACCACCGTCTAATACCACCACCACCTAACACCACCGTCTAACACTCCTGTCTAACACCACCACCGTCTAACACTACCATCTAACACCACCACCGTCTAACACCACCACCACTTAACACCACCGTCTAACACACCATATAACACTACCACCGTCTCATACCACCACCACCTAACACCACCGTCTAACACTACCGTCTAACACCACCACCATCTAACACCACCACCTTCTAATACCACCACCACCTAACACCACCACCGTCTAACACTACCGTCTAACACCACCACCATCTAACACCACCACCATCTAATACCACCACCACCTACCACCACCACCGTCTAACACTACCGTCTAACACCACCACCATCTAACACCACCACCTTCTAATACCACCACCACCTAACACCACCACCGTCTAACACTACCGTCTAACACCACCACCATCTAACACCACCACCTTCTAATACCACCACCACCTAACACCACCACCGTCTAACACTACCGTCTAACACCATCACCACCTAACACCACCACCGTCTAACACTACCGTCTAACACCACCACCATCTAACACCACCACCTTCTAATACCACCACCACCTAACACCACCACCGTCTAACACTACCGTCTAACACCACCACCATCTAACACCACCACCTTCTAATACCACCACCACCTAACACCTCCACCGTCTAACACTACCGTCTAACACCACCACCATCTAACACCACCACCTTCTAACACCACCACCATCTAACACCACCACCTTCTAATACCACCACCACCTAACACCACCACCGTCTAACACTACCGTCTAACACCACCACCACCTAACACCACCACCTTCTAATACCATCACCACCTAACACCACCACCGTCTAACACTACCGTCTAACACCACCACCATCTAACACCACCACCTTCTAACACCACCACCACCTAACACCACCACCGTCTAACACTACCGTCTAACACCACCACCATCTAATACCACCACCTTCTAATACCACCACCACCTAACACCACCACCGTCTAACACCACCACCACCTAACACCACCATCTAACACCACCACCGTCCAACGCCACCACCATCTAACACCACCTTCTAATACCACCACCACCTAACACCACCACCGTCTAACACTACCGTCTAACACCACCTAACACCACCGTCTAACACCACCACCTTCTAATACCACCACCACCTAACACCACCACCGTCTAACACCACCGTCTAACACTACCGTCTAACACCACCACCACCTAACACCACCACCTTCTAATACCACCACCACCTAACACCACCACCGTCTAACACCACCGTCTAACACCACCGTCTAACACTACCGTCTAACACCACCACCATCTAACACCACCACCTTCTAATACCACCACCACCTAACACCACCACCGTCTAACACTACCGTCTAACACCACCACCACCTAACACCACCACCTTCTAATACCATCACCACCTAACACCACCACCGTCTAACACTACCGTCTAACACCACCACCATCTAACACCACCACCTTCTAACACCACCACCACCTAACACCACCACCGTCTAACACTACCGTCTAACACCACCACCATCTAATACCACCACCACCTAACACCACCACCGTCTAACACCACCACCACCTAACACCACCATCTAACACCACCACCGTCCAACACCACCACCGTCTAACACTACCGTCTAACACCACCACCATCTAATACCACCACCACCTAACACCACCACCGTCTAACACCACCACCACCTAACACCACCATCTAACACCACCACCGTCTAACACCACCACCACCTAACACCACCATCTAACACCACCACCGTCCAACACCACCACCATCTAACACCACCACCTTCTAATACCACCACCACCTAACACCACCACCGTCTAACACTACCGTCTAACACCACCTAACACCACCGTCTAACACCACCACCGTCTAACACACCATATAACACCACCACCGTCTAATACCACCACCACCTAACACCACCGTCTAACACCACCACCGTCTAACACCACCGTCTAACACCACCACCGTCTAACACCACCGTCTAACACCACCACCGTCTAACACCACCGTCTAACACCACCACCGTCTAACACTCCCGTCTAACACCACCACCGTCTAACACCACCGTCTAACACCACCACCGTCTAACACCACCGTCTAACACCACCACCGTCTAAAACTCCCGTCTAACACCACCGTCTAACACCACCGTCTAACACCACCACCGTCTAACACCACCGTCTAACACCACCACCGTCTAACACTCCCGTCTAACACTCCCGTCTAACACCACCACCGTCTAACACTACCGTCTAACACCACCACCATCTAACACCACCACCTTCTAATACCACCACCACCTAACACCACCACTGTCTAACACTACTGTCTAACACCACCACCATCTAACACCACCACCTTCTAATACCACCACCACCTAACACCACCACCGTCTAACACCACCACCACCTAACACCACCATCTAACACCACCACCGTCCAACGCCACCACCATCTAACACCACCGTCTAACACCACCACATCTAACACCACCGTCCAACACCACCACCATCTAACACCACCGTCCAACACCACCACTATCTACCACCACCGTCTAACACCACCACCGTCTAACACCACCACATCTAACACCACCATCTAACACCACCACCGTTTAACACCACCACCACCGAACACCACCACCATCTAACACCACCAGCACCTAACACCACCTAACACCACCATCTAACACCACTGTCTAACAACACCACCGTCTAACACCACCACATCTAACACCACCATCTAAAGATAATGGGGGCGGCAGTAGCTCAGTCTGTAGGGAGTTGGCTTGGGAACCGGAGGGTCACCGGTTCAAGTCCCGTAATGGACCAAGAACTGAGTGTGAACTGGTAGCTGGAGAGATGCCAGTTTACCTCTTGGGCACTGCCGAGGTGCCCCTGAGCAAGGCACCAAACCCCCAACTGCTCGGGGCGCTTGTCAGGAGCAGCCCCCTCACTCTGACATCTCTCCATTGTTGCATGTTTGTGCATGTGTGTGTTCAGGTCTGCATGTACCGTGTATAGGTTAACAACAGAGTGAAAAAATTGAATTTCCCCTAGGGGGACTAATAAAGGACTATCTTCTTCTTCTCTTCTAACACCACCACCATCTAACACCACCAGCACCTAACACCACCACCATCTAACACCACCACCATCTAACACCACCTAACACCACCATCTAACACCACCACCATCTAACACTACCGTCTAACACCACCACCACCTAACACCACCACCATCTAACACCACCACCACCTAACACCACCACCATCTAACACCACCACCGTCTAACACCACCGTCTAACACCACCACCATCTAACACCACCACCACCTAACACCACCACCATCTAACACCACCACCGTCTAACACCACCACTGTCTAACACCACCACCATCTAACACCACCACCATCTAACACCACTGTCTAACAACACCACCGTCTAACACCACCACCACCGAACACCACCACCATCTAACACCACCACCGTCTAACACCACCACCACCTAACACCACCATCTAACACCACCACCATCTAACACCACCACCGTCTAACATTACCGTCTAACACCACCACCACCTAACACCACCACCGTCTAACACCACCATCTAACACCACCACCACCACCTAACACCACCACCACCATCTAACACCTTCTAACAGTAACATTATCATAAAGATATTTACTGAAGGCTCCAGTCTCTACCTATCAAATCTAAACCAGGAATATGAACTTTTTAAATATGATCTGTCCTAAATTGTGATATAAAGGACAAAATAAAATCGAGGATTGACTGGACTTGGTTCTCATCCTCCTTCAGTCCACAGTATTGACCCAGTCTTTGTTCTTCATTTACACCTCTGTGTCTTCCTCACTTTAAACAGAATTAAAGTCAAATAAAACCAGATTTTAGTTCAGTCAGTAACCCGTCTAGTCGTCTTCTGTGGTCCTCTACCCAGGAGTACTGGGTACTCCACCAGACCCTCTGATTCCTGCTGTGTATCTTTATGGTCCACATCTAGTGTTGTTGAGCAGCTCATGTTTCTGAAGTATGTATACAGTAAATGTATTTATTGGTGTTTATTTAGAATCAATATTCAATGATGTAAACTACATTCACTGAGGCAGCGTGCAGTTGGATCCAGTGGACATGAGGTGTAGCTCGGATCCAGAGAAGGAGGAGATGGAGGAGCTGGAGGAGGTAATTGCGCTGTTAGCTGACAATGCTCCTGTTCTCCAGGTGGAGGAGGCGATGGAGGACCTGAGGGAGGTCTACAGAGAGAGACCAGAGGAGGAGGAGGAAGCTGGTAGTTCAGAGTCACCAGAGAAAAAGAAGAATCGGGCCGACGCCTGCTGGCAGGAAACACTGCAGAGCTTCCTCACCTGTCAGGAACTGGGAGACAGTTGCATCCGTACTGTAGCTATGGTAACCAGACCTGATGAACTGAACCAGTACGAGAGGTTTCTGTGAGTCCTGAAGAATCGTTTAGTGTGATATTCTCTGTCAGGTGTCGGGAGCAGCATTGAACCTGCAGTCGGTGGTATCGGCAGTGAAGCAGACGATGGAACGACTCGACAGGGCCAAACAGGAAGTGAACAGGCTGCGGGGTCGGCGGCAAAGCCAGATCCAGCAGCAGCAGGAGTTCTGCAGGAAGTACCAGGAGAGACTGTATAAGGTACGAACTCCACTGGTGGACCTTTCAAGAGTAACTGTAGCTGGTGAACACATGTATTGGAGTAGAAAGTAACATCAGAAATATTTATAGAAAGTATGAGTACCTCAGAACTATAGTTACATGCAGTACTTGGATAAATATACTCAGTTACTTTTCACCTTTGGAGTGCTGTATGTTTTCAGACCTTGCAGGACTTGAACTGTGTCTCTGAGATGCTGGACTCCTGCACTCTGATGGATCTGGGTTCAGACCTGCAGACCTCCAGGCTGCGGGAGCGCTTCAGCCAGGCCAGACCACATTTTACTGTGAGTCTTCTGATTTGACCAGCCAGGACATGAAGGACTATCAGGAAGTTTTGATGGTCAGGACTGATGCTTAGACTTTCGGACTGTGGGAACTTTGGAGCTCTGAAACCGTTAGGACTACTGTGACTAATGGGACTTTTAGACTGTTAAGACAGTTGGGACTCATTGGACCTTTAGACATTTTGGATTTGGATGGCTGGGACTGCTGAGATCATAGGAACCTTTGGACAGTTGAGACTTCTGGGACCACTGAGAATTTAGGGTTTAATTTGACTGTTGGGAATAACAGGGATTGATGTGAATGCTTGGGCTTTGTTTTGGGCAGTTTGGTCTTTGGGTATCTTTGGACACTGGGACTACTTGGACTTTTAGGATTATTGGGTCCTTTTAACTGCAGGTAGTGTAGGAGTTCCAGTGGTAGTGGTTCTGGACCATTGGGACTACTGTGATTGTTGGAACCGCTGTGACTGTTCAGATGATTGGGAAAGTTGTACTGATTTTGAGCTGCCAGAACATGGAGGACTAGCAGGACATTTTGATAGTCCAGACTGTTGCTAAGACTGTTGGATCATTGCAACTCTTGGTTTGTAGGGACTTTGGACCTCTGAGACTGTTGGGATGCTCATGGGACTGTGGTGAATAACGTGACTCTTAGACTGTTAAGACTATTGGGACTCACTGGACTTTTAGATATTTTGGACTTTTGATGGATCATAGGGACCTTTGGAACTTCTGGGACCACTGATACTCCAGAGTCTGATTTGGGCAGTTTGGTCTTTGGGTGTCTTTGGACACTGGGACAACTAGGCCTTTTGAGAACATTGAGTTCTGTCAAATCCAGGTAGTATAGGAGTCCCAGTGGTAGTGGTTTTAGACCACTATTGTGATTTTTTGAACCACTGGGACTATTAGGAAACTCATGGGACTACTGTGACTTGTGGGACTTTTAGACTTTTAAGACTGTTGAGACTCATTGGACTTTTAGACATTTTGGACTTTGCATGGCTGGGACTGCTGAGATCATAGGAACCATTGGAATGTTGAGACTTCTGGAACCACTGAGACATCAGGGTCTGATTTGACTAGTGGGAAAACAGCAACTTTTGGACTGTGGGGACTACTAAGTCTTCTGCACTTGTTGGACTTTTTGGGACCACTGGGTCTCCTGAAGTCCATAAAGTACTAGTAGGTGAAAGTCTGGGTAAAGTTTGGACTCCAAGTACATATGTACCACTGAGACTTCTGGAACTTAAAGCTTCTGTCTTCCTCTCTCCAGCAACTAGATGCTGAGGTGGAGTTCATGGTAAGGAGCTGGGAGACCCTGAGTGGAGTCCAGGACCGCCTGGAGGTGGAGGAGGAGTTGAAGGGAGAAGCAGTGAAGGAGGAGGATCTATCAGAGCTGCTAAATCTCCAGGAGAGAGTGAAGAACAAGATCCATCAAAGCCAGCTGATCCTGGACCTGACCTGCAGCTTCCACCTCACATCCAGACAGGTCAGTGGGGGGAGTTCTGCCAGCATCAGTAGGTACCTAGGATAGTATAGTATAGTATAGTATAGTATAATACTAGCTAGCTAGCAAGCTAACCACTGTCCCGAATGAGGCTACTAGCAAGCTAACTTTGGCTACTAGAATGTTTGCTATTAGTCTATGAGCTAACTGTATGTTTCAGCTGTAGATTGCTGGCTTCAGTCATACTGCATCATAGTCAGATTTATATGATTGAAGCCAGAAATTTGCAGCTGAAACATATGTTAGCTCATAGGCTAGTAGCAAAATTTCCAGTAGTTAATGTTAGCTTGCAAATAGCCCATTTAGGACAGTGGTTAACTAGCTAGCTATAGCATATAGCGTACTTGCTGCAGCTTTTTTCCTTCTCCATTGTCTTGTGGTACAAATGGCAGGACATCAAAGAGGAACTCTTGTTCACTCCACAACTCTACCAGTTCCTCCATGTTTAATTGCTACTTCCTGTTTGCTGCTGGAGAGAGCGCAGCTATTGGTTGTTGACAAGGTTCGTGTCATTGAACTTGTAATAATATTCTACTTGTTTGATTTTATTGGAATGTCTAGACGGGAAAAAGACTGACTACAGACAGCTTGGACTGAATTTTGTGGCCACCTCACACTAAACCATCGAGATCACAGGAGCGACTTTAGAAGACTCTCCTGATTTTATTCCCACAGTGAAAATATGTCTGAGACAGCTGGGCAGACTAGACCCAACGATGCAGCACACACCACCAAAACTAGACCGACAGATGCTCACCGACTGCCCCAAACTGTCCTGAAAGACCTTTGGATGAAGGCAGCTGAGGCCTGGAACTCAGACAGAACTGTGACTGATTGGTGCTAGCATGTTAGTGGTTAGCACCCATACCACCACAGTACTGGTCTATTCCAGTACCGTCTGGATGTGGTTTTCCTCTGGTCTCATCTGTTGTGACTCTAGAGAAGTGTCTCATAAGTCCACGGTGAAGTGATCTGGTATTGGTGTGATTGTTGTTGTCTGTGTGTCCAGCTGGGGGCGCTGCTCCAGTCAGACCCTGTGAGCCCTTTAACTGGTTCTGCTGGTTCCTGTGGATCCAGCGAGGCTGACCAGAGTCAGCAGATCCAGAGTCTGTTTAAGACGGCGTCAGCACTGAAGACCGACATCTGCACCGCCGTCAAGCACGCTGTAAGTACAGTTACTCAGAGGTGGACAGAGTACAGATACTTCTTGTCAAATATTACTCCAATACAAGTAAAAGTAGCCTAGTCAAAATATTACTTAAGTAAAAGTACTAAAGTAGTTGCTTAAAAATTACTTAAGTAAAAGTATTAAACTATATCAGGAAAATACAGGAAAGGAAATTATCTTTATTGTCATTATACAACACACTGATTCACTGCGATTCTGCTGCAGACACATTTATTGCTTCTCTATAAATCCTACAAGAACTTTTATTGACACATACGGATAAACAAGTTGTTGGCTAGTTTACTTTATTGAAATCATGCATCACTGCCAAAAATGATCTGGATAATCCCCATCAGAGACAGCCCACCTCACTAACACTCACCACTGACATGAACTCAGTCATTCAGCTGCACTGCGACACACAGATTATTAAACTATTTAAAAATGGCAACTGTGAAACTACAAGCACAGACACTTACGTTTAGAATATTCATCTGGTATTTACCATGAAGCTAGCTCGCTCTACTTACATACCGCAGCAAGTTGATTTTCTCAGAAGTGCAAAGTAACAAGAGCGTCAATAGAGATGTGGTGGAGTAAAAGTACAATATTTATCCTTCAAATGTAGTGGAGTGAGAGTAAAAGTCCATCCCTCCATCGTCAACCGTTTATCCCGTTGAGGGTTGTGGGGACTGTGGGAGGAAGCCGGAGCACCCGGAGAAAACCCACGCTGACAGGGGAGAACATGCAAACTCCACACAGAAGAGCCGCAGGCCGGAATCGAACCTGTGACCCTCTAGCTGTGAGGCGAGTGCTAACCACTGCAGCACCGTGCAGCCCGAAAGTAAAAGTATACCCCAAAAATATTACTAAAGCACAGATACTCAAAATTTGTACTCAAGTACAGTACTCAAGTAAATTTACTTCGTTACTGTCCACCACTGCATTTACTCAACGACTGTGCTTGTACAATGCTGAGGTACTTCTGCTTTACTAGGATATATCCTTTTTCTAATACATTTCTACTTCTACTCCACTACACCTCAGAGTAATTATTGTACTTTTACTGTACTACATTAATGACAGCTTTAGTTACTTTACAGATTTAATCCATGTCACATTAGAGACCAGTACTTTTACTACTGATACATTTACTGCATGAAGCTGATAGTACAAGTGTACTCTTACAACTAATAGTTTTACTGCATGAAGCTGATAGAACGTGTGTACTTTTACTACTGATAGTTTTACTGCATGAAGCTGATAGAACTTGTGTACTTTTACTACTGATAGTTTTACTACATGAAGCTGATAATACTTGTGTACTTTTACTACTGATAGTTTTACTACATGAAGCTGATAATACTTGTGTATTTTTACGTAGAGTAATATTTCGAATGCTGGACTTTTCCATGTCCTGTAGTATTTTTACATAGTTGTACTTGTACTGTAGTACTGATACTGGTGAGTACTGTGTGTACTGTGTCAGGAGGGGACCTGTTTCATGGTGGACCAGCTGGAGACCGGTCTTCTGTCTCTGGACTCTCATCGTGTCTCGTGGTTGGATGAAGCAGCTTGCCGTGAGGAGAAGCTCCGCCTCAACGATGACATCACACAGGTGAGCTCTCAGGTAGCAGGTGAGAGGGTCACTCAGTCTCCGCCTGGAAACTACTTAGATCAGACCAGACCAGACCAGATCAGAGCAGATGAGATCAGATCAGACCAGACCAGATCAGATTAGGTTAGATCAGATTAGATTAGATTAGATCAGACCAGGTCAGAGCAGATGAGATCAGACCAGAGCAGATGAGATCGACCGATCAGATTTTTTTTCAGACCAGATTAGATTAGATTAGATTAGATTAGATTAGCTCAGATCTGACCAGACCAGACCAGATCAGAGCAGATGAGATCAGACCAGACCAGATCAGAGCAGATCAGATCAGATCAGACCAGATTAGATTAGATTAGATTCGATTAGATCAGATCAGACCAGACCAGATCAGATTAGGTTAGATCAGATTAGATTAGATTAGATCAGATCAGATCAGACCAGACCAGATCAGATCAGATTAGATTAGATTAGATTAGATTAGATCAGATCAGATTAGATTAGATTAGATCAGATCAGACCAGACCAGACCAGATCAGATCAGATTAGATCAGATCAGACCAGACCAGATCAGATTAGGTTAGATCAGATTAGATTAGATTAGATCAGACCAGATCAGAGCAGATGAGATCAGACCAGAGCAGATGAGATTGGATCAGACCAGATTAGATTAGATTAGATTAGATTAGATTAGCTCAGATCAGACCAGACCAGACCAGACCAGATCAGAGCAGATGAGATCAGACCAGACCAGATCAGAGCAGATCAGATCAGATCAGATCAGATCAGATCAGATCAGACCAGATTAGATTAGATTAGATTAGATTCGATTAGATCAGATCAGACCAGACCAGATCAGATTAGGTTAGATCAGATTAGATTAGATTAGATCAGATCAGACCAGACCAGATCAGATCAGATCAGATCAGATCAGATTAGATTAGATCAGATCAGATTAGATTAGATCAGACCAGAGCAGACCAGACCAGACAAGATCAGATTAGGTTAATTATATTAGATTTGATCAGACAGAGCAGAGAGACAGACCAAAGCAGAGAGATCAGACAGACCAGATAGATAGATAGAAGAAGAAGAAGATTAGAAGCTCAGATCAGACCAGACCAGACCAGACCAGATCAGAGCAGATGAGATCAGACCAGACCAGAGAGACAGAGCAGGAGACAGACAGACAGACAGCCAGAGACAGAATCATCAGATCAGATCAGACCAGACAATCAGATTAGGTTAGATCAGATTAGTAGAAGACAGTCAGACAGACAATGAGACAGCCAGATAGATTAGATTAGCTCAGACAGATCAGACCAGACCAGATCAGATTAGGTTAGATCAGATTAGATTAGATTAGATCAGATCAGAGCAGAGAGACAGACCAGATCAGATTAGGTTAGATTAGATTAGATGAGATCAGATCAGATCAGAAACCAGATCAGACCAGAGCAGATCAGATTAGATTAGATCAGCTCAGATCAGATCAGACCAGAGCAGAGAGACAGACTAATCAGACAGAAGGTTATATCGATAGAAGAAGATTAGATTAGATCAGATCAGATTAGATTAGATCAGATCAGATCAGTCAGACCAGACCAGACCAGATCAGATCAGGTTAGATCAGATTAGATCACATTAAATTAGATTAGATCAGATCAGACCAGAGCAGATTAGACCAGAGCAGACCAGACAGGTGAGATGAGATGAGATCAGACCAGAGCAGACCAGACCAGACCACATCAGATTAGGTTAGATCAGATTAGAAATAATAGATCAGATCAGATTAGACAGACCAGACCAGACCAGACAGATAGATTAGGTTAGATCAGATTAGATTAGATTAGATCAGACCAGACCAGATCAGATCAGATTAGATTAGATTAGATTAGATCAGACCAGATCAGATCAGATTAGATTAGATTAGATCAGATCAGACCAACCAGACCAGATCAGATCAGATCAGATCAGACCACCAGATCAGATTAGGTTAGATCAGATTAGATAAATTTAATCAGACCAGATCAGAGCAGATGAGATCAGACCAGAGCAGATGAGACGGATCAGACCAGATTAGATTAGATTAGATTAGATTAGATTAGATTAGCTCAGATCAGACCAGACCAGACCAGACCAGACAGGCAGAAGATCAGACCAACCAATCAGAGCAGAAGATCAGATCAGATCAACCAGATTAGATTAGAAGATTAGATTCATTCGATTAGATCAGACCCAGACCAGACAGAAGACAGATAGATAGATTAGATTAGACAGACAGCAGACCAGAAGATCGAAGATTAGAGACAAAGATTTTTACCAGACCAGACAGAGAGACAAAATTAGATTAACAGACAACCAACAATAAAGAGCAGGTGAGATTAGACAACCAACAACCAACCAACAAACAGATAGTAGATTATATTAGACGAAGATCAGAGCAGATGAGATCAGACCAAAGCAGATGAGATCAGATCAGACCAGATTAGATTAGATTAGATTAGATTAGATTAGATTAGTTAGATTAGATTAGCTCAGATCAGACCAGACCAGACCAGACCAGATCAGAGCAGATGAGATCAGACCAGACCAGATGAGATCAGAGCAGATAGATCAGATCAGATCAGATCAGATCAGACCAGATTAGTTAGATCGATTCGATTCGATTCGATCAGATCAGATCAGACCAGACCAGATCAGATTAGGTTAGATCAGATTAGATTAGATTAGATCAGATCAGAGCAGATGAGATCAGACCAGATTAGATTAGATTAGCTCAGATCAGATCAGACCAGACCAGATCAGATTAGGTTAGATCAGATTAGATTAGATTAGATTAGATCAGATCAGAGCAGATGAGATCAGACCAGATCAGATTAGGTTAGATTAGATTAGATCAGATCAGATCAGATCAGACCAGAGCAGATCAGACCAGAGCAGATCAGATTAGATTAGATTAGCTGAGATCAGATCAGACCAGAGCAGATGAGATCAGACTAGATCAGATCAGATCAGATCAGATCAGACCAGACCAGACCAGATCAGATCAGGTTAGATCAGATTAGATCATATTAAATTAGATTAGATCAGATCAGACCAGAGCAGATTAGACCAGAGCAGACCAGAACAGGTGAGATGAGATGAGATCAGACCAGAGCAGACCAGACCAGACCACATCAGATTAGGTTAGATCAGATTAGATCAGATCAGATCAGATCAGATCAGATTAGATCAGACCAGACCAGACCAGATCAGATTAGATTAGGTTAGATCAGATTAGATTAGATTAGATCAGACCAGACCAGACCAGATCAGATCAGATTAGATTAGATCAGATCAGATCAGACCAGACCAGATCAGATCAGATTAGGTTAGATCAGATTAAATTAGATTAGATTAGATCAGATCAGACCAGAGTAGATTAGACCAGAGCAGGTGAGATGAGATCAGACCAGAGCAGACCAGACCAGACAAGATCAGATTAGGTTAGATTATATTAGATTAGATTCGATCAGATCAGACCAGATTAGGTTAGATCAGATTAGATTAGATCTGATCAGACCAGATCAGCTCAGATTAGATTAGATTAGATGAGGTTCGATCAGATTAGATCAGATCAGACCAGATCAGATTAGGTTAGATCAGATTAGATTAGATTAGATCAGATCAGACCAGATTAGGTTAGATCAGACCAGATCAGATCTGATTAGATTAGATTAGATGAGGTTAGATCTGATTAGATTAGATTAGATGAGGTTAGATCAGATTAGATCAGATCAGACCAGATCAGATTAGACCAGAGCAGACCAGAGTAGATGAGATGAGATCTTACCAGAGCAGATCACACCAGATCAGATTAGGTTAGATCAGATCAGACCAGACCAGATCAGATTAGGTTAGATCAGATCAGATCAGACCAGACCAGACCAGACCAGATCAGATTAGGTTAGATCAGATCAGATCAGATCAGATCAGATCAGACCAGACCAGACCAGATCAGATAGTTAATCAGATCAGATCAGCCGACCAGACCAGATCAGATTATAATCAGATCAGATCAGACCAGACCAGACCAGATCAGATTAGGTTAGATCAGATCAGATCAGATCAGATCAGATCAGACCAGACCAGATCAGATTAGGTTAGATCAATAACACCAGACCAGGCCAGATCAGATTAGGTTAGATCAGATCAGATCAGATCAGAGTTCAGATCAGACCAGACCAGATCAGATTAGGTTAGATCAGATCAGACCAGACCAGACCAGACCAGATCAGATCAGATTAGGTTAGATCAGATCAGATCAGATCAGACCAGATCAGATCAGATCAGACCAGACCAGATCAGATTAGGTTAGATCAGATCAGATCAGACAGACAGACCAGACCAGATCAGATTAGGTTAGATCAGATCAGATCAGATCAGACCAGACCAGACCAGACCAGACCAGATCAGATCAGATTAGGTTAGATCAGATCAGATCAGATCAGATCAGATTAGGTTAGATCAGATCAGACCAGACCAGACCAGATCAGATTAGGTTAGGTCAGATCAGATCAGATCAGACCAGACCAGATCAGATTAGGTTAGATCAGATCAGACCAGACCAGACCAGATCAGATTAGGTTAGGTCAGATCAGATCAGATCAGATCAGATCAGACCAGACCAGACCAGATCAGATTAGGTTAGATCAGATCAGATCAGATCAGACCAGACCAGATCAGATTAGGTAGATGAGATCAGATCAGATAGATTAATTAGATTACCGTATTTTCCGGATTATAAGGCGCACCTAAAATCCTTACATTTTTGCAAAAGTCGACAGTGCGCCTTATAATATGGTGCGGTTTATATATGGATCTGTGAATTTTACTGGTTTCACTGGTGTTACTGGTTCAGTCTGCTGTGTCATTGGGGGCAGCTGTTGGAGGCATTGGGGGGTTAGCTGGACAGATCAGAAATACAGGCAGAGTCAGCCAACGGGTATTTCCCATCATGCACCTGGTGCTGTGTATCACCAGCACACTGAAACGTGCCGGAGCAGCTGGTGGACATCAGAGACTCACTGCTGCTCACAAACAGGGTTTAATCCTGTAGCTTGACTGGTGGAACTATTAATTCATATCAATGTGTATGTTAATGGTGGACTGATGTGTCCCAGTACTCCACCTTCACCAGCTAAACGTTTAAATCAAGGTTAGCGCTCAGTCTTTAGAGCTCCACAGTCCTGATCAGGAGACTAGTTAATGATAAACATGAGTTTCTGGTCTCAAGTCTTCTTCAATACAGCCTCATGTTCATTTAGTGAATTATGGTCCATTTAGAGTCAGATAGACCAGAAAGCAGGGCATGCTTTAGGGCGGGGCTACCTGCTGATTGACAGGTCGCTACCACAGAGTTGTGTGTGTTTTCATCTTAGAATTTTAACCCTTTCACAGTATGTTTTCACTTCATTAAAATTAATGAGAACATTTTGGTCACCTGAAAATGTCTTATTCAGCATTCAGTTGTACTACACCCTCCCCCTGTGCTACACCCTCTCGTGTCATTTCTGGTTGTAAAAAAACAAGATGGAGACGACCTAAAACCAAGATGGTGACGGTCAAAATACCAAACTCTAGGCTTCAAAACGTCATGACTTCACGGTGACATTATGATGACTACATCTACTTCTTATGTACAGACTTTGGTCACAACAGCAAATCCATAAGTCTGCACTTCTATCCCAGGAACACCATGAAGCACCAACAAGTAGAAGTACAATGGTAACGGGATACATTTGTGCCAACATTTCACGCTGTTCAGCTGACTGACAGTTGGTGGTGATAACGCGCCAAGAAACGTAATGATGGCCACCACTGAGACAGAGAAGAGCTTTTATCTTTTTATTAAGATTGTACCTGGTTCATTGGTGCATTATGGCCTTCTGCATTTTTGTCCTTCAGTGTCTTGAAGGTAACTAACAATTTGTGACAACTTGCAGAAACTCTCACAAGACTCGCTGCCCAGTGACGTATCCTAACCTCAGCCATTCGAGGCCAGTGCTGAACCTCTACCATCTCACCAGAAGTTAGAAACGTTTAACGTGTTAACTCAATCAGGGTTTCTCTCTGTGTAATAGAGCGACGTCACTCGTAGGACAGTTACTCGTACTCCATCCTCCAGAGCTGGCTCGCTCGCTGTTTGTTAGGATGAGGTGTCAGTTGATCATGAACCATGAACTCTGGATCAGAGGGATGAAGGGGGACCTCAGGACTTGTTTGTGTCCATGCTGCTGAGTCACCTGAAGGGGATCTACATTCATTTGTTGCTGGAAGGTGATTGGGTCTTTTTTTTTTTTTTTTTTTTTTTTAACATGACTCGTTGAGGGCCGGTTCTATGTTTGTTCCTTGGTGGGTTGGTATTTTTAGTCCTCGCTAAGGATCCCCAGAGGGTCAGTGTTTCATCACAGTCTGCCAGCTGAACTCTGAAAGATATCTGGATTAGGTTTGTGTACAACGTGTTCATTGTAGGTCAGTAAACAGGGTCCGTGGCACTGCAGGATAGGTCATGATACTTTGTGGTAATCTCTTTGGGGTACTCCATGGTCCTTAGGACTCCATTACTCCTGAATTCATTGCACATTATGGTATGCTGGGACACGTGTACAGGTACTTCAAGGTACTCTGTGGTAGTCTATGGTACTTTTGGGTAACCGTGTCTTCTGAGGTGCTTCATTGCTTTGTGATAGTTCTTGGTACTGTATGGTCTTGTTTGGTGTATTTTGGTCCTTAGAGGTAGGTCAGTGTACTTCATGGTCTTCTGTGATATTTTGTGGTACTCTGGAGCATTTTTCAGTACTTTGTAATAGCCTTCTAGGGTCCTCAGTGATTACTTCATGGTGCTTTGGCACAATTTGTAGAACTTGGAGGTTATGCATGTTCTTCTGGTTTATTTCATGATAGTCTGGGATACTTATGGTAGTCTCACTTTGTGACACTTCCTGGTAACTTATGGTTCTCATTTTGGTAAACTCGCTGTTCTAGTACATCCTGGTAGTTCTGGGTAATCGTTCATGTAACCTTTGTTATTTCAGTGCTCTTGCTCAATCCAGGGTTTCCCCAGCCGGCTTTTAAACCTCACATCGCCCTCACCCTCCACCCCGGTGTTTGAAAAACAGTCTGACCTCCTCAGCCTCTGAGTTCAACGTCTTAATCTGTCCAAGGAATAGACGATACTCAGCTGTCCTCAGCTGAAAGATCATCCATCTGACACCAGAACAGGGCCAGAAATGTCCCTCTGGATTTAAATCCTCCTGCTCTAAAAATAGAGTTACATCAACAGCTCCGACCAGAGAGCACATACTGGACGTATACCAGAGATTATGTGAAGTATCTCAGCAGCTATCTGAGGGATTGCAGTGACATTTTCTACAGACGTGCATGTTCCCCAGAGGATAAAGCCTGCTAACTTTTTGTGACTTTACCTCTAGCACCACCAGCAGGTTGATATTTTTGGATTTTAGTGAACAGCTGTGGTTTCCAGATGATGTACCTTGATAACTTCTCAACTAGCGCCACCATGAGATGATGGTGCCAGATGTAGGAGGATGATCAAAGTTATTAGAATTCATCCTGAGGGGAACATGAATATCTGATTTCATGATAATCCTTCCAAAAGCTGTTGAGACATTTTGCTCAAAACCTTAAATGTCCATCTCATGGTGGCGCTAGAAGAGAATTCAGGGGATCAGGAGCATCTGTACAAAGTGCCATGACAATCCATCCAATAGGTGACATTACTATATGGTACATCCTAGCATGGCAGAACAACAGACAATCAGTTATTATATATTATAATATATATTATTGAGACAGAATCCATCATCAGTGAAGTATTTCCTAGTTGTACCTCAGATCTGAGTACCTGACCAGCCATAGGAGCTCCTTCTGTCAACAGGACTGATTTTTTGAAGTTTCAATTCCAGCTTCGGGACTCCCTCAAGGAGCTGAAGAAGCGCTTCAGCAACCTGAGGTTTAACTACCTGAAGAGAAACGACCGGACCAGGAACACGAAGGCCGTCAGGAACCAGCTGCAGCAGGTGGAGCTGTATGAGGAGAAGCTGCAGGTAAGTCCACCTCCAGACCTGAACCAGGAAGCAATGGGACAGTCAGAACATTTGAGGAATCCTCGGGAGCTCGGTTTTAGTATTTAATGTTATAAATAAATGTCTCTTTCTCCCTGTGTAACTGGCTACTATGTATATAGTGTATGTGTATATATGTACAGTACTGTATGTACATATATACATGTACATATATATACATATACGTTTGTGTACATGTGTATAAATGCATATTTATATATATATGTATTATATGTATATATCTATTATACATAGATATGTATATATGTGTGTATATGTATGTGTGTAACATGAAGCACACATTTAGTCACATCTGATTCTGCAGGCTCTCAGGAAACGTCTGCAGGGAGCGACGGCCCAGCTGGGGTCAGAGGTCACGGACGGGGGCGTGGCCAGAGAGGCGGAGGACGCCGTCAACGAGCTGCAGAGACAGATGGGAGAGTTTGAGCGAAGTGTCAGCGAACACCAGAAAACACTGGAGATGACCTGCAGACTGCAGCAAGCCATGGAGGAGGTTAAAGCCACAGTACTTTTCACACCTGTACATGTATAAAACACATGAGCTGAGTCACCTGTTGTGTGTCGACAGTATCAGGTCTGGTGCGAGGACGCCGGCGCCACCATCGCTCGCGTCGGGAAGTTCTCCTCTGAGTGTCGCAGCCCCGAAGCCGTCTCCGTTCTCTACCGGCAGTTTGAGAAGTTCGTCTGGCCGACGGTTCCTCAGCAGGAGGACAGGATCGGTCAGATCACTGAGCTGGCCGTCAGGCTGCACGGTGGGGGGCAACACACTGCTGCTTTTATTCTGAAAAGGCTCACATCCCAGGAAGCTGTGTGATTTGGACAGTGGTCACAGACTGAGACTTGATTGACAGTGTGTTTAGAGCAGAAGTGTGAGTCCTACGTTCAGGGTGGTGTTGTGTTGCAGGGCCGGAGGAGGGCCGGCGGTACGTAGAGAAGACGGTCAGGAAACACTCAGAGATGGTGGAGTCCATCAGACAGCTGAGTGACGGCCTGATGCAGCTGGAGGCCAGACTCAAGGTAACCCAGCACATCTGGAACTAAAGCACATCACTTTGTACAGATGTTTTCTCTTTTTCTGTTGATCAATAAAACATGAAAATTTTTATCTCTACATTTCGTATGCACATTTAAGACTGAGGCTGGTCATTAACGATACCATCAGCAGAGTCGACTGCATAATTGTTCACTGATCACAGCTGGAGAGTCTCAAACAGCAGCAGGACGACGGAGAGAAAGAGATAAAGGAAGAGAAAGATGAAGAGAAAGAGAAGGAAAACAGAAAGATGAAGACGAAGGAGCAGACAGATAACCGCAGCACGCAGGAGGCAGCCGACATGGTAAAAATAACCACTCTAATATTTATTAATGTGTCATAAATAAATAGATCAAAACATATAAGCTGGCATTAATGATAAACACATAATAGACACTATATCATAATCAGCTTCTCTGAATCTGTCCTGCACTCCCAGTACGAGCTGAAGGAGACAGGCCACACCCCCGAACTGACCGCTGAGCATGATGGGAGGGAGGCTCCGGTGAAGAGGCAGACGACAGCCAATAGGAAACCTCCATTACAGAAGAGCCGCGATCAGGAGGCAGATAGACCAACTGAGAGCAGGTCCACCGAAACACCACACTTATTACAGTTCATCCTGAGGGGACCAAGACCACAAAGTGAACAGATAGACCTTTTTAGTGATGTCATCATGATGAGGTCCCAGTGTTAGCTGGAGGCTAACTAAAGACTGGAGGCTAACGCTAGCAGTGGGCTAAAGCTCCACATCTAAAATGTCGTCTTGCTGTTGTTGCTGCCAGAATCCAGATATCAACATCTGAGATGACAAACTGTGATTGGAGGATCTAGAGAGCTACAATATCAGAGAAACCTTCCAGAGATGGAGAGGAAATGATGCTAATATTTAGCCTTCTGCTAACAGCAGCCGTGAGCCGTTGGCTGCTGTTAGCAGAAGGCTAAACTATTAGCATCCCTTTCTCTCCATCTCTGAAACTCTTCTCTGATATCGTCCGACTCTCTTTTTGACTGACTTTACTGAAGGATAGTTAATTATAGACATCCAAAGATTTATACGCCCTCAATTTATCTTTACAGCGCTGCCGTTGGCCTCCAGCCCGCTGGTCGGATGGCTGGCTACTTAGCTAGCTTAGCATGGTAATTCCTCCATGCTGTCATGAAATTCAGAAAAGGAGGTGAACAAAGTTGTCCCTCATCTGGTGATAGCGCTGTTCTTTCCTACGCTGTGACCAGAGTGTCTGGATGAAGCATTAAGTTGTTAAATTTGACTCATTTAGCAGCTGGCTACTTAGCTAGCTACCTTGCTAATTCCACCATGTTACAGGAAATGAGTCCAACAGCAGACAGAGCTGGGTCACGGTCCCTCTGCCTCAGTCCTCACCGCTAGGAGGCTACTTCACCAGGAGGAGAGCAGGAGTTAGCTAGCTAGCTAGTCTCTGGACAAGAAGAGCCACCCGGGCCACAGAGAAACACGCCAACCCAAGGGCCGAGAGGGGACGGCAACCCGCCACCCCCAGGGGGCCCAGGACAAACCCGGAGGGCACGGGGCGTAACTAGCCAGTTCTGAGACAGACATCTAGCTAGCTAGCTAGCGTCATCCAGCCGTCTCCTCCTCCAGGAGCGTAGCGGTCGGCTAATCTGGTCTCATTGGTTAACGTTAACTTTCTCCACTAACTCTGGTGATCCTGGAGAGAGAGAGACAGGACAGACTGACAGAAACTAGGATTTTCTTCGGACGTTGTTAAAAACAAGACAACAGTACTAGCTAGCCAGCGTTAGCTAACATTTTCAGAGGATTATTCTGCCTCCACTTAACGCTCCGCCCACTAAATACCTCACCATGGTCTCTAACAGGAAAGGTGGATATAGTGGCACTAGAAAAACAGCAAAAGTCAATAGGGTTCATTGTCTGGGGACCATGAACATCTTCATCACATAGATGCTGACACATTTCACCTGTTAATGGTGCTATATTAAATATCAGGTGATCACCAAAGTAATTCTCTGAGAACCATTGATTTCTGTCCAAGAGATGATTTACATCACATAGACGGTAAAACGAATTGGAATATATGAGAAAGACCATATCTATACCTATCTATAGCCATCCATCCATCATCAACCGCTTATCCCGTTAGGGGTCGCAGGGGGCTGGAGCCGATCCCAGCTGGCATTAGGTGAAGGCGGGTTCACCTGGACAGGTCTCCAGTCCATCGCAGGACACATAGAGACAGACAACATAGAGACAGACAACCATTCACGCTCACATCCACACCTACGTGACATTAAGAGTCATCAATTAACCTAAACAGCATGTCTTTGGACTGTGGGAGGAAGCAGGAGAACCCGGAGAAAACCCACGCATACACGGAGAGAACATGCAAACTCCACACAGAAGAGTCCCAAGCCGGAATCGAACCTGTGACCCTCTTGCTGTGAGGCGCTAACCACTGCACAAGACCATAAATTATATATTAATTGCTTTGGGCTAAAGCAAATTAAAGTAATCTAACATTATAATCTTATCTTTTATTTGACTTGAGGCTTTCTGAAAACTGTTCATTCAGCTGTATGAATAAACGTTGATCGTGTCGTCTCTCCTTCAGACAGCAGCTGTACAGCGAGAGGTTGACCTCCTCCTACTCCTCCAGTCACACCTTCAGCCTGTCCTGCTCCCCAGTGGAGGCCAACCGACGGGTCCACGTCATACATAGCCAATCACAGCCTCTGACCATGACTCCACCCACTGTGATTGGTCCGTCGTTCTCTGACATCCAGAGGGAGTTTCAGAGGAAGGACGTGGTCTCTGTGACACCGCTTCAGGTTAATCATTAGAGTTTATTTCATGTGTGGCGTCCCCCAGGGGTCAGTGCTAGATCCTCTTTTATTTCCATTTCCATGCTGCAACCAGATTTTATGGTTGAAGCAATCTTCAGCTGAAATGTACTGTTAGCTTGTAGGCTAATAGCAAACATTCCAATAGCTAACACTTACTTGCAATCATCCCTGTTTGGGACAGTGATTAACTAGCTAGCTATAGCATATAGCATACTCACTGCAGCTTTCTTCCTTCTCCACTCTATCGTGCTTCCTGTTTGGTGCTGGTGAAAGTGCTCCTAATGGTTGTTGACAATGTGCAAGTTGTTGAACTTACAGTAATATTAAGCTTGTTTGACAAGAAAAAGTACTGACTTAGACAGCTTGGATTGAGTTTTATACAACCATCAGCACGGGCCTCATTCATAAGCAATAACAATTAACATTAATTAAATCAATTCATATTCACCATTAAAACCCAAATTATTAATTGTAAGACAAATTTTCATAAAATGTGAAGGAAAGAGGTGATGCTCTGCTTCAGATAAGATAAGATAAGATAAGATATTCCTTTATTAGTCCCACAGTGGGGAAATTCACACATTACAGCAGCAAGTGGATAGTGCAATAAAAGACAAGAAGCATTGATTTAAAAACAGTATTAATACAAATAAAATAAATTAGTATATACATAATAGAAGAAGTAAAGCCAGAAGTATGTCCATCTTATCTATAAATAATTGTCCAGTTACTATGATTTGAGCAGATGATATAATTGTACATATGAGTCCTTATTGCACTTATGTCCGGTGAGTTTGTTGTGAATGTGAATGTGTATGTGGTCTACTGGGAGCAGTGCTGGTTGTGGATGTGTATGTGGTCTACTGGGAGCAGTGCTGGTTGTGGATGTGTATGTGGTCTACTGGGAGCAGTGCTGGTTGTGAATGTGTATGTGGTCTAGTGGGAGCAGTGCTGGTTGTGAATGTGTATGTGGTCTACTGGGAGCAGTGCTGGTTGTGAATGTGTATGTGGTTTACTGGGAGCAGTGCTGGTTGTGGAGTCTAACAGCTGCAGGCAGGAAGGACCTTCTGTAACGCTCCTTCGTACACTTAGGGTGTAGCAGCCTGTCACTGAAGGAGCTCTCCAGAGCTCTGATGGTGTCTCTCATGGGGTGGGAGTCCTTCTCCATCATGGATGACAGCTTAGCCGTCATCCTCCTCTCTCCCACCACCTGCACTGAGTCCAGAGAGCATCCCAGGACAGAGCTGGCCCTTTTGATAATCTTATCCAGCCTCTTCCTGTCTGCAGCTGTGATGCTGCTGCCCCAGCAAACCACTCCATAAAATATGGCTGATGCCACCACGGTGTCATAAAAAGTTTTCAGGAGTGTCCCCTGCACTCCAAAAGACCTCAGTCTCCTGAGCAGATACAGTCTGCTCTGGCCTTTCTTATGGAGTGCAGAGGAGTTTGTTGTCCAGTCCAGTTTATTGTTCAGGTGAACACCCAGGTATTTATAAGATGTCACCATCTCAATGTCTGATCCCTGGATGTTCACCGGTGTTGGAGGGGGATGAGTTTGCCTGCGGAAATCCACCACCAGCTCTTTAGTTTTCCCCGCGTTGATCTGGAGGTGGTTCCGCAGGCACCAGTCCACGAAGTCCTGGGAAAGTTCTCTGTACTCCCCATCGTCCCCATCAGTGATGAGACCGACGAGAGCAGAGTCGTCAGAGAAAACTGTAGTGGGTCCATGGATGGACTCACCACAGGGCGGAGATGTTGGAGGACCAGGCGCTCCAGGGCCTTCATCAGGTGGGATGTTAATGCCACCGGCCTGAAGCTGCTGGGGTCCTTGGGGTGTGGGGTCTTGGGCACAGGTACCACGCAGAATGTCTTCCATAGTTGTGGTACCTTCCTCAGCTTCAGGCTCAGGTTGAATAGATGTCCAAAAGTCCCACACAGCTGGTCTGCGCAGGACTTCAGGAGCCTGGAGCTGATGCCATCTGGACCCGTAGCCTTCCTCACATTCATCCTGTTGAACTGGTTCTTCACCTGAAGGGTTGTGAAGGACAAACTGGAGCAGGGGGGCTGTGTGTCGGAGGCAGAGGAGGGGGGTGGTGGGGGGGAAGGGCTGAGTAGTGGAGCAGAGGGGGGTTGTCTGTGGGACGGGCCTGCTGAGGGCACAGCTGGAGCCGTAGGTGTCGATGGAGGTGTTGATGTCAGTGGGGGGGCTGTTGTTGAGCTGAAGGTCGTGAAGGAGGAGGAGGGGGGGGGCACTGTCTTGAAGTGGCAGATGAAGGGGGTTGCAGCAGGGTGGACTGGGCCGGGGGAGGGGCAGGTGACTCATCAAACCTGTTAAAGTAGTGGTTCAACTCATTCACCCACTTTAGGTCTCCCACAGCCTTGGAGTCTGGCTTCTTGTGGCCTGAGATGGTTTTTAGGCCTTTCCAGACTCCACTAATGTTTTCTGCTGCAACTGTTCCTCCATCTTCCTCCTGTAGCTGTTCTTCCCCTCCCTGATTTTCCTCCTTAGATCCCTCTGAACAGCCTTCAGCTCCTCCTTGTTTCCTGATTTAAAGGCCCTCTTCTTCTCCTTAAGGAGGACCTTTATATCAGGATTAATCCAGGGTTTTGGGAAGGCGCTTCTTCATCAAAGTGAATATTTCAGAACCTTTAAAAATTAAACTTTTTTTCTTTTTTCTTTCCTTCCACTCATAGTGATATATTTCTTGTGTTTATTCATTTTCATTTTTATTATTACAACTGACAGCTAATGAAAACACCAACAGACCGAGAAACTGAAGGCCAAATAGAAGACACCGGCCACACAAACACATAACCAAACCCGCAGGCCAAAGGCCCAGTCTGTTCTTGAAAGCCACCTTACCATCCTGGTCTTCTCTTAACTTTTTCCAAACCCTTTCCCCTTTCACAATATTCTATCCTTTCCCCCTCTCTCCCACACATTTTCTACCGGAAAAAATATGTTGAAAAAAATATTCAAACTCTTATAACCCCCCCCCCCAAAAATTTTTATACCACCCCCTTAAAATTTGGGGAGATCCACAAAAGTGGCTAGCGGAGTCAGCCGAACATGGATTCCTGTGAGTTTACCACCTTAACAGAAACAGTATAACGCTGTCTCGCGTCAAGGAAGGACAAAAGTGACTTTAAATTGTTTATTTTTATGTTATTTTATTTTTTTTATATTTTATTTTTATTTTTTATTTTGGATTCAGGATCTGGATGTGAAGGGAAGAGGAATAAAGTTTAAATTCGATGAAGTTTAAGGTTCAATTTATATTTTTTGCAGTGATTGATTGTGATCTGTCATATGTGATCCATCTCTTTCCTCTACTCTTTTTTCCAATGTTTTTTGATAACAAACATTAAAAAATTTTATTTTTATTATTTCTTCCTTTTTTTATAGATTTTCAGATTTAATTTTCAATTTTAATTTTTCTTTTCACTCACACAAACAAAAATAACTCTTAATTCTCATTATTAATGTCTCTCTTTCTTTCTTTATTAACTATCAACTCCCCCACCCCAAAATATTAATTTTTTTTTTTTAAAGAAAAATGAAATACTTTTCCCCATACAACAAAGAAGATGAAGAAAACTATCAAAAAAACCTCTTTTCTTTCACCCAACAATCACAGACTATTCAATTCCTCCCCCCCCATTAATTCAGTGATTGAGGAAAAGGAGCCCCGACTAAGTTTTGAGTGCTATACATTTGCATGCTTTTTTTTTTTTTTTTTTTTTTCACATTTTTAAAAAATTTTTTTTTTTTTCCCTTTTATTTTTTTTTTTTTATATAATTTTGTGTTTTTTTTATTTGTCTTTATAATTAAAAAAATAAAAAAAAAAAAAATTAAAAAAAATTTCTTTTTTTTTATTTCATGAATATATATTTTCAAATTTCACTTTTTTATTGGAATTTTTGAAATAATTCAACTTTTTGATGATATTCTAATTTACTGGCCACACTTTGTAGTCCGTGATGCAGCCCGTCAGTCCATCTATATCCTCCCCATGAGAGTCCCAGAGTTCCTCCCACACTGTTGTGCTGAAACAGTCCTGCAGAGCTTCCTCAGCTTCTTTGGACCATGTCCTCACTGTGGGGGAGACGGGCTGGTTCTCTGTGTACCAGGGGTCTGTACACAGGCTGGAGATGAACCAGGTTGTGGTCTGATCTTCCCAGGGGGGAGGGGGTTGATGTGTGTGCCTCCTTGCAGTTGACATACAATAAGTCCAGGATTTTACTGTCCCGTGTGCAGCATGACACATACTGGGTGAAAGTTGGTAGAGTGGAGGACAGAGAGACATGATTAAAGTCTCCAGAGACCAGGAGGAGGGCCTGAGGGTGCTGTGTCTGCAGCCTGCTAGTGACTGAATAGACCACATCACAAGCTGTGTCACCGTTAGCAGAGGGGGGAACATACACAGCCATCATAATAACGTGTAAATTCCCTCGGTAAATAATACGGCCTCATACTAACGGCCACCAGCTCGACGTCTCTGCTGCAGTGTTGGTCTTTAACAGTGATGTGACCAGGGTTACACCATCTATCATTCACAAACACCGCCAGTCCTCCTCCTTTCCTCTTACCGCTGTCTCTCGTCCTGTCCGCCCGCACCAACTTAAACCCGTAAAAGATATTACCCTCGGTTAACTTCAATATCAGGATTTACTTGGGCAGCTTTATAAAAACGGAATAATAATCAAATTTGATATCAATCAATTGAGTCTCATAATCTCAGGGTTGCTATGGAATATAATTGAATGAATAAAATCAAATAAAGAATAATTAAAGGAATTCAACAAATACAAATGATGACCATTCATGGATCAAACAAATTAAAGATGACCAGATCAATTCAGTGACTGATATCTCTCTGATTGGATTTAATACTTGTCTAGCAACTAAATTTAGTTTTGGTATTAATGTACCATTAAAACAACAAAGAGTTTAAGAAGCACCAGGGAAGACTGAGGATCAGTTTCAGGTTATAAATTTAGACCTGGTCTAATTCAGGTTTAGAGTTTGTGGATGGATTCTCTAATTCCTGCTCTGTCTGATATTAATTGTAAAGTCTGTGAGTTATTAGTTGACTATGAATTGGTTCATTAGTCTAGTCATCAAACTCTTTCTCCTCTGAAGATACATCTATACATCAGCCTCTCTGAGTAGATGGTAGATGGAGGTTGTGCTGTCTGGAGCAGAGCGGCAGCAGCTTCTGTCTGGAACAGTTTGGATCTTCTGGATCCAACGATGCGACCTGACTTGGGTCGTTCCTCTCCCTCGGTGGCCGGCGTATCACCTCGATGCATGTTTCCATCTTCATCTTTCTGTCTGGCGAGGCATCTCTGAGCCATTTCTTCAGACCCCCCCTCCTCAGAGCTGGATGGGTCACTGGATTCAAAAGATTCTGGACCTAAAGTCTTGCTTTAAGTCTCTCTTCACAATTGCTGGGATTCACCAGCAAGTAGATACAGCAGAGCTGCTTCAGGCTTCAGCAGCTGTTTCAGCCGTCAGGGCAGAGCGGCAACAACAAACAACAACAAAATTGTTGTAAATAAATAGGAGTCAGACGAGCAGAGAGACAGCGTAGCAGGACAGCATTCATTTCTTTAGCTGGACTGGATCAAGTCCAAAGGTTCAGAGCCTCCTTTCAGGTAGACTGGGTGCCGGTATCAACTGGGTGTGAGGTGTCCTGTCGTTGTTCTGACAGGGAGCAGTACATGTAAGCAACAGTGATACAATACTCCTTTTTACCCAGGGTGCATCAGCAGGAGGCCTGTCTGAGACAGAGCTCCAGCAACAGGAAGTGATGACAGAGGATTCTCTCTCCTGCGATGAATATGATTGTGCATCACCTGATGACATTTCCCTGCCGCCGCTGGCAGAGACACCAGAGTCCAACATGGTTCAGTCAGACATTGAGGAGGGCTTCAGTTCCAGTTCCCACAGCATCCACATCAACCAGTACAGCCACCAGCCAGACCATAGGAGCACTGGTGCTGCTACTGGTCCAGTCCGACAACAGAGAGAGTCCAGCCACACAGAGAGTTGTCCAACTCCTCCAACCAGCCGTCACAGCAGCACCAGGTCTGTATTAGGACAGGATGTTGTTATGATTCTGGGCACCTTTTGATACCCAACCTTACCCTTCAATAGGTAGAGCAGGTCGTCTTTTAACCACAAGGTTGGTGGTTCGATCCCCAGCTCCTACTGTCTGCATGTTGTAATGTCCGAACCCCAAGTTGCTCCCCGGGTGCTTTACAGAAGCGCGCTGCTCCTAAGGATGGGTTAAATACAGAGGTCAAATTTCATGTATATGACAAATGCAGTAAAAAAAGGTTTAAAGGATAATCTAATGGTGAGGTAAGACCATAAGCAGGAGAACTGTGATAACAGTAAGTCACAGGACACATTTAAACTGTGAAAGTATAAGTTTCTTGGTAGAGTTGTTCCGATACCAGAATCGGAAATGTGTTCGATAATGCCCAGAAATGTATCTGTATCAGGTGTCCACCCATCTATGCACCAATCCGATACCATAATTTATTAACCCAGAGAAACTTAACTTGTTAACTGGAAACCAATTCTTATACTCAAGACCAGTAGCCTTCACTGTTTGTTGTCTTGGATGTATCAGTAACTACTGTTATTAGAGCTGCAAAGAAGAACTGACTGCTGGCAGGTATCACATTGTGGCACGAGCGGAGAATGTTATGGTAATAGCCTCGGGCACGGACAAAACTCCAGATGTTTATTTAAGAACAGCTGCTGCCGCCATTTTGGACTGAAAATGCTTATAATATTCATGATATGTTTATTGTTCAACAGAGGCCATATTGATAGAATATGACAATACAACAGAAATAATGTAGTTTTACCATTTTAGGCGGATGTTTTACTGGCATCTGGTAGTCACTTTAAGTCCAAAATTGTGGAAGCATAGCTTTACTGCTGATGTTGCAATGGAACAACCAGCTGGCTTTCACTTCTTGGCAATATACATTATGTTCTTTAGTAACGGTAGTAAGAGCGCAGAAAATGTCAGCAATGACAACATTTCACAGTGGATAATCCAACAAGTAAAATGGTGATATATACAGTATGTAAGGCTTCGATTTCAAGAAGTGTTGCCAATTCAACACCAGCGGTCTTGTAAAACATTTGAAGATGCACCATGAGATGACTTCACCAAGGCAAAGGGGAAAAAAAAGGACAAACTGCAGCAGCAAATGTTGGAAACCTCATTCCAACGATGAAATAGATTCTATAAAGATAGCCCAAAAGCAACAAAGATATATTTATCACATTGGTATTGGATCGGTATTCGGTATCAGCCAATACTGCAAGGGAGGGAAAACAATGGTATCAGCACATCCCTATTTCTTGGTATGAGTTTGAGTTTGTTCCTGTTGTGTGTGTTCTAGGTTCAGATCAGAGTCCAGTTCGTTTGTCCAGAGTCCGGTGACAGTTCCTCCTCCAAGTGTCCTCACCAGCACTCTGTGCAGCATCCCAAGGACTGGAAAGACCAGCATAGCCAACGTTCCCCAGAGTGCTGACCTCTCCCTGGGCACTCCTGGATCAAGCTTCCTCTCTGGATCTAACCCAGTTCACAAGAGCAACCCTCCAGACAGTTCTCCCAAAAAAGATGTCCCTGAGAAGAGGAGCCCCTCACACTTTGATCCCTTATTAAAGGAGCACAGCAACCAGCCACAGATGAATACAGGTATACAGGGTAAGAGCAACCAAAATGTTGCATCCAAAGGGGAGACCTTACCACAGACTGATCCCATTCCCCAGATCACAGAGCTCCATTGCAGCACCACCATCCCTCATTCCAGCCATCATCATCAGCCCTTTCATGTTCCAAATCCTGATCTCCACAAGGACAAGACCCCTCCACAAGACACTAGGTTTGCCAAATGCAGCACTACCTTTCCTCAAAAAAGAACTGCCATTTGTCAAGATAACAGATTTCCAGAGTACTTCCCTGACTCTGAGAGCGGCCTCCATCAGGACATAAATTCCTGCCAAACTAGGAAGGGAACATCCTCAGTCTCTAAACGTAAAGGGGACTGTCTCACCAACACCAGCACCAGTAAACCTACCCAGTTCTTCCAGTCCTCCTCTTCAGGCAGTTATAGCACCTTGCAACAGGCAAGCAACAGTCTCTGTTCACCCCAAGAAATCCCCTTATCCCAGAGTGAAACTTTGCCACAGATCGATCCAGTCTCCCAACCCAGGGGGTTTGCTCAGAGCCATGACCTCACAGACCCTGTACTCCACAAAGACTGGACCCAAGACACTGGGCTCCACAAAGTCCGTGCAACTTGCCTCCAAACCACCACAATCCTGCCTCAAGATGGCAATCTTTCAAAGTTTTACCTGAATTCCAAGACTGGCCCTCATCAGGATATACTTTCCTCCCAAACCAGCAAAGAGACATACTCTGTCTCCATGCCTCAAAGGGATAGTCTCACCAACACCAGCAACAGTAAAATTACCCAGCAGATAATTTACTCCCAGTCTTCCTCTTCAGATAGTCATAGCACCATGCCACAGGCAAGCAGCAGCCTGTCTTCATCCAAAGAAAGTCCCTTATGCCAGAGTGAAACCTTTCCACAGATCAGTCCAGTGCCCCAACGCAGAGGGTTTGCTCAGAGCCCCAGCCTCACAGACCCTGTTCTGACCCAAGACACTGGGCTCCTCAAATCCTGTGCAACGTACATCCAAACCACCACAATCCTGCATCAAGATGGTGATGATTCACAGTCTTACCTGGATTCCAAGAGTGACCCCGAACAGGATGTACCTTCCTCCCAAACTAGAAAAGAGACCTCATCAGTCTCCAGGCCCCAAAGCACAGCCACTACTGTCAAACAAACTGTTTACTGCCAATCCTCCCCTCCAAACAGTCATTGCACCTTGGCACAGGGTAGCAGCAGTCTCAGGTCCCAACAAGAAAGACTCTTCTTTGAGGGTAGTGGAGATCTATCTGAGATCCAGACCCCTATTCCCCCCGACCCAAACATCTTGGGCAACATCAGAGTATCTAGCAGTACCATCACCAGCAGTAATAGATTCAGTAGCAAACAGAGCCACCAGACAGTCTACTCCCTCCATGAGTCCTTGACCTCCACCTGTACCCAGCAGAGTGTGCATGACCCAGGCATAACTCCCAGCAGCCCTGCCAAGCCCACTGCTCCCCTTCAGCCTGAACCACAGACCCAAGCTTTGGCGCAGCAGGCTAATCTGCATGTCACCCCCCTTTCCTCTCCACCCCATCTACTAACTCCAGACCAAGACCCAAACATTTGTCAGCCCATGGCCATCCGTGAGGAGATCAGGCTTACTCCTCAGATCCAAGGGCCTCCCCTTCCTGCTCCTTCTCCCCAGGCCCAAGCAGAGTCTCTTCCCCAGGGAAAAGCCTCTAAACCTGGCCATCCCTGCATCACCAGGCCCCTGTCTAGGGCTACCGTCATGGAGGGCTCTCCAGTGACACTAGAGGTGGAGGTGATGGGACACCCAGAGCCCATGCTGACTTGGTGGGTAGCATATAACCAGCTCCACAATAACACACAAACTTAATGAGGTTATTAACTACACAAGTCACTTTGAGGCATGCTTCACATCTGCATTAACATGGGCTTGACATTGATCTTGATCTTTGAGTTCTTACCCAACTGAAAATACATAATTCACCAACAGTCTCTGCCAGGCTTGTAAACCAGTTCTTCAACTTTCCCATCATGTCCTGAAGATGATCAGCCAGGGCTCATGCTAATGCAGGTCAAGGGGATTGAATCGTTTGTCCCATATTCATCGTCATAGTAACATTAAATTTAATTAACCTCCTCAATCCCTGATCATCTCGTAAAGAGTTAAAGAAATACATTTCTTTGCTGGAAAGGCCACCAGCAGATTGTGTCTCCTGCAACTTTCCATCAGCACAACTAAATGCTTTAAACAAAACAGCAGCACAATGTCTAAACAGAGGCTGTGGACAAGATCATATTAAGATGCCAACAAGAAGGTTGTTCTCATACACCCATTTGTTGCAACGTATAAGTAATGCACTGAAATTCATATACCATCCATCCATCCATCCATCCATCCATCCATCCATCCATCCATGCAGGTTCCTGCTTGCAGGGGGCAGCAGGCTTAGCAGGGAATTCCAGATGTCCCTCTACCCAGCAACATTTTCCAACTCTTCCTGAGGAACCTCGAGGAATTCCCAGGCCAGACCAGATACCACTACTACCCCAGGGCCTCTTACCCTTGAACCTTGACTCCAAAGTCGAGAATGAACTGAACCATAACTCCTATAAACCAGGAATGAACTGAACCGTTACTTATATAAACCGAGAATGAATTGAACTGTGACTGCTAAACTGGGTATAAACCAAATCATGACTCCTGTAAACCAAGAACCATGAACCAAACCTTGACTTCTAAAGCGGGAATGAACCAAATCTGGACTCCTAAACCACATGTGAATCAACCTTAACTCCTAAACTATATATCAACCGAACAGACTCCTAAATCAGAAATGAACCAAACATTGACTTCTAAACCGGGGCCTCTTAACCATTGGACATGCCTGAAAAACCTGAAAACTTTTAATTTAGAATTTAATCCATGTAATTATGAACCTGGAAGTCTATAGAATGACAAACGTCACATAAGGAGAAGGTTGGGGAGGATGGATGGGTCTGCTCTGTTCGTGTGAAAGCAACGATTCCGATTCATTTGTTACGTAACTTTGGTAGCCAAGTAGCGCCACACCCATATTTATTTTAACCCAAGCCGTCATCTTTTCCTAAACCTAACCAAGTTGTTTCCTGTGAAGACGGAAGTTTATTTTGAAAAGACTGTGTGCATGTAAGATGCAGATATTGACACGTGTTGCTGGAAATTTGCAGGAAAAGGCACAAAAACTGATGAATAACTTATTGAAGGAAATCATATGAGCCGCTGTATGAGAATACGGTGCAACAAGCTACATAGCTGTTTGAGGAAGTTGCACTAACATCAGCTAGCAGGTACTAACTAATGTTAGCTTGCTCACCAACAATTTGTATTCCAGTGACACCAAGTTGTTTTACTCCATTGTTTTCAGCTCCAAATCTCAAAGAATTAACAATGTTAAAAATCCCCAAAATTCATACGTCTCTGACTGACACAAGATTATTTACGTCTAGACATCACCACTGATTCTGAATTTAAATGTGGTTTGGAGATGAAGTGACATTTTAATATGTGTTAGTGCAGTTTGAGAATAATCATTCTAAGTCACTATTTGTTTGCTTTTATGACTTCTACTTTTATTAATTAATAATTAGGGCTGTAACGGTCCGTGTATTTGGGCTCAGCTGTCATGATATGGGGGTCACCGTCCAGGGGTGACTTCTAAACCAGGTATGAACTGAACCGTGACTCCTATAAAACGGGAACCGGACCGTGACTCCAGTGTACCGTTACAGCCCTATTAATAGCTCATTAATGTAGGTTGGCTAGCTGTCAGTGTGTTCAGTGATTCCTGTAATAGTTGTATTGGTTTGTGTGCACAGTAACAAAACAAAGGCAGTGAAACACAAGTCAAACTGAGTGTTTAATCTCATCATCACATCATTATTACTCCCCACAGTTCTTTAATTTGGCTGCCTGGTGATGCCGTCAGGGGTCCTGTAACAGGACTCAGACTGATTCACTGTATCAGAACTGTTGTCAGGGGACTCCTCATGTGAGGCTGTGTGCTGTCTGACTTCCTGTCATCATGGTCGCTTCAGGTGTAAAGACGGAGTGGCGTCAGCCGCCGGCCCGGGCCGAGCGCTGCTTCCCCACGAGGACGGGAAACACTTCCTGTTAATCCCAGAGGCGTCGGACTCAGATGGTGGGTCGTACGAGGCCCGGGCTGCTGACCGCTGTGATGGCAGTGGTGATAAGTGGCTGGTAGCTGAAGTGTTTGACATCATCAGTGTGGACTGGCAGACCTGGTTCGGTACACTGTGCGTCGTGCTGTGGCTGCTCTACCTGGTTCTACTCTGAAACAAATAGGACCTGGACTCTCAAGGTTCCAGGTTGTGTAATCATAAAGAGAAGTTCACCTCAGTACAAGTCGGTGTTTCATCACAGCAGCACATAGTGGATGTCAGAGGAACTGCAGTTTAACACATCTATCTATATCTATATCTACATCTATCTATCTATCTATCTATCTATAGCCATCCATCCATCGTCAACCGCTTTTCCCGTTAGGGGTCGCGGGGTGGCTGGAGCCGATCCCAGCTGGCATTGGGGGAAGGTGGAGTACACCTGGACGGGTCTCCGGTCCATCGCAGTACACATAAAGACAGACAACCATTCACACTCACATTCACACCTACGGGACATTTAGAGTCATCAGTTAACCCTGTGGGAGGAAGCCGGAGTACCCGGAGAAAACCCACGCTGACACGGGGAGAACATGCAAACTCCACACAGAAGAGTCCCAGGGCGGAATTGAACCTGCGACCCTCTTGCTGTGAGGCGACAGCGCTAACCTCTGCACCACCGTACAGCATCTATCTATATATATCTATATCTATATATATATATATATATATATATATATATATATATATATATATATATATATATATATATATATATATATATATGTATACTGTATATATTTATAAGATAAGATAAGATATTCCTTTATTGGTCCCACAGTGGGGAAATTCACACATTACAGCAGCAAGTGGATAGTGCAATAAAGACAAGAAGCATAGATTTAAAAACAGTATGAATACAATAAAATAAATAAATTAGTATATACATAATAGAAAAAGTAAAGCCAGAAGTATGTCCTTTATATCAATAAATAAGTTTGTTGTGAATGTGACTGTGATTGTGGTTTACTGGGAGCAGTGCTGGTTGTGAATGTGTATGTGGTTTACTGGGAGCAGTGCTGGTTGTGAATGTGTATGTGGTTTACTGGGAGCAGTGCTGGTTGTGAATGTGTAAGTGGTCTACTGGGAGCAGTGCTGGTTGTGAATGTGTATGTGGTTTACTGGGAGCAGTGCTGGTTGTGAATGTGTATGTGGTCTACTGGGAGCAGTGCTGGTTGTGGAGTCTAACAGCTGCAGGCAGGAAGGACCTTCTGTAACGCTCCTTCGTACACTTAGGGTGTAGCAGCCTGTCACTGAAGGAGCTCTCCAGAGCTCCTTATATATATATATATATATATATATATATATATATATATATATATATATATATATATATATATATATATATATATATATATAAATAGATTATTGATGAATAATGATAGGTAGTAACATTGATTACTGATTATAGCAGGTGCTCATAAAGATCTCCCCTCACTTCAGAAATAATGTGGTTTTCTATATATTTCATATTTAATAGACTTAATATGTTATTATCTTATTTTACTTTGTGATCTTCTTTCCTTCAGTAGAATATAATAATAAAATCATATTAGATGTGTTTGTGCTGTGTATCATTTATTATTTATTATCACATCACCTAATCCATCCATCCATCCATCGTCAACCTCTTATCCCGTTAGGGGTCGCGGGGGGTCTGGAGCCGATCCCAGCTGGCATTGGGCGAAGGCGGGTTCACCTGGACAGGTCACATCACCTAATATCTCAGTTTAATCCAGGTGTGTGTGTGTGTGTGTGTGTGTGTGTACGTACACAGTTGTGCTCATAGTTTACATACGCTGGCAGAGTTTATGATTTCTTGGCCATTTTTCAGAGAATATGAACAATAACACAAAACTTTTTTCCACTCATGGTTTGTGGCTGGTGAAGACGTTTCTCGTCAAACAGCTGTGTTTACTCTTTTTAAATCATGACAACAGAAACTTCCCAAATGAAACACTGTAGAGGACGTCCACTGATTTAAAAAAGATTACAACTTAATTTAAAACATATATAATATATTTACATATTGAATCAGCTGCAACACCCAAATACTATGAGTTCACTGAAAGCAGCTTATCAATGAAAAGAAATGACTTATGACTTAAAATGAATACAGATCATATAAAATATTACACAATAATAAAGGCTGAAGCTGCTATTTAAAAGTAGAGGAACTGCTGAAATATTAAAATTAGATAATAAATGGTGTAAAGAAATAAAACATGTTTGATTTGACCAAAAGCAACCTAAATATTATAATAATATCCATGTTTTCATCTCCATTTGTGACATGAGAGATGATGATGATAAAACGCAGCCTGTTAACTTTAACATACAGAACACCTGATTTTATTTGGTTCAAAGATAAAGTCAGTGATGCATATAATGAAATAGCATACGTGAATAACCTCCAGTACTTTCACTTCCTGTGACTAAACTACTGTTCTCATAATTAGACAATATTACATAATCAGCCCCTAATGGCTGAACATCTCACCCATAATGTAATAATATAACATAAATCCTTGAAATATTCATTTAAAATCTGAGAGATGTAATATTGTACACACTAATAGAGCTTGGCCTTTATTTAAATTTAAGACCATTCAAATAATTCATTATGTTGTTTATTTTTATTATTTATAATCTATTTAGGCTTCTTTAATTAAAAATCATATTTGTTATTTTATTTTATGACTTTTAATTTTACTTCTCAGACACAGACTTTTAATTCTGATGACATACAAAGTAAAACTACATTATTTCCATTCTTCTGTGGTATTTAATGTCTCTGCTGACGGCGGTCTGTGGAATAAAATAAAACATATCTGATATTATAATAAGTGCTGTAGTTCCAAAATGGCGGCGTTTCCTGTGTTTGCGTGTGAACCTGAACGTGATCTGTGACCTCAGCACGCTGTCGGAGCTCCGTGAGTCGGCCGCTGCTTTCGATCCGCCGGGGAAACTAACGCGCTGTTCCAGCTGTGGTCCAGCGGCAGGTCTGATCTGGAGCCGTTTTCATGGTCACGCGTGTTTTCTTTGATTCCGGAGCGATTCAGTGTTGATCTTAAACGACACACACGGTTAAATCCGATATTTGTAAGACTGAGCCGCTCCGCCGCGCAAGCTAGCGCTGTCTGTTGAACTAGCTAACATTAGCTCCAAACTCCATTAACTCCAAACGTTGGTCGTCCCGGACTGACATGGAGCCACAAAGGAACGTTTTGACTCGTGTTGACCCGTTAGCTCGGGGCTTTAAATGGAGCTAACCCGTTAGCTCGGGGCTTTAAATGGAGCTAACCCGTTAGCTCGAGGCTACAGACGGAGCTAACAAGCTAGCTCGAGGCTACAGAAGGAGCTAACCCGTTACCTCGAGGCTACAGACGGAGCTAACCCGTTACCTCGAGGCTACAGAAGGAGCTAACCCGTTACCTCGAGGCTACAGAAGGAGCTAACCCGTTACCTCGAGGCTACAGAAGGAGCTAACCCGTTACCTCGAGGCTACAGAAGGAGCTAACCCGTTAGCTCGAGGCTACAGACGGAGCTAACCCGTTACCTCGAGGCTACAGAAGGAGCTAACCCGTTACCTCGAGGCTACAGAAGGAGCTAACCCGTTACCTCGAGGCTACAGAAGGAGCTAACCCGTTAGCTCGAGGCTACAGACGGAGCTAACCCGTTACCTCGAGGCTACAGAAGGAGCTAACCCGTTACCTCGAGGCTACAGAAGGAGCTAACCCGTTACCTCGAGGCTACAGAAGGAGCTAACCCGTTACCTCGAGGCTACAGAAGGAGCTAACCCGTTACCTCGAGGCTACAGACGGAGCTAACCCGTTAGCTCGAGGCTACAGCTGCTGTTAGCCAACAACCAGAGTTGCACCTGACTGACAGGTAAGAACTGACATTTATGTTCTCTGTGTCACGTTTAACAAGTATGAGTAGTAGAAGTACAGTAGTACCGTCAGCTACTTGTAGTTAAAGTATCAGCGGTAGAAGTACCGTAAGCTTCATGTAGTTAAAGTGTCAGCAGTAAAAGTACACAAGTACCGTCAGCTTCATGTAGTTAAAGTATCAGTAGTAGAAGTACAGTAGTACCGTCAACTTCATGTAGTTAAAGTATCAGCAGTAAAAGTACACAAGTACCGTCAGCTTCATGGAGTCAAAGTATCAGCAGTAAAAGTACACAAGTACCGTCAGCTTCATGGAGTCAAAGTATCAGTAGTAAAAGTACAGTAGTACCGTCAGCTTCATGTTGGTCAAGTATCAGTAGTAGAAGTACAGTAGTACCCCTAGCTTCATGTAGTTAAAGTATCAGCAGTAAAAGTACACAAGTACCGTCAGCTTCATGTAGTTAAAGTATCAGTAGTAGAAGTACAGTAGTACCGTCAGCTTCATGTAGTTAAAGTATCAGTAGTAAAAGTACACAAGTACCGCCAGCTTCATGTAGTTAAAGTATCAGTAGTAGAAGTACACTAGTACCCCTAGCTTCATGTAGTTAAAGTATCAGCAGTAAAAGTACACAAGTACCGTCAGCTTCATGTAGTTAAAGTATCAGTAGTAGAAGTACAGTAGTACCGTCAGCTTCATGTAGTTAAAGTATCAGTAGTAGAAGTACAGTAGTACCGTCAGCTTCATGTAGTTAAAGTATCAGTAGTAAAAGTACACAAGTACCGTCAGCTTCATGTAGTTAAAGTATCAGTAGTAGAAGTACAGTAGTACCGTCAGCTTCATGTAGTTAAAGTATCAGTAGTAAAAGTACACAAGTACCGTCAGCTTCATGTAGTTAAAGTATCAGTAGTAGAAGTACACTAGTACCCCCAGCTTCATGTAGTTAAAGTATCAGTAGTAAAAGTACACGAGTACCGTCAGCTTTGTGTAGTTAAAGTATCGGTAGTAAAAGTACATGAGTACCGTCAGCTTCATGTAGTTAAAGTATCAGTAGTAAAAGTACACAAGTACCGTCAGCTTTGTGTAGTTAAAGTATCAGTAGTAAAAGTACATGAGTACCGTCAGCTTCATGTAGTTAAAGTATCAGTAGTAAAAGTACACAAGTACCGCCAGCTTCATGTAGTTAAAGTATCAGTAGTAGAAGTACACTAGTACCCCTAGCTTCATGTAGTTAAAGTATCAGCAGTAAAAGTACACAAGTACCGTCAGCTTCATGTAGTTAAAGTATCAGTAGTAGAAGTACAGTAGTACCGTCAGCTTCATGTAGTTAAAGTATCAGTAGTAGAAGTACAGTAGTACCGTCAGCTACTTGTAGTTAAAGTATCAGCGGTAGAAGTACACGTAAGCTTCATGTAGTTAAAGTAAAGTAAAATAAAAAAAAGTAAAGTCAGCAGTAAAAGTACACAAGTAAAAAAAGAAGAGAAAGTACAAGACCGTCAGCTTCATGTAGTTAAAGTATCAGTAGTAGAAGTACAGTAGTACCGTCAACTTCATGTAGTTAAAGTATCAGCAGTAAAAGTACACAAGTACCGTCAGCTTCATGGAGTCAAAGTATCAGCAGTAAAAGTACACAAGTACCGTCAGCTTCATGGAGTCAAAGTATCAGTAGTAAAAGTACAGTAGTACCGTCAGCTTCATGTTGGTCAAGTATCAGTAGTAGAAGTACAGTAGTACCCCTAGCTTCATGTAGTTAAAGTATCAGCAGTAAAAGTACACAAGTACCGTCAGCTTCATGTAGTTAAAGTATCAGTAGTAGAAGTACAGTAGTACCGTCAGCTTCATGTAGTTAAAGTATCAGTAGTAAAAGTACACAAGTACCGCCAGCTTCATGTAGTTAAAGTATCAGTAGTAGAAGTACACTAGTACCCCTAGCTTCATGTAGTTAAAGTATCAGCAGTAAAAGTACACAAGTACCGTCAGCTTCATGTAGTTAAAGTATCAGTAGTAGAAGTACAGTAGTACCGTCAGCTTCATGTAGTTAAAGTATCAGTAGTAGAAGTACAGTAGTACCGTCAGCTTCATGTAGTTAAAGTATCAGTAGTAAAAGTACACAAGTACCGTCAGCTTCATGTAGTTAAAGTATCAGTAGTAGAAGTACAGTAGTACCGTCAGCTTCATGTAGTTAAAGTATCAGTAGTAAAAGTACACAAGTACCGTCAGCTTCATGTAGTTAAAGTTTCAGTAGTAGAAGTACACTAGTACCCCCAGCTTCATGTAGTTAAAGTATCAGTAGTAAAAGTACACGAGTACCGTCAGCTTTGTGTAGTTAAAGTATCGGTAGTAAAAGTACATGAGTACCGTCAGCTTCATGTAGTTAAAGTATCAGTAGTAAAAGTACACAAGTACCGTCAGCTTTGTGTAGTTAAAGTATCAGTAGTAAAAGTACATGAGTACCGTCAGCTTCATGTAGTTAAAGTATCAGTAGTAAAAGTACACAAGTACCGCCAGCTTCATGTAGTTAAAGTATCAGTAGTAGAAGTACAGTAGTACCCCCAGCTTCATGTAGTTAAAGTATCAGTAGTAAAAGTACACGAGTACCGTCAGCTTTGTGTAGTTAAAGTATCAGTAGTAGAAGTACACTAGTACCCCCAGCTTCATGTAGTTAAAGTATCAGTAGTAAAAGTACACGAGTACCGTCAGCTTCGTGTAGTTAAAGTATCGGTAGTAAAAGTACATGAGTACCATCAGCTTCATGTAGTTAAAGTATCAGTAGTAAAAGTACACGAGTACCGTCAGCTTCGTGTAGTTAAAGTATCGGTAGTAAAAGTACATGAGTACCGTCAGCTTCATGTAGTTAAAGTATCAGTAGTAGAAGTACAGTAGTACTGTCAGCTTTTTTGTTTGTTTGTATTTATGTAGTTAAAGTATCAGCAGTAAAAGTACACAAGTACCGTCAGCTTCATGTAGTTAAAGTATTAGTAGTAGAAGTACAGTAGTACCGTAAGCTTCATGTAGTTAAAATATCAGCAGTAAAAGTACAGTAGTACCGTCAGCTTCATGTAGTTAAAGTATCAGTAGTAAAAGTACAGTAGTACCGTCAGCTTCATGTAGTTAAAGTATCAGTAGTAGAAGTACAGTAGTACTGTCAGCTTTATGTAGTTAAAGTATCAGCAGTAAAAGTACACAAGTACCGTCAGCTTCATGTAGTTAAAGTATTAGTAGTAGAAGTACAGTCGTACTGTCAGCTTCATGTAGTTAAAGTATCAGTAGTAGAAGTACAGTAGTACCGTAAGCTTCATGTAGTTAAAATATCAGCAGTAAAAGTACACAAGTACCGTCAGCTTCATGTAGTTAAAGTATCAGTAGTAAAAGTACACGAGTACCGTCAGCTTCGTGTAGTTAAAGTATCGGTAGTAAAAGTACATGAGTACCGTCAGCTTCATGTAGTTAAAGTATCAGTAGTAAAAGTACAGTAGTACCGTCAGCTTCATGTAGTTAAAGTATCAGTAGTAAAAGTACATGAGTACCATCAGCTTCATGTAGTTAAAGTATCAGTAGTAAAAGTACATGAGTACCATCAGCTTCATGTAGTTAAAGTATCAGTAGTAAAAGTACATGAGTACCATCAGCTTCATGTAGTAGAAGTATCAGTAGTAGAAGTACATGAGTACCATCAGCTTCATGTAGTTAAAGTATCAGTAGTAAAAGTACATGAGTACCATCAGCTTCATGTAGTTAAAGTATCAGTAGTAAAAGTACATGAGTACCATCAGCTTCATGTAGTAGAAGTATCATTAGTAAAAGTACACGAGCACCGTCAGCTTCATGGAGTTAAAGTATTATCATAGTACTTTTTACCTATAGAGGAGAATTTCACGTTGTGGTATTTGTACTTTTACTTGTAGAGGAGTATTTTCACAGTGTATATTGTACTTTTACTTATAGAAGAGTATGTTTAGTGTTATATTAGTACTTTTACCTATAGTGGAGTATTTTCCACAGTGCGGTATTAGTACTTGTTACTGGTAGAGGAGTATTTTCACAGTGTATATTAGTACTTTTACTTGTAGAGAAGTATTTTCACAGTGTATTTTAGTACTTTTGCAGCAATACTTTCACAGTATACATTTGTACTTTTACCTGTAAAGGATTACTTTTACAGTGTATATTAGTAATTTTACTGACAGAGAAGTACTTTCAAAGAGTATATTAGTACTTTTATTGGTAAGGGAGTAGTTCCACTGTGTATATTAGTACTTGTTACTGGTTCAGAGGAGTATTTTTAGAGTATATTAGTACTTGTTACTGGTAGAGGAGTATTTTCACAGTGTATATTAGTACTTGTTACTGGTAAAGGAGTATTTTCACAGAGTATATTTTTACTTGTTACTGGTAGAGGAGTATTTTCACAGTGTATATTAGTACTTGTTACTGGTAGAGGAGTATTTTCACTGTGTATATTAGTACTTGTTACTGGTAGAGGAGTATTTTCACAGAGTATATTAGTACTTGTTACTGGTAGAGGAGTATTTTCACAGTGTATATTAGTACTTGTTACTGGTAGAGGAGTATTTTCACTGTGTATATTAGTACTTGTTACTGGTAGAGGAGTATTTTCACAGTGTATATTAGTCCTTGTTACTGGTAGAGGAGTATTTTCACAGTGTATATTAGTACTTGTTACTGGCAGAGGAGTATTTTCAAGTGTATATTAGTACTTGTTACTGTAGAGGAGTATTTTCACTGTGTATATTAGTACTTGTTACTGGTAAGGAGTATTTTCACTTGTATTTAGTATTTACTGGTAGAGGAGTATTTTCACAGAGTATATTAGTACTTTTACTGGTAAGAGTATTTCACTGTGTATATTAGTACTTTTACTTGAGGAGTATCACTTGTATATTAGTATTTTACTGTAGGAGTATTCACTTGTATATTATACTTTACTTGGTATTTTACTTGTATATTAGTACTTGTTACTGGTAGAGGAGTATTTTCACTGTGTATATTAGTACTTGTTACTGGTAGAGGAGTATTTTCACTGTGTATATTATACTTTTACTTAAGAGTATTTTCACAGAGTATATTTTTACTTTTACTGTGGTATTTACTTTTTTATCTTGTACTGAGGATATTCACTTTATTTAGTACTTTTACTTAGAGGAGACCTTCACATTATATTAGTATTGTTACTATAAGAGTATTACTTTATATTATACTTTTACTATAAGGAGTATTTTCACTTGTATATTATACTTTATATGGGTATTTTATTTATATTAGTACTTTTACTTAGAGTACCTTCACATTATTTAGTACTTTTACTATAAGAGTATTTTCACTTTATATTATACTTTACTAATATTTACAGTTATATTGGTACTTTACTGTGAGAGTACCTTCACATATTTAGTACTTTTACTATAGGAGTATTCACTTTATTATACTTGTTACTGTAAGGAGTATTTCACAGAGTATATTAGACTTGTTACTGGTAAGAGTATTTTCACAAGTATATTAGTACTTGTTACTTAAGAGTATCACTTTATTAGTACTTTACTTGAAGTATCACTTTATATTATACTTTTACTTTATTTACTTTATATTATACTGTTACTTAAGGGATCACTTTTATTAGTACTTTACTGTGAGGGTATTTCACAGATATTTTTTACTTTTACTTGGGGTATTCACTTTATATTAGTACTTTTACTGTGGGAGTATTTCACTTTATTTAGTACTTGTTACTGTAGAGAGTACCTTCACATTATTTATCTTGTTACTATGGGTACACTTTATATTATACTTTTACTATAGAGGAGTATTTCACTTTATTTAGTCTTGTTACTAAAGTATTTTCACTTTATATTAGTATTTTACTGTAAAGTACCTTCACATATTTATACTTGTTACTAAGATTCACTTTATATTAGTCTTTACTTGTTTCCAGTGTATATTGGTACTTGTTACTGGAGTTTTCACAGTTTTAGTCTTTTACTATAATTTTCACTTTATATTAGTACTTTTACTTGGTTTCACTTTATATTAGTCTACTAAGTATCACTTTATTTTACTTTTACTTAGGTTTTCCTTTATATTAGTACTTTTACTTAAGTTTCACAATATTTTATTTTACTTAAAATATTCACAGTTATATTATACTTACTTAAAGTATTTTCACTTTATATTAGTATTACTGTAGGATATTTTCACAGATATTAGTACTTTACTTAAAGATTTCACATGTATATTTTACTTTTACTGTAGAAGAGTATTTCACATGTATATTAGTACTGTTACTGTAGATATTTTCACTGTTTTTAGTACTTTACTTAAGAGTATTTTCACATGATATTAGTACTTTTACTTAAGATATTCACAGGTATATTAGTACTCACTTAGAATTTCACTTTTATTAGTACTTTTACTGTAAGTATTTCACTTGTATATTAGTACTGTTACTTAGAAGTATTCACAGTGTATATTAGTACTTTTACTGAGAGTATTTTCACTGTATATTTTACTTGTTACTGTAAGTATTTTCACATGATATTAGTACTTGTTACTGTAGAGGAGTATTTTCACAGTGTATATTTGTACTTGTTACTGGTAGAGGAGTATTTTCACAGTGTATATTAGTACTTGTTACTGGTAGAGGAGTATTTTCACAGTGTATATTAGTACTTGTTACTGGTAGAGGAGTATTTTCACAGTGTATATTAGTACTTGTTACTGGTAGAGGAGTATTTTCACTGTGTATATTAGTACTTTTACTGGTAGAGGAGTATTTTCACTTGTATATTAGTACTTTTACTAAATATTTTCACTGTTATATTAGTACTTGTTACTTAAGATATTTTCACTGTGTATATTAGTACTTTTACTAAGAGTATTTTCACAGAGTATATTAGTACTTTACTTAATATTTTCACTGTTTATTATCTTTACTTAAGAGTATTTTCACTGTTTTTATCTTGTTACTTAAGATATTTTCACTTTTTATACCTAGTTTTCACTTTTTAGTCTTTTACTTAAGATTTCACTTGTTATTAGTACTTTTACTAGAGTATTTTCACTTTTATTAGTACTTTTACTGTAGGTTTTTCACAAGTATATTTTTACTTGTTACTGTAAGTTTTTCACTTTTTTAGTCGTTACTATTTCACTTTTTTAGTCTTGTTACTGGCCTCACAATTAGCTTTTACTAAGGAGTATTTCACTTTTATTAGTACTTTTACTAAGGGTTTCACTTTTATTAGTACTTTTACTATAGAGTATTTTCACTTTTATTAGTCTTTTACTGTAGAGGAGTACCTCACATATATTAGTACTTTTACTTAAGAGTATTTCACTTTTATTAGTACTGTTACTTAAGGAGTATTTTCACAGTGATATTGGTACTTGTTACTGGTAGAGGGTATTTTCACAGTGTATATTAGTACTTGTTACTGATAGAGGAGTATTTTCACTGTGTATATTAGTACTTGTTACTGGTAGAGGAGTATTTTCACAGAGTATATTAGTACTTGTTACTGGTAAGGAGTATTTTCACAGAGTATATTAGTACTTGTTACTGGTAGAGGAGTATTTTCACTGTGTATATTAGTACTTGTTACTGGTAGAGGAGTATTTTCACTGTGTATATTAGTACTTGTTACTGGTAGAGGAGTATTTTCACTGTGTATATTAGTACTTGTTACTGGTAGAGGAGTATTTTCACTGTGTATATTAGTACTTGTTACTGGTAGAGGAGTATTTTCACAGAGTATATTTTTACTTGTTACTGGTAGAGGAGTATTTTCACTGTGTATATTAGTACTTGTTACTGGTAGAGGAGTATTTTCACTGTGTATATTAGTACTTGTTACTGGTAGAGGAGTACCTTCACATATTAGTACTTTTACTAAGGTATTTCACTTTTATTAGTCTTTTACTAGAGGGTATTTTCACTTTATATTAGTCTTTTACTAAGAGGAGTATTTTCACTTATATTAGTACTTGTTACTGGTAAGAGTACCTTCACATTTATTAGTACTTGTTACTAAGAGGGTATTTTCACTTGATATTAGTACTTGTTACTGGTAGAGGAGTATTTTCACAGTGTATATTGGTCTTGTTACTGGTGAGGGTATTTTCACAGTGTATATTAGTACTTGTTACTATAGAGGAGTATTTTCACTTGTATATTAGTACTTGTTACTGGTAGAGGAGTATTTTCACTTGTATATTAGTACTGTTACTGGTAGAGGAGTATTTTCACAGTGTATATTTGTACTTGTTACTGGTAGAGGAGTATTTTCACTGTGTATATTAGTACTTGTTACTGGTAGAGGAGTATTTTCACTGTGTATATTAGTACTTGTTACTGATAGAGGAGTATTTTCACTGTGTATATTAGTACTTGTTACTGGTAGAGGAGTATTTTCACTGTGTATATTAGTACTTGTTACTGGTAGAGGGTATTTTCACTGTGTATATTAGTACTTGTTACTGGTAGAGAGTATTTTCACATGTATATTTTACTTGTTAGTGGTAAGGAGTATTTTCACTTGTATATTAGTACTTGTTACTGTAAGAGTATTTTCACTTGTATATTAGTACTTGTTACTATAGAGAGTATTTTCACTGTGTATATTAGTACTTGTTACTGGTAGAGGAGTATTTTCACTGTGTATATCAGTACTTTTACTTGCAGCACTACTTGACTGTCAGTCTGTGTGAAGTAAAGCCACTGACAGGTGTGACCTCCCATGATTCCCCGCAGGCCGACCAATGGCGGGCCTCGGCCGGCGTGATGTCACGGCAGTATAAAGCCCCCCGCCGCCCGGCCGTCTGCTCTGAGCAGAGTCAGCGTTCCCGGCCCGGACGCCTCGGCCGGAGGAAGATCAGCTGGGGATTCCCTGGAGGCCGAGTCCCGGTTTCTCCGTCTGGATTTAGAGGCGACATTTGGTGGATAAAGAGAGTCCCTGCAGACAGCCCTCCTCCGGGCTTCCCAGGCATCCTGGTGCTCACAAGTAAGTGTCTGTAGCGTGTTGGACTGACCAGCAGCGGCTGGCTGACGGGGGGACGGACGGATGGACGTCCGCTGACTGTCAGACCGGACTCCGTCCTCTTTTTAGTGTGTTTTCGGCAGCGTGGCGGCGGCGCCGCCGAGGCTGCCGGCTGCTTCTCCCTGCTGAAGGTTATTACGGGACGTCCCAGAATAGCCCTGATAGCAGCAGGCTGGACTTTGCCGGCCGCCGATGGCTTTTTAAGGGAATCGGCAGCAGGGCTATCAGTTGCTCCTCCAGCTATGTGCCACATGGTGGCTGTCAATCAGACCGAGGTGTGGTGGTGGTGGTGGTGGGGGGGGGGGGGGCTGTTATTTTTAGTACCCCCCCCCAGCCGAGCTGTGTGGGGAGGAAGCTTTTATTGTGGAGGAGCGTGAACAGCTGTTGGTCCGTCGTTAGGGTTTAATGAAGCTTTAACTTTATTCTGAAGGAGCAGGGACTTCCACCCTGCTCATCATCGTTACTGTCAGATCCAGATCCAGAATTAGATCGCTGCTTTTCCTTTAAAACCTCAGAGGAAATAAGATGTGAGAGAACAGAGTACATCTGTTATTTAAGTTTTATTTTGAGAAAATAAAACCTGTTGAAACACTCAGTAATTATGACAACATGCTAAAAATCATTTTGACAGAAATCTAGTTTTTAAAAAGGAAAAACAAAATTCAATTCACATATCATTTAACATAGACTGGCAGGAAAAAAAGGAAATTCAATCTGTTGACAAAACAGAATAATAAAACCCTCGAAACTAAAAGAAAACGTGAAATATGAAAGAAAATAAGTCTTCCACATAGAAAATTAAGATGAGAAGAGATTCAACATGTTTTATCTGTTTCAGACTGTTTGATTTTAATAAGAGGCAGAAGAATAAAAACCTTCAGTACAATTATTAATACTTCATTATACATTGAAGTACGACAGTAGAAGTCTGGAAGTATTCTCCTAAGTCTTACATTATCAGACTGTATATTTGATAATTGTTGAATTATTATTATTACTGTCATTATTATTATTATTATTATTATTATTATTTATTTATTTATGTGTAAGCAGCATTTTAATGTTGCTGATTACATTCATATTTGATAACATGGTTGTGTGTGTTGAATTAAAGTACAACATTTCCTGCTGACATGGAGTGAAGTATAAAGTAGCAGAAAGTGGAAATATTCAAGGAAAGTACTAGTACTTCACAGTTGTACTTTCTACAAACATTCAGTAACTTCAGTCCAGTCAGAAACCTGCTGTTTGAATAATGTGCTTTAGTAACGTTTCAGAGACGTTTTAATAAGAATATTTTAATGGTGTTTTAATGAGCTGCTGAACGCTGAGTGGAGTCACCAGACGAGGTTTGGCTGTACCCAGATCTGGTCTGATCTGGATTACCCGATCAGACCTCCACACTCTGTCACTTTTACCAACATGTGACTTAAAAAAACTTTAAATGTTGGCAGCTGTCTAACTAATGAATCCTAAAATCCCTTAAATCCCCCTTAATGAATCACACGCCTTCATCTCAGTCAAAGGTAACAAAAACCTCTTAAAACAGCCTCATTTATAACAATTAAACAAATTTAATAGATTTTAAGGTTTTTGACTTTCCTCTTAATTAACTCATTAATTTGGAATATTTGACAAATCCGTTGATTAGGTTAAGGTTTGAATTATGTTAGAAATGATTTCAGGGTTAAACTAATGATATTTTAAGGGTTAGTTGTTCAGGTGTTTTGGGTAAATTAATGGATCAATAATTGGATTGGAGTATTTTTAAGGAATTCTAATGTGTAGAACAAACAACTTCAGATATATGATATGTAACTCTCCATAAATTCATAAATGTAAATTCAGACATGCACTTGATTTTAATGAATAAGTAAATCAGTTGGATGTAATATATTAAGGGGTCTTAAAGGGTAAAACAGCCTGAACATTCACAAACTACCATGCATGCTATCCCCCTAAATTTGTCCCTTTTAAGGCTGCTAAATGTTTAATAAAGTTAACATTTTGTCATGAATTTTGGCATTAATTATTGCATAAATGAGCAGATTGTGACATGTTAAGGGGTTTTATCTCTACAGTTTTATTTCAAGGGGGAAAAAAATCTTTAAAATTGACTAAAATCTGACTAAAAGTCGTCCCTGAAATTCCACCTTAAAAAGCCCTTAAACGTCATACCATCCATTAAAAATACCATATGATAATCCAGTGATTTCTCCTTTAAATTTCCCCCTAAACATCTCATTATGTCATTATTTTATGGATTATTATTTTTTATCACCAATTAATTGTGAAGTCCAAACAACCATCAGGTCACGCTGGTCTGGTCTATAGCCTGGAGCCATAACATGACGCCGGTCTGGTCTATAGCCTGGAGCCATAGCGTGACGCCGGTCTGGTCTATAGCCTGGAGCCATAACGTGACGCCGGTCTGGTCTATAGCCTGGAGCCATAGCGTGACGCCGGTCTGGTCTATAGCCTGGAGCCATAGCGTGACGCCAGTCTGGTCTATAGCCTGGAGCCATAACGTGACGCCGGTCTGGTCTATAGCCTGGAGCCATAACGTGACGCCGGTCTGGTCTATAGCCTGGAGCCATAACGTGACGCCAGTCTGGTCTATAGCCTGGAGCCATAACGTGACGCCGGTCTGGTCTATAGCCTGGAGCCATAACGTGACGCCGGTCTGGTCTATAGCCTGGAGCCATAACGTGACGCCGGTCTGGTCTATAGCCTGGAGCCATAACGTGACGCCGGTCTGGTCTATAGCCTGGAGCCATAAAGTCACACTGGTCTGGTCTATAGCTGCCCTGAGTAGTTACCTGTCGTGGTTAAACCTTGTGTAGTAGTGATACTAGTTCACCAAATATTAACCATTAACTGACAAGACTAGTGCCTCATGTGCAGCAGTGCTCCAGCTGCAGTATATGAGCTCTGTGAGTCTCCAGTTCACCATCAGGAGAGTTACTGTAGCAGCCACGGTGCTGCGTTCACTGTCTCCAGTTCACCATCAGGAGAGTTACTGTAGCAGCCATGGTGCTGCGTTCACTGTCTCCAGTTCACCAACAGGAGAGTTACTGTAGCAGCCGCGGTGCTGCGTTCACTGTCTCCAGTTCACCATCAGGAGAGTTACTGTAGCAGCCACAGTGCTGCGTTCACTGTCTCCAGTTCACCATCAGGAGAGTTACTGTAGCAGCCATGGTGCTGCGTTCACTGTCTCCAGTTCACCATCAGGAGAGTTACTGTAGCAGCCACAGTGCTGCGTTCACTGTCTCCAGTTCACCATCAGGAGAGTTACTGTAGCAGCCACGGTGCTGCATTCACTGTCTCCAGTTCACCATCAGGAGAGTTACTGTAGCAGCCACGGTGCTGCGTTCACTGTCTCCAGTTCACCATCAGGAGAGTTACTGTAGCAGCCATGGTGCTGCGTTCACTGTCTCCAGTTCACCATCAGGAGAGTTACTGTAGCAGCCATGGTGCTGCGTTCACTGTCTCCAGTTCACCAACAGGAGAGTTACTGTAGCAGCCGCGGTGCTGCGTTCACTGTCTCCAGTTCACTGTCAGGAGAGTTACTATAGCAGCCGCGATGCTGCGTTCACTGTCTCCAGTTCACCGTCAGGAGAGTTACTGTAGCAGCTGTGGTGTTGTGTGTAGTGTCGTGGACATGCAGCCACTTTCCCAGTAAAAGTCTCCACCACATTTATTTTAGTTTAGCAGGTAGTCGTTAGTAGGTAGTAGCTGTGTGTCCGCTCAGGTTAACAATAGAAAAGAGTGTGTGTGTTTGTGCTACGTTAGCAGCTGCTAGCGTTGCCAGTGGCTTCCTGCCCGCTGTAGCGTAACTTCAGCTGGTTTCTGACAGACTGTGCGTGTGTGTGTTGGTGGTGTTATAGCTGTGAGCGTAGCTGTAGCAGACAGTGTGTGTGTACAGTTTGTGGGTGAATAAATGCTACGAGGCTACAAGCTACAACTCCTCAGCTGGAAGTCCAGAACCAACTTCCTGGATCTGTACCGGCTCTCTCTTAAGGTGGACCAGCTTTCCTCCTTAAAGTGATGAGACGCTGCTCTGAGTTTTTCTCCGTTAATGACAGTGTGGCTCTGTGGTCGCAGTGGGGGGAGGGGCTTAGCACCAACGGGGACAGTCAGGACCACCCACAGACCAACGGGGACAGTTGGGACCACCCACAGACCAACGGGGACAGTTGGGACCACCCACAGACCAACGGGGACAGTCGGGACCACCCACAGACCAACGGGGACAGTTGGGACCACCCACAGAGAACTCAGGGGGACAGACTGCTGTCATTGATCACATTTAATGCTGAAGTTATGATCAAAGGCTGACATGTTGTTTGTGCTGACGTTGTTTTTTTTGACTTGCTGTTTTTTATTGAAACGTTGCTTAAAGGACTGTACGTTTGATGAAGCAATATGCCTTAAAATTAAAACTGAGATATGAAATATGACACAATATGGACTAGATGTAGATTTTGATCAGTTTTTTGTTGTTTTACAGAACAAAGTTTTAAATTTTTATTTCATTGAAAGTAAAGTCTTTGCTTAGAAAATGTGTTGCAGCTGAAACATAAAATTAGTAAACCTTCAAACTCAAATTAGTTTTTATCCTCAAATAATTTCTTACAGTAAAAAGCTGAAGTTTTAAAAACACGACATCAGTAAACATGAATTATAATGTAAATAACATAAATGGAAGCTCAGTGCTCCTTGAAGACGACCTGAAACTGAACTGGGTTTGTAATCTAAGACCAGTTTTCTCTCTGGGTTCAGTAGGTGTTGTAATCTGCTCTGAGCTCTGTGGTGGATCAGCTGCTGGTCTGTCAGCCAGACCCCGTGGAGCCTGGACCACCTCCAGGGACAGACCTCCTAAAAATAATTATCACACCCACCATCTTTATCACAGAGTGCTGCTGCCACAGAGGTCATGAAACACAGCTTCAGTTTCAGAGTTCATGTCTGTTTTTACCTGTTTTAAAGGGACATGTTGTGTGTTTACTGTCTTTGTTATGTTGCATAAACTGACTACAGCTGCATTTCTTTGAGCCACCTGGTGTTGTACAGTGACAATACATGAACCATGTGACGCTGTAAAACCTGCCTCATGTAACTGGAACTAATGCAATGGAAACTAGGGATGTTAATCAGTAACTGTTAACTGACATGGCTGCTGACGCTCCCGGACAGTGAACTGGAGACAGTGAACGCAGCACCGCGGCTGCTACAGTAACTCTCCTGACGGTGAACTGGAGACAGTGAACGCAGCACCGCGGCTGCTACAGTAACTCTCCTGATGGTGAACTGGAGACAGTGAACGCAGCACCGCGGCTGCTACAGTAACTCTCCTGACGGTGAACTGGAGACAGTGAACGCAGCACCGCGGCTGCTACAGTAACTCTCCTGACGGTGAACTGGAGACAGTGAACGCAGCACCGCGGCTGCTACAGTAACTCTCCTGACGGTGAACTGGAGACAGTGAACGCAGCACCGCGGCTGCTACAGTAACTCTCCTGATGGTGAACTGGAGACAGTGAACGCAGCACCGCGGCTGCTACAGTAACTCTCCTGACGGTGAACTGGAGACAGTGAACGCAGCACCGCGGTTGCTACGGTAGATTTTTTTCAGTACGTTTCTCAGAGAATGAGAAACATGTTTTCAATTAAACTCTTTTTTTTTTTTTTTTTTTTTTTTGCATTCAACAATGGAAATTTTCAAATTTTAAATGTTGCCAAGACGCTTGTCTAAATGAAATTTGTATAAAATACAATATATGAAAGTGATAAAAGTTAGATTTAGATTTAAAGGGGATCTTTAAACATGATTGTCCTCATCAGCATATGTTATATAAAGTCTGATAACTCACACACTGCAAAGCAAAGTTGCATTGTGGGTAATGTAGACACCACGTCTAAATCTGGACCACTCTGATCAAATCAGTCAACAGACATTTGGTACCACCTCTCTGTCGGAGACCCAGTTCAGCAGCAGATATTCAGTCCAGACAGTAAACCAAGTTAATCCTGTTTTCTTTTCTTGTGAATCTGTCCAAATGTTTACTAGGCTGAAAACCTGCTGGGGTGTTGGTCAGCAGCTGGTTGTAGAGTCATTCATATCAGTTTAGAGACACATTTGTGGTCATTTACTTTCTCCACCTCCTTTTATGGTGAATGTATGACTCCCATCATGCCCTTGTGTGTGGTGTTGGAGTGGCTTCTCTGGTGTCTGTTGTTGGTTATTGCATCACAGGTGATCAGTTTTGTTCTTTTTCTTTCAGTAACATAATGAGAAGTATGGTTTTAATCATGTCTGTTATCGTTGGATCACTGTGTTTTAATAAAGAAACTATTAATTATTGGGGGCGGCAGTAGCTCAGTCTGTAGGGAGTTGGCTTGGGAACCGGAGGGTCACCGGTTCAAGTCCCGACATGGACCAAAAACTGAGTGTGAACTGGTAGCTGGAGAGGTGCCAGTTTACCTCTTGGGCACTGCCGAGGTGCCCCTGAGCAAGGCACCAAACCCCCAACGGCTCGGGGTGCTTGTCAGGAGCAGCCCCCTCACTCTGACATCTCTCCAATTGTTGCATGTTTGTGCATGTGTGTGTTCAGGTCTGCATGTACCGTGTATAAGTTAACAACAGAGTGAAAACATTGAATTTCCCCTCGTGGGACTAATAAAGGAATATCTTCTTCTTCTTCTTCTTCTTCTATCTTCTAATGATATAATGCTCATTATTATCGTTATTGTTAACAGCCAGGATGAATGAGTGAGCTGTAGAAGGTGCAGTGGAAGTAGTAATTTTTAGTTTTTTATGTTTTAGTCCTACTCCTGTATTGTGTTTTGCTCTGATGGTCTGTGTTGTTGTGGTTGTGTGCTTGTCTGCAGGGTGCCAACCAGCATGTCCACACAGGCGCCGACGTTCACCCAGCCGCTGCAGAGCGTCGTGGCTCTAGAGGGTAGTGCCGCGACGTTCCAGGCTCAAGTTAGTGGTAAGGACTTAACGCTTCAAACCTCACTTTCATTTTGTAAAACAGTCTGTAACACTATTTAAATGTAGCTCAGGATGTTACAGTCCACTTCATCCTTCACATTTTAAAGTCTTATTATTACTAAAAGTCTCTTTTTGGCTTATGGATTTTCTAAATCCAACCAAAGGTTAAAAAAACAGCCAGAATATATTATATAGAATCAGGGTTTCTTGCTAGCTAATGCTAGCAGATATTGACTGTTAATAGCATGGCTATTTATGAATACACTGGCTGTCATGCTTTATATTCTCACCACCATATCACTGAGTTTTTGTGGCTTCTGTTTGATGAAGCTTGGCTTGTAATTTCCTACTGCTACTAGTCTTTGTGCTAAGCTAGGCTAAACATGTCCTGGGTCTGTCTTGAAGTGGACACGATACGAAACCCATATTCATCCTCTCATCAGACTCTGGGGACGATGACTTTCCTGATAAATAACGGAGCATCCTATCAGTGAGTAAGGATCTCTGTTTGGTTCTCCTCTCTGCAGGTTCTCCAGTTCCTGAAGTGAGCTGGTTCCGTGATGGCCAGGTTCTTTCCGCTGCCGCTTTGCCCGGCATTCAGATCTCGTTCAGCGATGGCCGCGCTGTTCTGAAGATCCCCGCCGTGACCGCCGCACACAGCGGAAGATTTTCTGTCAGAGCAACCAACGGCGCTGGACAAGCCACAAGCACCGCTGAACTCCTCGTTACAGGTGAGACGTATACCAACCACAGAGCGACGTAAACCAACCACAGAGTGACGTAAACCAACCACAGAGTGACGTAAACCAACCACAGAGCGACGTAAACCAACAACAGAGTGACGTAAACCAACCACAGAGTGACGTAAACCAACCACAGAGCGACGTAAACCAACCGCAGAGCGACGTAAACCAACCGCAGAGCGACGTAAACCAACCACAGAGTGACGTAAACCAACCACAGAGCGACGTATACCAACCACAGAGCGACGTATACCAACCACAGAGAGACGTAAACCAACCACAGAGCGACGTATACCAACCACAGAGCGACGTAAACCAACCACAGAGCGACGTAAACCAACCACAGAGCGACGTAAACCAACCACAGAGCGACGTAAACCAACCACAGAGCGACGTATACCAACCACAGAGAGACGTATACCAACCACAGAGCGACTTAAACCAACCACAGTGAGACGTAAACCAACCACAGTGAGACGTAAACCAACCACAGAGCGACGTAAACCAACCACAGAGCGACGTAAACCAACCACAGAGCGACGTAAACCAACCACAGAGCGACGTAAACCAACCACAGCGAGACGACTCAAACCAACCACAGAGCGACGCAAACCAACCACAGAGCGACTCAAACCAACCACAGAGCAACGTAAACCAACCACAGAGCGACGTAAACCAACCACAGAGCGACGTAAACCAACCACAGAGCGACGTAAACCAACCACAGAACGACGTAAACCAACCACAGTGAGACGTAAACCAACCACAGTGAGACGTAAACCAACCACAGAGCGACGTAAACCAACCACAGAGAGACGTAAACCAACCACAGTGAGACGTAAACCAACCACAGTGAGATAAGATAAGATAAGATAAGATATTCCTTTATTAGTCCCACAGTGGGGAAATTTACACGTTACAGCAGCAATACAAATAAAATAAATTGGTATATACATAATAGAAAATAGAAAAAAAGTAAAGACAGAAAAAATGTAAACCAACCACAGAGCGACGTAAACCAACCACAGAGCGACGTAAACCAACCACAGAGCGACGTAAACCAACCACAGTGAGACGTAAACCAACCACAGTGAGACGTAAACCAACCACAGCGAGACGTAAACCAACCACAGAGTGACGTAAACCAACCACAGAGCGACGTAAACCAACCACAGAGCGACGTAAACCAACCACAGTGAGACGTAAACCAACCACAGAGCGACGTATACCAACCACAGAGCGACGTAAACCAACCACAGAGCGACGTAAACCAACCACAGAGCGACGTATACCAACCACAGAGCGACGTAAACCAACCACAGAGCAACGTAAACCAACCACAGAGCGACGTAAACCAACCACAGAACGACGTAAACCAACCACAGTGAGACGTAAACCAACCACAGAGCGACGTAAACCAACCACAGAGCGACGTAAACCAACCACAGTGAGACGTAAACCAACCACAGTGAGACGTAAACCAACCACAGAGCGACTTAAACCAACCACAGAGCGACGTAAACCAACCACAGTGAGACGTAAACCAACCACAGCGAGATAAGATAAGATAAGATAAGATAAGATATTCCTTTATTAGTCCCACAGTGGGGAAATTTACACGTTACAGCAGCAATACAAATAAAATAAATTGGTATATACATAATAGAAAATAGAAAAAAAAGTAAAGACAGAAAAAATGTAAACCAACCACAGAGCGACGTAAACCAACCACAGTGAGACGTAAACCAACCACAGTGAGACGTAAACCAACCACAGAGCGACGTAAACCAACCACAGAGCGACTTAAACCAACCACAGTGAGACGTAAACCAACCACAGAGAGACGTAAACCAACCACAGTGAGACGTAAACCAACCACAGAGCGACGTAAACCAACCACAGAGCGACTTAAACCAACCACAGTGAGACGTAAACCAACCACAGAGCGACTTAAACCAACCACAGAGCGACTTAAACCAACCACAGTGAGACGTAAACCAACCACAGTGAGACGTAAACCAACCACAGTGAGACGTAAACCAACCACAGTGAGACGTAAACCAACCACAGAGCGACTTAAACCAACCACAGAGCGACTTAAACCAACCACAGAGCGACTTAAACCAACCACAGAGCGACGTAAACCAACCACAGAGCGACGTAAACCAACCACAGAGCGACGTAAACCAACCACAGTGAGATGTAAACCAACCACAGTGAGACGTAAACCAACCACAGAGCGACGTATACCAACCACAGAGCGACTTAAACCAACCACAGTGAGACGTAAACCAACCACAGTGAGACGTAAACCAACCACAGTGAGACGTAAACCAACCACAGAGCGACGTAAACCAACCACAGAGCGACGTAAACCAACCACAGAGCGACGTAAACCAACCACAGAGCGACGTAAACCAACCACAGAGCGACGTAAACCAACCACAGAGCGACGTAAACCAACCACAGTGAGACGTAAACCAACCACAGTGAGACGTAAACCAACCACAGAGCGACGTAAACCAACCACAGTGAGACGTAAACCAACCACAGTGAGACGTAAACCAACCACAGTGAGACGTAAACCAACCACAGAGAGACGTAAACCAACCACAGTGAGACGTAAACCAACCACAGTGAGACGTAAACCAACCACAGAGCGACGTAAACCAACCACAGTGAGACGTAAACCAACCACAGAGCGACGTAAACCAACCACAGTGAGACGTAAACCAACCACAGTGAGACGTATACCAACCACAGTGAGACGTAAACCAACCACAGTGAGACGTAAACCAACCACAGAGCGACGTAAACCAACCACAGTGAGACGTAAACCAACCACAGAGCGACGTAAACCAACCACAGTGAGACGTAAACCAACCACAGAGCGACGTAAACCAACCACAGTGAGACGTAAACCAACCACAGTGAGACGTATACCAACCACAGTGAGACGTAAACCAACCACAGTGAGACGTAAACCAACCACAGAGCGAGACGTAAACCAACCACAGTGAGACGTAAACCAACCACAGTGAGACGTAAACCAACCACAGCGAGACGTAAACCAACCACAGTGAGACGTAAACCAACCACAGTGAGACGTAAACCAACCACAGCGAGACGTAAACCAACCACAGAGCGACGTAAACCAACCACAGCGAGACGTATACCAACCACAGAGTAGAATACTATCCAGTATACAGTAGTATTACCAAGAAGAGCACTGATGACAGGGTGTTATAAATGATATAAATATTGTCTCTTTCGATAAAATAATTTAATATTATGTTTCAGTCTAAATATATCCGTCAGCTGAGGGGCGTGGCCTGTTACTTAATCAGGTGGTAAAACCGATATAGATGCAGCTGTTGCAGCATAACTTCCCTTAAGAGGAGTCTTAACTTTATTAAGTGGTCAACAACTTGGACATGAACCAGTGAGGATCACATGTCTCCATGTGTCCTGTTATAAAACTCCACGTCAGCTAGTTGATGTTAAACCAGCTGGACTGTCAGACGTCACAGGTCATCTCTACATCATACCGGGTGCATTCTTCTGTCCTGGACGCTGGCAGCCATCTTAACTTAAACTGAAATCACATTTTGTGTCATTTTCCAAAAGGATCATAATGTTTAAATGCACACTGAAGTAATGGAATGGCTGATTAATTGATCGTTGGGTTTTGTCTGTAGATGTTTGTACTACTATGTCTGCATGTCCTGGTTAAAACCAGCTTAATGACGCATCCTGTATATTGTGTTTGCAGCCGAGACGGCGCCTCCGAACTTCCTTCAGAGACTGCAGAGCTCCTCGGTGAGACAGGGCAGCCAGGTGAGGCTGGACGTCCGAGTCTCCGGCATCCCGACACCCGTGGTGAAGTTCTACCGAGAAGGAGCCGAGATCCAGAGCTCGACCGACTTCAGGATCCTCCAGGAGGGAGACCTGTACAGTCTGCTGATCGCCGAGGCCTTCCCAGAGGATTCTGGGACATATTCTGTGACCGCCACCAATAGCAGTGGACGCGCCACCTCCACCTCTGAACTGCTGGTTCAGGGTGAGACCAACATCCACCCAACATTTTTAAACTACTGAAATACTTTGTACTGGACTGATCCTAAGTCCCGCCCCCCTTAGTTACTGTTGCTAGGGTGGACAAGTTTGACAAAAACAAACTTAATTTAACATACTGTAGTTCAGGGCAGCAGAAATAATATAAACTAAGGAACAAGATCATTCAGGTTCAGCAGAAAGTCAAACTCCAGCGGGACCTGGTGATGGGAGCCGACACCGACACCTAAGGCCCAGACTGTCCTGCTGGGCCCGGAACCAGGACTCAGCGGGGCAGACTGTCAGACCCTGCTGCAGTAAAATTAGAGTTTTTTTAAAGGGACTCCGGCGCTCAGAAACACAATCAATACGTGGTGACCATGTATAATGTAATGAGACATCCCTATTAATGTCACCTGTAAACAGACGTTGTGTGCAGAGCCTTATTCACCCAACAGGAAAGGGGAACGTCGACCTGCTGGTTCCACGCTTGCACAGTTGTTATTGGAGGACCAAGTGAAAAGGGGCGGGACTTAGGAAGGGTCAATTAACTCTTTTAGCAGCATCAGAACAATCACGTGATGTTGCTTTAGTTGTTTAGTGTGGTCTGTAGGTCAACCTGAACCCGTAGGTGTGTTTGTGCTGCAGGTGAGGAGGCCGTACCGACGAAGAAGACGAAGACTATTGTGTCCACATCCCAGATGGCCACATCCCAGACCAGAGTGCAGAGGGTGAGACGAGTTTTACTGAGTGATCTGGTTCAATCTGAACAATAAAATCTGGGACCCTCAAAACAAGCTGATCAGATTTTATTTTCAGTTCATGTTTCTGACCAGAACAGGGTTCCTGTGAGCTCTTCAAATGTCTAAAAACGTCTAAAATCAAATATTCAGAATTTAACACATAATGTCTTAAATCCAATTTTGGCAGGTCTTAAAAATTCATTAAAGAAATGCATTACGTTGCTTTTAAATGTTTAGTTTTTTGAGCACGCATAACAAAACTACAAAGAGGAAGCAAAAGGAATAGCTCAGATCAGAGCACACCCATGTCATGGTGTGGTTATTAGTGGAGAAACCTCACGGGCAGTGAAAAGCTGAGTAACGTCGTCAAAGTTCAGGTCAGAGTGTTAAAACCGGGTAAACATGGGTAAATGCTAGCCCCGTAGAGAACAGTGAACTTAGTGCGTGGTTGAAGGCAGTGCCTGGGAATGTAGTTGAAATCCGCTGCAGCCTCTGATAGACGATACTGAAACTGAACATTGGGCATCATGTCTTCGGAGTCACATGTCAAGTCAAACATAAAGCTGGTTGTAAAAAGTGGCCGCAGTCAGCCAGTATCGGTGGTGCGGGCGGTGCTCGGCGGTGCTCGGCGGTGCTCGGCGGTGCTCAGCAGTGCTCGGCGGTGCTCGGCGGTGGGTGCTCGGCGGTGGTGCTCGGCGGTGCGGGTGGGGGAGGCGATGCTCGGCAGTGCTCCGCGGTGCTCGGCAGTGCTCCGCGGTGCTCGGCGGTGCTGGCTGGCCCTCATTGGGCCCATTTCACAGCCTCCAGTCTCCTAGAAGCAAAATAATATTGTGCCAAAACTTTTTACCCACAATGGGATCAACAGACTTACATAAAGTCTTCTTCACCTGGATTCGTGCATTTTTGCTAGATGGAGTAATCTTCGTTACTGTGCCGTAACATTCAGGCCAGTCCTTCACAGGGCGATGCTGCAGGTTGCATCTCCGTCACCATGTGGAGGCTGGCTGCCGTTTAGGAAACGCTTCATTTGATCTGCAGCAGAGTTTTCTATGAGCGGAGTCACGTGATCGCAGTCCATCGTGTTCATTTAAGTACTGAATGTTAATATCAGATTAATGTGCAGCCCTGGTTCAAAATGAGCCTGGTAAAGTGTATTGAGTTCTGTCCTCTAATAGTGACTCATTATGTTTCCCTCCAGAAGGTGGAGGCCAGTTTCCAGGCCACCACCATGATGGAGATGCATGTGGAAGGAGGAATGATGACTCAGCATGTGGCTCACAAAACCCCTCCGAGGGTTCCCCCGAAGCCCACCTCCAAGTCCCCGCCGTCCTTCGTTTCCAAGGTGGCGGGAGGACGGCAGCAATCCCCATCACCCGTCCGACACGTGAAGGGGCCGACGCCGGCGCCCGTCAGGTACGACTGCGGCGCAGTGATCCATAACACACACCTGATAGGACGCGCCTTGTCCTGTTACTGCGTGGTAATGTGCATCGTGTGTCCTCTGCAGACCCGTGTCCCCGTCCAGCAGACTGTCCGTGTCCCCCATCAGACCTGTCAAGTCTCCTGTCATGACCAGGAAACAGGTGAGAACAAAAGTCCATGTCCAGGTGCAGGACCATAGACATACAGTACAGACATTGACTCCTGGATCATACGTCAATGTGGGCTCCATACTGGACCTGTCCAGACCGTCCTGTTACCCTATACAAGTGAACAGGGACTAAAAAGCTCTATACGTCTCCACTTCTACACCAATGTCAACCAGTCCTTATTAAATTAAAGGGTTTATAATCTACGAGGAGTAGAAAATAAAGTTTAGTCTCCAGTTATGAGAATCTAGATAGTTGGGCTCTAATCTCTGCTGGACCCTCAGGAGACCCGTGTGGACCATAGACTGACGTGAACTGAACGACTGACCTGATAGAAAATTATATATACATATACACTATGTCCGTGTACAGTATATACAGTATGTCTGTGTACAGTATATACAGTATGTCTGTCTATATACAGTATATACAGTATGTCTGTGTACAGTATATACAGTATGTCTGTCTATATACAGTATATACAGTATGTCTGTGTACAGTATATACAGTATGTCTGTGTACAGTATATACAGTATGTACGTGTACAGTATATACACTATGTCCGTGTACAGTATATACAGTATGTCTGTATGTACAGTATATACAGTATGTCTGTGTACAGTATATACAGTATGTCTGTTTATATACAGTATATACAGTATGTCTGTGTACAGTACATACAGTATGTCTGTCTATATACAGTATATACAGTATGTCTGTGTACAGTATATACAGTATGTCTGTCTATATACAGTATATACAGTATGTCTGTGTACAGTATATACAGTATGTCTGTCTATATACAGTATATACAGTATATCTGTGTATAGTATATACAGTATGTCTGTGTAGTATATACAGTATGTCTGTCTATATATAGTATGTCTGTCATATACAGTATATACAGTATATCTGTGTATATATAGTATGTCTGTGTGTATAGTATGTCTGTGTATATATAGTATGTCTGTGTATATACAGTATGTCTGTGTATATATAGTATGTCTGTGTATATACAGTATATACAGTATATCTGTGTATATATAGTATGTCTGTGTATATATAGTATGTCTGTGTGTACAGTATGTCTGTGTATATATAGTATGTCTGTGTATATATAGTATGTCTGTGTGTACAGTATGTCTGTGTATATATAGTATGTCTGTATATATAGTATGTCTGTGTGTATATATAGTATGTCTGTGTGTACAGTATGTCTGTGTATAAATAGTATGTCTGTGTATATAAGTATGTCTGTGTATATATATAGTATGTCTGTGTATATAGTAGTTGGATATATAGTATGTCTGTGTATATATAGTATGTCTGTATATATAGTATGTCTGTGTGATATATAGTATGTCTGTGTATATAGTATATACGTTTTGTGTATATATAGTATGTCTGTGTATATAGTATGTCTGTGTGTATATATAGTATGTCTGTGTATATACAGTATATACAGTATATCTGTGTATATATAGTATGTCTGTGTATATATAGTATATCTGTGTATATATAGTATGTCTGTGTGTACAAGTATGTCTGTGTATATATAGTATGTCTGTGTATATAGTAGTATGTCTGTGTATATATAGTATGTCTGTGATATATAGTATGTCTGTGTGTATATATAGTATGTCTGTGTATATACAGTATATACAGTATATCTGTGTATATAGAGTATGTCTGTGATATATAGTATGTCTGTATATATAAAAGTATGTCTGTGTATATATAGTATGTCTGTGTATAAGTATATGTGTATATATAGTCTGTGTATATATAGTATGTCTGTGTAAACAGTATAACAGTATGTCTGTGTATATATAGTATGTCTGTGTATATATAGTATGTCTGTGTATATAGTCAGTATATCTGTGTATATATAGTATGTCTGTGTATATATAGTATGTCTGTGTATATATAGTATGTCTGTATATATAGTATGTCTGTGTATATATAGTATGTCTGTGTATATACAGTATATCTGTGTGTACAGTATATCTGTGTGATATATAGTATGTCTGTGTATATATAGTATGTCTGTGTATATACGTCTATGTAGAGGACACTTGGATGTCCAGCAGCCACCGTAGCTGTGACCAGGTGTCTTTCCGTCCTGTTGCAGCTCTCTGCCTCTACAGAGGTCCTGCCCCCCTGGAAGCAGGGAGACTATGTGGCTGAAGCCAGCTACACCAGTATGGCCAGTGTGAGCAGCGCCACCCAGCTTCATATGGAGAAGCACTGGGAGCAGCAGGTCAGCACCACCAGAGAGGTGAGGACGGTCTGTGTGAAGCTGCTGCATGTCGACCGCTGTGAAAACCTGCAGCAGAGACAGTGACGGTCAGTCACAGTCTAGTCTAGGACTGGGACCTTCCGCCTACCTCCTGATTCGGTTCTATCATCATGACCTCTAGAGCTCTTTTGTTGGCCATTAGAACCTCCCAAAGTACCACTAGAGCACCTAAATAAATAAATAAATACATAAATATATACATATAAACATCTCTGTAGAAACTGTGCGTTGATTCACAGCAGGATGGTTTTTCTAGCCCTAGTGAAGCCTCAGTTGGCTCAGTGTCAGAGAATCGGTTCCTCAGCATGAACTTGTGTTGATGTGCTGTGAATGCGTCAGGATGAGCATGTTTCCCAGGACGATAAGAGCGTGGCGGTGGCTACCGTGGCGGTGGCTACCGTGGCGGTGGCTACCGTGGCGTTGGCGGTGGCTACCGTGGCGGTGGCTACCGTGGCGGTGGCTACCGTGGCTACCGTGGTGGCGGCCGTGGATCAGGCTCGTAGCCGGGGGCCGTTTGAATCCGCGAAGTCCGGAGAGCAGGTAGTCCGCCACCGTCTGCTCCATCGCCTCCACCCCTCCCACTTCACTCATGTTCTTCACTCTTTTTTTTACTCTATTCTATCTGTCTCAGCTCTTTGCTGTTCCCCAGAGGATGAACCTCTCCCACTCTAATAGCCCATAATAACCCATCCTCTTCAGAGAGTGGTGGTTTTCCTCATAAATTTACGTGATGAAATCGGTCTTCAGTGCTTCACAGACTGCATGTGTCAGTGCTGCACGCTGCATGGCCTCATTGATTCAGTGGTGGTGTTTCTTCTTCTCTGATATCATATGGACGTATTGTTGGTGGAGTCTCTGTCTCCAGACTTTCTGCCGTGGAGCTCCTGAGCTCTATGTGCTGGTTTTATGTCTCCAGGCCGAGGACGGGGTAAAAGCCGAGGCGGTGGCCACGGTGGTGGCCGCCGTCGATCTGGCTCGTGTCCGCCAGCCCGTGCACGCGGGGGGCGGCGGAGCTGAAGAGGAGGAAGCCGTAGAGGCGGAGATATGGCAGCAGACGGAAACAACGGAAGAGAAACGCGTCGTAGAAACCAAAACGCTTCCCGTTGAGCAGCCAGCTGCTGCCGCTGTGACCTCAGAGCAGCTCCGGGTCCAGGTCTCGCAGGTCGGACGAGTCTCACATCAGATGTGATCTCTGACAGTAAGAATGTCTGTCATTTCATGAACTCTGTTGGTCACTCCAGATTCAGACAACAGAGGCGTCCTCCCAGGTGGACGCTGGCGCCGGCCCGTCTCCAGCTCCACATTTCACAGTTTCTAAAGTGTCCGTCCCTAAACACGAACCAGGTCCCGAGGTAAGAGAGGAGCAGCAGGCTGCCGTCTTCCCCCTGATCCTCCATCTCATCTTTAACTCCCACATCTTAACGTACAGTCTCCACCGGTTGTGATGTGCTGTGACTCACTTTGACCTCCTCCTCACAGTATCACCGTCCTTCCATCAGCTCTCCTCCCAAACCACAGATGGTCCTCTTCTATTCCTTTATTTCATTTATCAATCAGCCGATGGTCTCATCACACCAGTCACACTGAGCTGCTTCTTTCACAGTGAGACACATGAAACCACGACTCACAGCTCCGCGCTGATCAGCTGCAGCTAGCCACGTCTGCTGCCGACGGCTAGCTGCCGACGGCTAGCTCCCGACGGCTAGCTGCCGACGGCTAGCTGCCGACGGCTGCTGTCATGTCAGTAGGAAAAGCTTTTTACTGTTAGAGCTAATATTCAAGTTTTTTTTTTTTTTTTACACATAAATTTGTAATTTTTTCTTATCAATTTACCACACTTTGTTTCTAATTATTTATGTATTATTAATTTATAAGTAAATAATCAGAGAATATTCAAGCTTTTTATGATAAATGTGTTTTATTCAGGTTGTATATGTGTAATCCAGACTGGTGTATCGGTGAGGGGTCAGCAGCTGAGAGGCTCAGAGCTGTGACACACTGCAGACCTCAGGCCTTAACGTTTACAGTTTAAAGGGGAATGTTTTTAGGGTAGGTTAAGTATTTTCATTCTTAGGGTATTAATATTTGATCACTTTTAAGCCAACATTACTCAGATAGCTGGCAGCATGGAGAAGGCTTCGTAGTGTTAGTTGAACGGTCTGTATTTGTCCCTGAGGGGTGATCTGGTTTTACCACCGATGATAAAACACACATCACAACCAGGTCGTAGAAGCGGTGAAACCAGGAGTAAACGGGTGAATGCTCTTCGCCGCTCGCTGACCCTCAGCTGTTAACGTTCTTGTTGACCCGGTCAGGTGTCCATCGCTGGCTCTGCTATCGCCACTCTGCACAAAGAGTTGTCCTCCTCCTCCGCCGCCGCCAGAAAGATCATCAAGCCCGTCAAGTCTCCCAGTCCATCCCGCCGAGCAGCGGCGGTGGAGGTCCACGTGATGCCGGAGCCCCTGCCCCCGCCATTCAGAGACGTCAGATATGAGACGCAGGTGGGCGGGGCTTACGCAGTGAGGGAGGAGGAGTTTGAGGACTGGGAGCCTCAGGTTGGTCCCGTCCTCCCCAGCCGTCGTCCTGCCTTCACTAATTTACCCCGTGTGGACTGTCACCTGCGTCCCCCCTCTTCACCATAACGCCGCAGCCAATCACACGCTGCCCTTCATCATGAAGAGTCCTCCTCCTCCTTTTCTTCCTGTTGTCATCTGTCTGTCCTCTCTGCAGAGACTCTCTCTGTCCTCACCAGCTTCCCCCTCCATCCTCACAGAACGCCACCGCTGACCGACGCCACGCCGCTTCCTGTGTCTGACTCCTCTTCTTCTTGTTTTTCCTCAGCAGGCTGCTGCCGTTCCCTCCAGAGCTCAGGAACCCGTTGTTCCTCCGACTCTTATTGCTGTGAGTACTTCCTGTGTCTGTCCTTCAAAATAAGAAGTCCGTACTATAAAGAATAAACGAGGTGGGTGTGTTAGTAGGTATTTATTTAGGTAGTAGGTGTAAAATAGACGCAAATTCACAAATAACACAATGCAAACATGTTAAACCAGCTGTTCTCATTGACTAACACACTGTTAATTCATTTAAAACACGTAATGGTGAGTCAGGATGTTGCGCTGCCTCTCAGGAAGTCAGGTGACGTAGTATAAAGAGACAAATCTGTGTAGGGAGGAGGTCAGGTGGACGGACGGTCCAACAAACAACAAACTGTTTGTGTCTTGTATGAAACCAGAAGTCAACGTTGACTTTTCTTATGTAACTTATGTCCATGGCGTTAGTCAAGTACATTAACAAACATAACTGTAAAAACGGAAAACACAGCTTTTCATGCGATATCATATGAACCGTTGTATGAGGACACGTTGCACCAGATGTGCAGTTAAATCTGTCCTGACCATGGAGCCATTACAGTCAATGGACAGAGCAGAACAGACGCAAAGTCACACAGGTCATATGAACATGTGAAACTCCCGTCATTCCTGTATCCGCAGGAGCTGAAATATTTCAACCATAGCCATAAATCCTTGTCTCTCTGTGTGGTTACAGCCTTTAAGCGTTGAGATTGGTCCTCCTGTCCTCACTGATCCAACCAGACTCCATTCAGAAAACAAGCATTTTAACAGTTGTCTGCTTGTCGTCCTGCAGACAGACCTGACAAAGCATCAGTTCAGACTTTTACTGATCAGCATCATGATGGAGTTATTTCAGCATCATTCTGATCTGGTTATTGATCTTGAGCCATCCCCAGTATGAGGGTGTCTGAAGGCGTCCCTGTGTCTCTGTTCAGGGCCTGAACAACGTGACGGTGACGGAGGGCGAGTCGGTGACCCTGGAGTGTCAGATCAGCGGTCACCCCGTTCCCGCCATCTTGTGGTTCAGAGAGGACTACAAGATCGAGAGCTCCATTGACTTCCAGATCAGCTACATGAACGGATTCGCCCGGCTGGTGATCCGCGAGGCGTTCGCCGAAGACAGCGGGCGCTTCACCTGCACCGCCACCAGTGAGGCGGGCACCGTCAGCACCTCCTGCTACCTGCTGGTCAAAGGTAACCAAGGAAACCGATTAGATTTGATCCAACCCTTTACTCTCTGACTTCCCTCATTATTAACTCCTTATTGAGAGCGATTCATCATGGTGCTACCTTTTACTTTATTATTTGATTTTAGTCTTATTTATTGTAGCATGTCGGTCTGATGATCAGGTTTCTGTGTTTTAGTGTCAGAGGAGATTGAGAGCAGAGAGGAGACGGCGGCTGTCACTGAGGTTGGAATCACTCAACAGAAAACGTGAGTCTGAAACTTCCCACGTTGTTAGTCCTCATGTTGAGTTTCTACAGCATCTGACGGGGCTGTCTGTTTCCTTCAGCGTTGCTGTGGAGATGAAGCAACAGGTGGTGGTGGAGGGGAGTGCAGGCGAGGGCGCCGCTCCCTTCTTCATCAAGAAGCCGACGGTCCAGAAGCTGGTGGAGGGAGGAGGCGTCGTCTTCCAGTGCCAGGTCGGAGGAAACCCCAAACCTCACATCATCTGGAAGAAGAGCGGCATACCGCTCACCACCGGATACAGGTACACCTCTCACACCTGTCTACACCTGTATACACCTCTCACACCTGTCTACACCTGTATACACCTCTCACACCTGTCTACACCTGTATACACCTCTCACACCTGTCTACACCTGTATACACCTCTCACACCTGTCTACACCTGTATACACCTCTCACACCTGTCTACACCTGTATACACCTCTCACACCTGTCTACACCTGTATACACCTCTCACACCTGTCTACACCTGTATACACCTCTCACACCTGTCTACACCTGTATACACCTCTCACACCTGTCTACACCTGTATACACCTCTCACACCTGTCTACACCTGCTCCAGTTCCCTAAGTACAGTTTTAGGTACTCATACTTTACTGGAGTATTTACTGTATTTTCCGGATTATAAGGCGCACTGTCAATAAATATCAGTATCACTGTCTTTTTTCATATATAAGGCGTTCCGGATTATAAACGAAACAAAACGGTCAGATTAGTCAAACTTGATCCCATTAATTTAACAACTCAATAACTTCAATAACTCTCAACATTTTTCAGTTGGAACACACAAAAAACAAACCAATACACTGACTTTCAGTTTCTTCAGTTCATTCCTCGTCCACAGATCCATCAAATCCTTCATCATCAGTGTCTGAGTTAAACAGTCGGGCGACTTCGGCATCGAGCAGCCCGAATCCGTCTGGTCATTATCCGAGTCAGTCTGGTCATTATCAAGTCAGTCTGGTCATTATCTGAGTCGGTCTGGTCGTTATCGAGTCAGTCTTGTCATTATCGAGTCGGTCTGGTTGCTGTTACTTAGCTGTTCAGTGATGATTCCTGCCTTCCTGATCCATCGGCAGATAGTGGAGGAACTGGCCCGGCGTTGCCTCCCTGTCTTGGTGAATGTGTGTTGGCCTTCTGTCATCCAACGCTCCCACGCAGCTCTCAGTTTAACTCTGAACGACCTGTCGACACCGATATCTAGCGGTTGGAGTTCTTTAGTTCATCCACCCGGAATGACGGCGAGCTCCGAAGTAGTTTTCTTCACTTTGGTTCTGACGGTGTCGGTGAGATGGGCAGCATGGAGAAACTGTAGAGACGCTTCTACCTGCTGCTCTCTGCTGAATAACCCACTGTTCTTTGTTCCCTCAGAAACTCTGTTTGGTCTTCTTTACGTGGTGCAGCTCATCTTCTTCTTCCTCCACTTCGTACCATTGATTCATTAATATTAAATTCTCTCTCCGCTGCTCTATTCCCATGTTCTGCTGCTGACTGATAGCCTGAAGCTGGAAATCTGCTTCGTCAGCATGTCTCTTCACAGCTGCCATTTTGGCTCCTTATACACACATGATAATGTTACGGTGCCGATCTGTCGAAGCACAGTAACAGTAGTATTCTCCGCCAGGCGCTTGACTACTGTCAGTAGTACTACCCGCCAGGCACTTGACTACTGTCAGTACGTATTACTCCGCCAGGTGCCTGACTACTGTCAGTAGTATTACTCGACCAGGCGCCTGACTACTGTCAGTAGTATTACTCCCCTTTTTTCTACCAGGCCCTACTACTTCAGTAGTATTACTCGACCAGGCGCCTGACTACTGTCAGTAGTATTACTCGACCAGGCGCCTGACTACTGTCAGTAGTATTACTCGACCAGGCGCCTGACTACTGTCAGTAGTATTACTCCGTGTGGTGCCTGACTATTGTCAGTAGTATTACTCCACCAGGTGCCTGACTACTGTTACCGTAATGCTCCTACAATCCACCCAGCGGTGCAGCTTCGAAGCTTAACCAAACTCATAATAAAATATTTTGACAGATTTTTGAGCACCCTGTACCACATCAAATTGGTTCAAGGAGGTCAGTAAGCACAACCAGAATTCATATATAAGCTGCACCGGATAATAAGGCGCACTGTTGCCTTTTGAGAAAATTTAAGGATTTTAGGTGCTCCTTATAGTCTGGAAAATACGGTACTTTGGATGCTGCTGCCTGTACATTTATCTGACAGATATTATTACTGTACAGATTCACATTTTACTGACTACCATGGTGATTTAATCAAATATGATGATTTGTTATTGAATAAACCACCACAAAGTGTATAAAATGTTGTCACCTCCACATTTATGGAGGAATAAAGCTGCCATTATAATAGATAAATAAATAAATTCATAAATAAATAGATAAATAAAACAATAACATAAAGAACAAAGCCTCAGTTATCAAATATGATGATTTATTATTGATTAAACCACCACACAGCTTATAAAATATATTGAGTCACCTTCATATTTATGAAGGAATAAAGCTGCCATTTTAATAGATAGATAGATAGATCGATAGACAGACAGATCGATAAAGAAATGTAGAAATAAAAGCCTCAGTTATCAAATAAATGTGTAGGTTAATTTGAAAATACATAAATATGCACAGAAAAATAAATAACATTTATTTATTGTATGTATATAATACATGCTTTAATTATTTCCAAATGTCTGCATGTGTTCATTTCTTTAAATGGCAGCTTTAGTCCTCCACACACTGACAGATGCTGTTACAATCCGTTAAAGTGAGGTTTGATCTGAGAAGGACAAACTAGAGTATTGTCTTCGCCGCCATCTTGACCGTGAGGCAGCTGTGAGGGCCGATGAGGGGCTCAGCCGGAGGGTCTGAACTTCACTGCCCTGTTTTCTACCATCAGATATAAAGTGGCCTACAACAAGGAGACGGGAGAATGCCGACTGGAGATCTCCATGACCTTTGCCGATGATGCTGGAGAATACGCCATCTTCGCCAAGAATCCCCATGGAGAAGCCTCAGCCTCCGCCGGACTGCTGGAGGAAGGTACCGTCATCCTCTTCCTCTGTTTACTGACCTGGTCTCCAGACGTTAAAACACTATTGGTTCATCTGTTGAGGATTAAAACGTTGCAAACGGTGAATGTTTATTAGCTTCACCCACAGTAGACGAGGTCTTTTTTTTTCCCCGGGTCTTTACGAGTCCACGGTTAACGTTTATTAGCTTCAACCACAGTAGACGAGGTCTTCGGGTCTTTACGAGTCCACGGTTAACGTCTATTAGCTTCAACCACAGTAGACGAGGTCTTCGGGTCTTTACGAGTCCACGGTTAACCTTTATTAGCTTCAACCACAGTAGACAAGGTCTTCGGGTCTTTACGAGTCCACGGTTAACGTTTATGAGGTGCTCACACTGTTCATAGTTTTAGTCAACACAAACTTTTTAGTTTATTTCACTTCATTTCAGTCTTATTCATATTTTATCTATATTTAAAGATAAGATAAGATAAGATATTCCTTTATTGTTCCCACAGTGGAGAAATTCACACGATACAGCAGCAAAGTGGATAGTGCAATAAACAAGAAGCATAGATTTTAAAACAATATTAATACAAATAAAATAAAATAATATATACATAATTGAAAGTAAAGCCAAAATATGTCCAGCATATCAATAAATAATTTTCCAGTTACTATAATTTGTGCAGATGATATAATTGTACACATGTGTTGTTATTGCACTTGTGTCCGGTCAGTTTGTTGTGAGTGTTTATGTGGTCTACTGGGAGCAGTGCTGGTTGTGAATGTGTATGTGGTCTACTGGGAGCAGTGCTGGTTGTGAATGTGACTGTATGTGGTCTACTGGGAGCAGTGCTGGTTGTGAATGTGACTGTATGTGGTCTACTGGGAGCAGTGCTGGTTGTGAATGTGTATGTGGTCTACTGGGAGCAGTGCTGGTTGTGAATGTGTATGTGGTTTACTGGGAGCAGTGCTGGTTGTGGATGTGTATGTGGTCTACTGGGAGCAGTGCTGGTTGTGAATGTGTATGTGGTCTACTGGGAGCAGTGCTGGTTGTGAATGTGTATGTGGTCTACTGGGAGCAGTGCTGGTTGTGAGTGTGTATGTGGTCTACTGGGAGCAGTGCTGGTTGTGGATGTGTATGTGGTCTACTGGGAGCAGTGCTGGTTGTGAATGTGTATGTGGTTTACTGGGAGCAGTGCTGGTTGTGGAGTCTAACAGCTGCAGGCAGGAAGGACCTTCTGTAACGCTCCTTCGTACACTTAGGGTGTAGCAGCCTGTCACTGAAGGAGCTCTCCAGAGCTCTGATGGTGTCTCTCATGGGGTGGGAGTCCTTCTCCATCATGGATGACAGCTTAGCCATCATCCTCCTCTCTCCCACCACCTGCACTGAGTCCAGAGAGCATCCCAGGACAGAGCTGGCCCTTTTGATGATCTTATCCGGCCTCTTCCTGTCTGCAGCTGTGATGCTGCTGCCCCAGCAAACCACTCCATAAAATATGGCTGATGCCACCACGGTGTCATAAAAAGTTTTCAATAGTGTCCCCTGCACTCCAAAAGACCTCAGTCTCCTGAGCAGATACAGTCTGCTCTGGCCTTTCTTATGGAGTGCAGAGGAATTTGTTGTCCACTCCAGTTTATTGTTCAGGTGAACACCCAGGTATTTATAAGATGTCACCATCTCAATGTCTGATCCCTGGATGTTCACCGGTGTTGGAGGGGGATGAGTTTGCCTGCGGAAATCCACCACCAGCTCTTTAGTTTTCCCCGCGTTGATCTGGAGGTGGTTCCTCAGGCACCAGTCCACGAAGTCCTGGGAAAGTTCTCTGTACTCCCCATCGCCCCCATCAGTGATGAGGCCGACGATAGCAGAGTCATCAGAGAACTTCTGCAGGTGACAGGTTGGTGAGTTGTAAGAGGAAGTCTGCAGTGTAGAGTGTGAAGAGGAACGGAGCCAGAACCGTTCCCTGAAGAACCCCCACACTGCAGACCACCGTGTCTGAACCGTTCCCTGAGGAACCCCCACACTGCAGACCACCGTGTCTGAACCGTTCCCTGTGGGGCCCCCACACTGCAGACCACCGTGTCAGAACCGTTCCCTGAGGAACCCCCACACTGCAGACCACCGTGTCGGAGGTGAAGTCCCGTGTCCTCACATACTGTGGTCGGTTTGTGAGGTAGTCCAGTATCCAGGATGTTAGATGGTTATCTACCCCTGCAATCTCCAGTTTGTCCCCCAGAAGTGTCGGCTGGATGGTGTTGAAAGCACTGGAGAAATCAAAGAACATGATCCTCACAGTGCTCCCAGGCTTCTCCAGGTGAGACAGAGCTCGGTCCACAAGGAAGATGACGGCATCATCCACCCCAATGCCAGGTTGGTAGGCAAACTGTAGTGGGTCCATGGATGGACTCACCACAGGGTGGAGATGTTGGAGGACCAGGCGCTCCAGGGCCTTCATCAGGTGGGATGTTAATGCCACCGGCCTGAAGCTGCTGGGGTCCTTGGGGTGTGGGGCCTTGGGCACAGGGACCACGCAGGATGTCTTCCATAGTTGTGGTACCTTCCTCAGCTTCAGGCTCAGGTTGAATAGAGTAGAGCTGGAGCCATAGGTGGAGCTGGAGTTATAGGTGGATCTGTAGGTGTTGATGTCAGTGGGGGGGCTGTTGTTGAGCTGAAGGTGGTGAAGGAGGAGGAGGAGGGGGGCACTGTCTTGAAGTGGCAGATGAAGGGGGCTGCAGCAGGGTGGACTGGGCCGGGGGAGGGGCAGGTGACTCATCAAACCTGTTAAAGTAGTGGTTCAACTCATTCACCCACTTTAGATCTCCCACAGCCTTGGAGTCTGGCTTCTTGTGGCCTGAGATGGTTTTTAGGCCTTTCCAGACTCCACTGATGTTGTTCTGCTGCAGCTGTTCCTCCATCTTCCTCCTGTAGCTGTTCTTCCCCTCCCTGATTTTCCTCCTTAGCTCCCTCTGAACAGCCTTCAGCTCCTCCTTATTTCCTGACTTAAAGGCCCTCTTCTTCTCCTTAAGGAGGGCCTTTATATCAGGATTAATCCAGGGTTTGTTGGTGGAAAAAACACCTTACCATCCTGGTTGGTACGGTGTTTTCCACACAGAAGTTAATGTAGTCTGTGATGCAGCCCATCAGTCCATCTATATCCTCCCCATGAGAGTCCCAGAGTTCCTCCCACACTGTTGTGCTGAAACAGTCCTGCAGAGCTTCCTCAGCTTCTTTGGACCATGTCCTCACTGTGCGGGAGACGGCTGGTTCTCTGTGTACCAGGGGTCTGTACACAGGCTGGAGATGAACCAGGTTGTGGTCTGATCTTCCCAGGGGGGAGGGGGGATGATGTGTGTGCCTCCTTGCAGTTAGCATACAATAAGTCCAGGATTTTACTGTCCCGTGTGCAGCATGACACATACTGGGTGAAAGTTGGTAGAGTGGAGGACAGAGAGACATGATTAAAGTCTCCAGAGACCAGGAGGAGGGCCTGAGGGTGCTGTGTCTGCAGCCTGCTAGTGACTGAATAGACCACATCACAAGCTGTGTCACCGTTAGCAGAGGGGGGAACATACACAGCCATCATAATAACATGTGTAAATTCCCTCGGTAAATAATACGGCCTCATACTAACGGCCACCAGCTTGATGTCCCTGCTGCAGTGTTGGTCTTTAACAGTGATGTGACCAGGGTTACACCATCTATCATTCACAAACACCGCCAGTCCTCCTCCTTTCCTCTTACCGCTTTCTCTCGTCCTGTCCGCCCGCACCAACTTAAACCCGTCCAGCTCCGTCACCGTGTCCGTGGTCGCCGCCGTCAGCCACGTCTCGGAGAACACCATCACGCTGCACTCCCGGTACTCCCGCTGATGTCGGGTCAGCGCCGCCAGCTCGTCCATCTTGTTGGGGAGAGATCTCACATTCCCCATCAAAATAGACGGGAGGACTGGTTTGTATTTCATCCTCCATGCGCGACGCTGAGCTCCAGCCCGACATCCTCTTCTTCTCCTCTTTATCTCCGGGGGAACCGAGGGAACAGCGGGTCTTTCCTCTGGGAGAAGCAGCGCTGTGTTGCGGAGCGCCAACAGCTGATCCCTGGTGTAAACAGTGGGTCTGCTCGTCGGGTCCCCGCACACGGTTGTAAACATTGTAAAAGTAACAGAAAAGTTATGACCAAAACTGCTGTTTTGGGCTCCATAACGCCAGAAAAAACGGTTGAATTAAAGGACATAATACTGACTCGTGAAAGAAAAGATTAAGAGCTGCTGTAACAGGCTGCCACTCACGCAGCGCCATCTTCCAGGATCGATAATAATTGAGTAAATGTATATGTCTCGATTTTATTCTGTTGACTGAATACTGAATACAGTAATATTCTAGAGGGAGATTTAGATGATTAAAAACATTAATGAACTTAAAACTGAAAGTGGTGCTGATGTTCTCATGTCAGGCGTCTGCATGTTTTAGTGGTTTTATAGTTTTATGGTGGATGGAGCCTGCTAAAACACAAAATAAATAAATTAGTTAATTGATTAATGACCTCATAAACAAATGAATGCCATTAAATGTATCAAAATATTTAAAATAAATGTAGTCGTTAATTAATTGATAAAATGCGACATAAATCAATATTTCCATTTTAATTTCCTTCTGTATTTATTTATCTTTGTATCAGTTCCCTTAGTTATTTACTCTTTTGTATAAATTTTACATTTAATATGTTAAGTTATTGTCGATTTATTTTTAAATGAAGTGAATGCATACATTTAAAAATATATATATATAAAATAAACAAAACATAGCTAAATAAATAAAAATTAATAAAAATAAATACATAAATAAATAAGGAAGTAATACAAAGATAAATAAATAAAGAAGCAAATTAAAACAGAAATATCCATTTATGTCAATTTATCAATAATTAATGGCTACATTATTTTTTATAGTATTTTTGTTAGATTTAATGACATTTATTTGTTTATCAAATCTTTTGTTTTGTTTATTCATTTATTTTTTATTTTTTTCAGGTTCCGTTCTCCATAAAATTTAGTCCATAAATCTGTTAAATGTTTACTTTCAAAATTTATTTTTCTTTAGTTTTGGTGAAAATAGTGAAGCCCAGTTAGGCTCTGTAATGTTAATCACTTTTTCTTGTATAAACGGTGAAGAATCATTTTTTTCTGGCTATTATAATCATTTTAAAAATTGACTGAAACTAATCTTTGGATTAATTCCCTTTTTTATTCACTGTTACGTGAATGTAAATTTTAAATATATTTAATTTTACATTTATTTTTGATTTAATAAATTTAAATTTAAATGATATATACATGCAAAAGTAAATAAATATAAAAATAAATTCATGTAAAAAATAGTAAGCCATTGAGGGAAGCTTTGCTGGACCAGTATTTGTTGATGTGTGTTTTCAGAGCAATACGAGGCCTACATGAAGCAACATGACGTGACCTATAAAACTGAAGTGACCACGACGGTGGTTCAGGAGCCCCCTGTGGTCGTGAGGCAGTACGAGCTGGAACAGAGGAGGTTGACCACCCCCATGAGCTTCGTCTCAGAGACGGTACTTTCTCCACAAACATCCACACTTCACAACATCAGCATCATATCTATTAAACATTAAACATTACCACCGTGTTGTTTCTTTCAGGAGTTCCTGATTTCCTCCTTTGAGGAGCGGATCATCCAGGAGATTGAGCTGCGTATCATGAGGATTACCTACAGAGAGCTGGTGACAGAGGACGGAGAGATGATGGTCACCGTAGCTGAAGAGGAGGCGGTGCAGCCAGCCTTCGAAACACCCGTCAAAAACTACAGGATCATGGACGGGATGGGCGTCACCTTCCACTGCAAGATGGCTGGAAACCCACTGCCAAAGGTAGCGAGTTCACAGTGTCATTTAAGTGGAGTCAAACATTTAACAAACCAACTCTGGTCCAGACCAAAACTGGCTATTGTCATTATTTTATTAGTAACACAACCATAAAGTCCCCAAAAGAAGTGTAAAACTTGTGATACTTTTACTAAAGAAAGCTTAGAAACGTTATATTGGTGGATAAAATGATCGTCTGCTACCAGATTGCGTGGTACAAAGACGGCCAGCGTATCAGGCCCAGCGACCGTTACCAGATGGAGGTTCTTCAGGATGGACGAGCCAGCCTTCGTCTGCCCGTGGTGCTGCCAGAGGACGAGGGCGTCTACACCGCCTTCACCAGCAACATGAAGGGAAACGCAGTCAGCTCAGGGAAGCTCTACGTTGAGCCGTCTGGAGCTGTAACGCCTCAGAGATACACCCCACAGCCAGCGATGCAGAGGATCAGGTGAATCACTTCACTGGATAGCACGTTTCAGTTTGAAAGCGCCGCGATGCATAACGGTTAACGTAACAACTTAATACTGACGCCTCTGCTCTTTCCTCAGGTCCACTTCTCCTCGCTCTCTGAGCCGCTCTCCTGGACGTTCTTCCAGCCATTCTCCTGGACGTTCTCCGGCCCGCCGGCTGGACGAGACCGACGAGGCTCAGCTGGAAAGACTCTACAAGCCTGTGTTTGTCATGAAGCCTTCCTCAATAAAATGCTCTGAGGGGCAAACTGCCAGGTTTGACCTGAAGGTTGTTGGCAGGCCGATGCCCGACACATACTGGTTCCACAACGGTGAGAGAAACAACTAATTCTAGAAATACGCCGTATCTGTTGCTTCCGCCTCATAAAACCATTGTGTCTTCCTCTTCCCAGGTCAACAAGTGGTTAACGATTACACCCACAAGATCGTGGTTAAAGAGGACGGTACCCAGTCCCTGATCGTCGTCCCAGCCATGCCACATGACTCTGGAGAGTGGACGGTCGTGGCTCAGAACCGAGCTGGACGGACTTCTGTCTCTGTAACTCTGACTGTTGATGGTAAGTCAGACAGAGCCTGAAACTTATACCTGGTGGGATGATCTGGGCAGGATGTCACTGCTATGACCAGCTACAGCTGCTTATCGGTACCCAAAATAAACCAGCACCAAGCATCTGTTCGGTATCCGTCAACCAGAACAAACCTCAGAAAGTATTAAAGGGTGGAGGGTGGGCGTGGATCCGACCTCCACCCTCCATGTTAAATCCAGCCTGGTAAACACTACACATCCAGTAAAGGAGGGAAACACTTTGGAAAAGCAGAGCTAGACATCACGGCTAAAGCTGCACGCTAACTCCGTCACGGACGGGAAACGTCATCGTACGGCGGTAACGTGCGGTCCGGCCGGCCGTCGCTCTCGTCTCCGTGGTCCGACGGGCCGACGCTACGACCGTAGAGCTCCATATACTGACATTTATGTTAAATGCATTCAGACGGCCCCGATGGAGCTGACCATGGATGGATAAAGAGAACGGAGCTGACGGAGAGCTAGAGACCACCTTGGAGGAGTTAGAGGAAGTAGACACCTGGGACTACGGCCGCTTTTCAAAATAAGGTGTTAACAAAGGGAACTGGATCTACAGAATCCATCTATGGAAATCAGACTGATGGATTATATTCAGCAGAGTATAAAACATTACATGACCCTGATAAATTAAAAAGAAAATCCCACTAATCTGTGAGGGAAACGTCTTTATTCTGTGATTTCTGGGTTGATAGATAAAAACTGTCATCAATAATTCCTGACAATGATCCTGATAGATTTTACTTCCGGACACCCCTGATTATATATATGGTGAAAATCAAACATCATTTTTACTGGATTCATTTAGAGATTTTACAAAAAAAACCCCCCCCCCCCCCCCCCAATGGTTCTCCTTTAAAAAAAAAAAAGTTAACAAACATGACAATAAATCAGAATATTGAATGACAATACTTAAAATCATAATATTCAACATATTCAATCAGCACCTTAGTGTGGTGATGGTATTGAGTCAGGAGATAGATGGATCATATCAGCCCAAATATTCGAATGAAGTACTCTACTGGTATCAGTATCACTTTAAGGGTACTGTTGTCATTATTTTTTAGACCATACCAGCACCTAGTCTTTGGAGTGTGTTCACCAGACAGCTCTTGTATCCTCAAAAAATGTATTAGATTATGAAGAACTGTCGTTGTTTTTCACCGTCTACAGCCCGAGAAAGCCTGGCGCGCCCTCAGTTTGTTGAGAAGCTGAAGAACATCAGTGTGAAGCAAGGCACTCTGGTTGAACTGGCTGTCAAAGCCATTGGAAACCCCCTACCTGACATCGTCTGGCTGAAAAACAGCGACATCATCACCCCACACAAGCACCCACACATCAAGTATGTATCTTTAATAGTTAATGCTTTGACACAGATATGTAGAACTTCAGAGTTTGCGCTGAACAGAGTTAGTTTGTGCTGCTTGATATATCTGAATGGTTATGTATTTTAGGATTGAAGGAACAAAAGGAGAGGCCAAATTCCAGATCCCATCGTCTTCGGGCTCAGACAGTGCTTGGTACACAGCTACAGCCATCAACAAGGCTGGCAGGGACACCACTCGCTGCAGAGTCAACGTGGAGGTGGACTTCACTGCTCCTCACACTGAGAGGAAGCTAATCATCACCAAAGGAACCTACAAAGCTAAAGAGATTGCTGCTCCCGAGCTGGAGCCCCTTCATCTGCGATATGGTCAGGAGCAGTGGGAGGAGGGTGACCTTTACGACAAAGAGAAGCAGCAGAAACCGCTGTTCAAGAAGAAGCTGACCTCTATCAGAATGAAACGCTTTGGTCCAGCTCATTTTGAGTGCAGACTGACCCCTATCGGTGACCCCAACATGGTGGTGGAGTGGCTGCATGATGGGAAACCCCTGGAAGCTGCTAACAGGCTGCGCATGGTCAACGAATTTGGCTACTGCAGTCTTGACTATGAAGCTGCGTACGCTAGAGATAGCGGTGTCATCACCTGCAGAGCTACCAATAAGTACGGTGTCGACCAGACCTCGGCCACCCTCATCGTCAAGGACGAGAAGGGTCTCGTTGAGGAAACACAGCTTCCCGAAGGTAGGAAGGGTGTGCACCGAATGGACGAGATGGAACGCATGGCTCACGAGGGAGGACCTGCAGGAGTTAGCACTGACGAGGAATATGAGAAGACCAAACCTGAGATCGTCCTTCTTCCTGAACCAGCCAGAGTGCTGGAGGGCGACATTGCACGATTCCGCTGCAGAGTGACCGGTTATCCAGCACCCAAGGTAAACTGGTACCTCAACGGACAACTCATCCGCAAAAGCAAGAGATACAGACTTCGGTATGATGGCATTTACTACCTGGAGATTGTTGACATCAAGTCCTATGACTCAGGAGAAGTCAGGGTGGTCGCAGACAATCCTCTCGGCACCACTGAGCACACTGTGAAGCTGGAGATCCAACAGAAAGAGGACTTTAGATCTGTACTGCGTCGGGCTCCAGAACAGAGAGCAGCAGAAGCACATGACACTGGCAGAATCGGGTTTGATGTGGTGAAGGTAGACCGACCTGGTGATGCCTTGCAGGACCGGGAAGTCGTTAAGCTGCGTAAGACACAAAGAGTCGTTCACGAGAAAACCTCAGAGGAATCGGATGAACTGAAGAGCAAGTTTAAACGTAGGACAGAGGAAGGTTTCTACGAGTCCATCTCTGCTGTGGAGTTCAAGTCTCGCAAGAGGGACGACTCCTATGAGGATCTACTGAAGAAGACGAAGGAGGAACTGCTTCATCACTTGAAAGAGAAAGAAGAAGCTGAGAGGAAGAAGATGGAGGAACAGGGCAAGATCACCATCCCCACAATCAAACCAGAGAGGATCCAGCTCTCCCCCAGTATGGAAGCACCCAAGATCCTGGAACGCATTACAAGCAAGACAGTCGCTCCGCTGGATGAGGTTCGCTTCCGAGTCAGAGTCGTCGGCAGACCAGAACCCGAGTGCCAGTGGTTCAAGAACGGCATTCTGGTGGAAAAGTCAGACCGCATTTACTGGTACTGGCCTGAGGATCATGTGTGTGAACTGGTGATCAGAGATGTCACAGCAGAGGACTCCGCTAGCATCATGGTCAAAGCCATGAACGTCGCTGGGGAGGCCTCGAGCCACGCCTTCCTGCTGGTGCAAGGTAAAGCCATTTTACAACAGATCTCCCCAACATTGTGTCCTCATTCGTGTCAAAGTCTCACTTCATATTTTCTCTGTGCAGCAAAGGCAGCAGTCAGCTTCACCCAACACTTGGAGGATGTCAGCGCAAACGAGAAGGACACCATGGTGACGTTTGAGTGTGAAACCAACGAACCGTTCATCAAAGTCAAATGGCTCAAGAACAACATGGAGATCTTCTCTGGAGACAAATACAGGATGCACTCAGACAGAAAAGTCCACTTCCTGTCTGTGCTGGTGATTGAAATGAGGGATGACGCCGAATACTCCTGTGTGGTTGTAGATGATGAGAATGTCAGAACGAGTGCCAGGCTCCATGTAGAAGGTAGTCTTTACACCCAGAGTCTGTCCATCTTTGGTTTTAACTGAGGGGGATTGGTGGATAATGGGTCCTGATCTGGTTCTGTATCCAGGTGCTGCCCTGGAGCTCATTAAACCCATGGAGAACATCGAGGTGCCAGAGACCTACTCTGGAGAGTTTGAGGTCGAGCTCTCTCGTGAGGACGCTGAGGGCAGCTGGTTCTTTGGAGACAAAGAGCTCTCTCCCAGTAGTAAATATACCATGTCATCCCGCCGAGGGAGACAAACCCTGTCCGTCAAGGATATCAGGAAAGGAGACCAGGGGAAATATACTTTTGTATGTGGAGATCTGAGGACCAGTGCCACGCTGAAGATGAAACGTAAGCAACTTTAGAGAGGAGGGAAGTATGTGGAGTTTCTTTGCCCAGTGTAACCATGAGTTTTCATTTAGTCACATTCTCAGTAGGAGCCTCTGCACCAATTTATTAATACCTTGAGTTTCAGCTTGAAGTTCTTTGGTTGAGGGTTGCTTATTTTAGTGCTTTCTGGGACTTGGAAATGATTTGTTGTTCTCAGCAGTAGTCTAGAGCAGTGCCGGTTCAGAATATCAAGTTTGGATCGTAAATATTGAACATCTTTTATTTACTATCGATCAATGCAGCCAGGATGGACTTTAGAGCCGATGCAAAAACACTCTGTAAAGTACCTCACACCACAGGAACATCTGGAAAGACAATCTTTCGATCAATCAGATGATCATCAGGAGGAATCTGGTCCAAAATCAGTGTGATGTCATAATAATTGGGTTTCTCTTCCTCCAGTGCGCCCGGTGACCCTGTTGCAGCCCCTGACAGACCTGACAGTGTGTGAGGGCGACATCGCTCAGCTGGAGGTCAGGTTCTCCCAGGAGAACGTTGAGGGAACCTGGATGAAGAACGGCCAGGCCATCTCCACCTCGGACCGCGTCCACATTGTGATCGACAAGCAGGTTCACAAGCTGCTGGTGGAGAACGTCAGCAGAGAAGACGCTGCTTCCTACTCCTTCGTGGTTCCCGCCCAAGACATCTCCACCTCTGGCAAACTCAGCGTTCAGAGTAAGAGTCAGAATCAGATCTGAGTGATGCCTGATGCTAACAACCACTAGAACACACTGAACGAGTCCATCTCTGTTGTCTTTCCTGACAGCTATTGACATCATGGTGCCGCTGAAAGACGTGTCCTCCATTGAAGGCACCAAGGCCGTTCTAGAGGCCAAGATCTCCGCTCAGGACATCAGCTCAGTCAAATGGTACCACAACGACAAACCACTGATGCCTAGTGACCGACTCCAGATGGTTGCAAAGGGCGCCAAGCAGCGCATGGTCTTCACTCGGACATATGCTTCTGATGAGGGACGCTACAAACTGGTGGTCGGCAAGGTCGACACCAGCTGCAGCCTCACTGTCGAACGTAAGATTTTATTTTCCCATCATCCTCTTCTCAGGTCCAGGTCAATGTTGTAACAAGGTTTTGTTTTCACAGAGGTACACATTGTAAAGCACATGGAGGACAAAGTGTGCTCAGAGTCCCAGAACATCACCTTTAACGTTGAAGTTTCCCACCCTGGCATCGACCCCGTCTGGACTTTCAGGAACCAGCAGCTCAAACCTGGACCCAAATACAAGCTGGAGTCTAAGGGCATGGCTCACTCTCTGATGGTCATCGACGCCATGAAGGACGAGGAGGGCCAGTACACGTTCCATGCTGGCGAAAAGACATCCAGTGCCAGGCTCACCGTCTCAGGTACAACTAAAGGACTCTCAAGAACTGCCAGCATGAACAAGAACCATTCAGTTAAGGTTACAGCAGGGTGACCGTCCTGACAGAAGTGGATCTCAACCTGGGATCCATGAGGGAGTTCAAGGGGGTCCCCAGAAAAAAAGGGGAATAGTTTATTTTCACTATTTAAAGGACCAATGTGAAACATTTAGGGATGTATTGGCAAAAATGGAATATGATATTAATACAGATGTTTTCTTTAATGTGTATATGCTATATGCTATAATAACCTGAAAACAAGAGTCTTGCCCAGAATCCTAAAACTAAGTGTGTCTCTGTGTGGTCACCAGGCGGTGCCATCACACGGCCCCTGCAGGACGTGACGGTGGCCGAGTCTCAGACTGCCGCGTTTGAATGCGAAGTTGCCAACGCCAACGCCGAGGGCAGGTGGCTGAAGGAGGGTCAGCACGTGGACTTCAGTGAGAACGTCGTGAGCGAGGTGGACGGCGCCGTCAGACGCCTCATCATCGCCATCACCAGACCGCAGGATGTCGGAGAGTACACCTACCAGGTGGCCAACTCCAAGACCACCGCCAATCTGCGGGTGGAGGGTACGTTTAACCGATCTTTATCTGTCTTTCAGGTTTTTGTTCTGGTCCACGTTGATGTTCACTGCAAATGAACATTTTATAGGAGTGATGTGATGTCACCAAAACTACCACGAAATAGTACACAGGAAATATCTGAAAACGTAACGGTCTAAACTTTGACTTTTGTTTCAGAAAGTGAAGTATCATAAAGTCTACACTCACCTACTGACACTGCTACTGTCTAGACCAGATTTGGACATTGTTCGGCCCGGCCTGGGAGCTCTCAGACAAACCACACAATTTTACCTACGAAGCTGAAAAAAAAAAAGAATAGCTCTTGTTTTGAAATGCTTGTGTATTGCTGTGCTTCTTCCTGTCACACTTCACATTGATTTAAACTGACGACATGAGCGATGTTGAAATGGCGTCACCTGCTGAGGTGGCAGTGTTGCCAACTAAGTAACTTAATTCTAGACGCTCCAGAGATGAGGAGGAGTTTGTCTCCACGGATACCAACAACTTTCTCTCCATCAACATGAAGAAATAACCGCTGTAGCTGCTCTGTCCATGTTGGTGATATGTCAGAAAAACAAACGCTGGTGAGCTGGATTCACATCCAGTACATCACACTGACTGGATCAATACTGAGGTATGAACCCACAATAAACAGACTGAGCTGTGATTTAAGATCAATAACCAGATCAGAATGATGCTGAAATAACTCCGTCATGATGCTGATCAGTAAACAGTCTGAACTGATGCTCTGTCAGGTCTGTTACCGTGACGACAAGCAGACAGCTGTTAAAATGCTTGTTTTCTGAATGGAGTCTGGTTGGATCAGAACCAGGCTCTGCAGCTGCTGCATCAACACTCAACATAAAGTCATGTAGACGTTGTTGTTTCCACCGTAGACAGTCGGTGGTTCTGGTCTCTGGACCAGATCTGATGGACTATTGTAGCTCTGGGTGACCACAGACACAGATGTTCAACATCAGGACGGCGGTGAGGACAGGAGGACCATCTCTACGCTGACAGGACTTCACCACACTGAGACACAAGTTTCTCCCTCAAGTTGAAACATTCAACTCCAGCGACTATTCAAATGACAGGAGTGTCACATGTTCATGTCACCTGGCGCAAATTTGCTTCTATTTGCGTCTTTCCGTTGACTTTGTGTGTCACCGCGCCACCTGATAAAATAGCTTCTCTCTTGGTCTGAACACCGTAAGACGGTTCTCTGGCGCCACTCGCAGGACAGTTTTGAAGCCGCATTTGGCGTATCCTCGTGATATCTTACGAAAAGTTGTTTTTTGTGCAATTTCTTAGAAATATCATTGGTGTGCCTGTGCAACAAGTACTTGGTTAGGTTTAGGAAAAGATTGTGGTTGGGGTTCAAATAAAGTGTTTGTTAACATACTTGATAAACGCCATGTACGTAAGTTATGTAAGAAAAGTCAATGTTGACTTCTGGTTTCGTACGAGACACAAACAGCACCTCCTGGTGGAAGTCCTGTGTTTGTTGGACCATCTGTCCACCCCAACATCCTCCCTACACAGATTTGTCTCTTCATACTATGCCACCTGACTTCCTGACAGGCAGCACTGGATGTCCTGACTCACCATAATGTGTTTTATATGAATGAATAGTGTGATGGTGAATGAGCAGAGCCTGGCTGTGGAGGGTTTAATCTCAGTGTGGTGTTTCTTCTGTCATTGTACCGATTTGTGTGTTTCTGTCTCCAGCGGTGAAGATCAAGAAAACTCTGAGGAACCAGACAGTGACGGAGACCCAGGAGGCAGTGTTCTCGCTGGAGCTCACCCACCTGGACGTGAAGGGATCTCAGTGGATCAAGAACGGCGTTGAGCTGCAGAACAGCGACAAGTACGAGATCACGTCCGACGGCATGGTGCACACACTGAAGGTGAAGAACTGCAGCACGCAGGACGAGTCCGTTTACTCCTTCAAACTGGGAAAACTGTCGGCCAACGCCAGGCTCAACGTGGAGAGTGAGTATTGCTGATGTACCTTCGGTAATCGTCTGATCAATGGAGCCCTGATCCACCGTGACATCCGTCCAGTATCTCCATCTACAGTCTGAACTTTTCACACTTCTTGTTTCCGCAGCGATCAAAATCGTGAAGAAGATCAAGGACGTGACCTCGCTGTCGGACGGCACCGCCTCCTTCGAGATGAGCCTGTCACATGACGACATCCCCGTCAGGTGGATGTTTAAAGGGGTGGAGCTCAAGTCCAGCGACAAGTGTAAGATCCTGTCTGAGCGCAAAGCTCACAAGCTGATCCTGCAGAACGTCGACAGCAGCAGTGCTGGAGAGTACAGCGCCGTGGTGGGACACCTGCAGTGCAGCGCCGTGCTCACCGTGGAGGGTAGGCCGCCTGCTCTTCATCGCCATCACAACAACGATCATATTAAATCAGAATTAGTCATAATCACAATAAATCAACATTCTAATAATAATAAAACAATAGTAATACAAAACTGCTAATAATACAGTCATAAGAATAATTATAAAAAATATAATACAATTAAAATTTCTCAAATTTTGGATTTTTATTGTGCAACGCATTTAACACATTTTTTCAAGTTATGGTTTTGTTAATAAATTGATTAATAAAATGAATATGTCGGAAGGATTAGGAGAAAAATTAATGTTGGGTTACAGTTACTCACTGGTTTATGTATGTACATATTATTAATATGTTTATAGTTAGTAGTATCGTTTCTGTTGTGGTCTCATTCTGACGTTGTGGTCTGACTCTGACGTTGTGGTCTGACACTGACGTTGTGGTCTCATTCTGACGTTGTGGTCTCATTCTGACGTTGTGGTCTGACTCTGACATTGTGGTCTGACTCTGACGTTGTGGTCTGACTCTGACGTTGTGGTCTGACTCTGACGTTGTGGTCTGACTCTGACGTTGTGGTCTGACACTGACGTTGTGGTCGGACTCTGACGTTGTGGTCTGACACTGACGTTGTGGTCTCATTCTGACGTTGTGGTCTGACACTGACGTTGTGGTCTGACACTGACGTTGTGGTCTGACACTGACGTTGTGGTCTGACTCTGACGTTGTGGTCTGATTCTGACGTTGTGGTCTGATTCTGACGTTGTGGTCTGACTCTGACGTTGTGGTCTGACTCTGACGTTGTGGTCTGACTCTGACGTTGTGGTCTGACACTGACGTTGTGGTCTGACTCTGACGTTGTGGTCTGACTCTGACGTTGTGGTCTCATTCTAACGTTGTGGTCTCATTCTAACGTTGTGGTCTGACTCTGACGTTGTGGTCTGACTCTGACGTTGTGGTCTGACTCTGACGTTGTGGTCTGACACTGACGTTGTGGTCTGACACTGACGTTGTGGTCTGACTCTGACGTTGTGGTCTGACACTGACGTTGTGGTCTGACACTGACGTTGTGGTCTGACTCTGACGTTGTGGTCTCATTCTAACGTTGTGGTCTGACACTGACGTTGTGGTCTGACTCTGACGTTGTGGTCGGACTCTGACGTTGTGGTCTCATTCTGACGTTGTGGTCGGACTCTGACGTTGTGGTCTGACTCTGACGTTGTGGTCTGACTCTGACGTTGTGGTCTCATTCTGACGTTGTGGTCTCATTCTGACGTTGTGGTCTGACTCTGACGTTGTGGTCTGACTCTGACGTTGTGGTCTCATTCTGACGTTGTGGTCTGTCTCTGACGTTGTGGTCTGACTCTGACGTTGTGGTCTGACTCTGACGTTGTGGTCTCATTCTGATGTTGTGGTCTGACTCTGACGTTGTGGTCTGACTCTGACGTTGTGGTCTCTTTCTGACGTTGTGGTCTGACTCTGACGTTGTGGTCTCATTCTAATGTTGTGGTCTGACTCTGACGTTGTGGTCTCATTCTGATGTTGTGGTCTGACTCTGACGTTGTGGTCTGATTCTGATGTTGTGGTCTGACTCTGACGTTGTGGTCTGATTCTGACGTTGTGGTTTCATTCTGACGTTGTGGTCTGACTCTGACGTTGTGGTCTGATTCTGACGTTGTGGTCTGATTCTGACGTTGTGGTCTCATTCTGACGTTGTGGTCTGACTCTGACGTTGTGGTCTGATTCTGACGTTGTGGTCTGACTCTGACGTTGTGGTCTGACGTTGTGGTCTGACTCTGACGTTGTGGTCTCATTCTGGTGGTGTTTGCTTCCCCTCAGCCTTGCGAGTCACCAGACCCTTGAAGAGCGTTCAGCTCCCAGAGACCCAGGTGGCCACGTTCGAGTGTGAGGTTTCTCACTTCAACGTGCCGTCCACCTGGCTGAAAGACGGCGTGGAGATCGAGATGAGCGAGAAGTTCAGGATCGTGGTCCAGGGGAAACTCCACCAGCTGAAGATCATGAACACCAGCAGGGACGACTCTGCAGAGTACACCTTCGTCTGCGGCAACGACCGCGTGTCTGCGACGCTCACCGTTAACCGTAAGATCGCCTTCACATCTAGTCCGACATCGAAGTCTCGTTAGCATTTTAACACTCGGCCAATCATTTCATCATATTAAATTAAACATGCGACACTGTTTAGAAAATACCAGTAATAATAATAAACCCAGTAAGTGATGGGATTATTGACTACTGGAGCCCTGAAAAGAGGATTTTTCCTCAGTTATGAGAATAAATATTTTTCCTATACCCTGCTCAGTGCACTGTACTGCTGTTTAAGTCAAGTAATTGTAAAAATACTGTTAACTGAAAGTTCACTGTCGCTAAAATGGACTTTAAAATAGATTATACCTCTAAAATAATAATAATACCCTCAGTCATAGCTGGACTTCAGGTGTAATAAAACGTACCTTGATCTGCTCTGTGGTCTGCTCTGCAGCCGTCCTCATCACGTCCATGTTGAAGGACCTGAACGCTCAGGAGAGAGACACCATCACCTTCGAGGTCACCGTCAACTACGAGGGCGTCACCTACAAGTGGCTGAAGAACGGCGTGGAGGTGAAGTCGTCGGACAGATGCCAGGTCCGCAGCCGGCAGCTCACACACTCGCTCACCATCCGCAACGTTCACTTCGGGGATGGAGGAGAGTACCAGTTTGTGGCCGGGTCCGCCGCCACCGCTGCCAACCTGTTCGTCGAAGGTAACGGGATGATGTCCACGGTCGCTCTGACACGCTGAACCTTCAAACCGCAGGTTCATATACGCTGTGCTCGGTTTGACCCGTATCTTGGCCTGTTGTTTCTGTTCACAGCTCGTGTGATTGAGTTCACCAAGAAGATTAAGGACATAAAGATCACAGAGAAGAAGAAGGCCATCTTTGAGTGTGAGATCTCTGAGCCCAACGTCCAGGTGGTGTGGATGAAGGATGGTCAGGAGCTGGATGTATCTGAGGAACGGTAGGAAAGCTTTATTAATTCTTGATAACTGTCATTAAGTGTTAGAAATGGTGCACGGTGAGCCGAGCGTCGTCGTCGTCTGTGTGGTGTTCAGGTACGCTGTGACAGCAGAGAAGTACGTCCACCGTCTGATGATCCAGACGGTTCGTATATCTGATGCCGGAGAGTATTCGGTGGTGGCCGGATCCAGCGTCTCTAAGGCCCAGCTCACCGTGGAGGGCCGCGACATCCGGATCTCCGAACCTGCCGAGCGGGAAATCACGGTGAGATGGACGTTATTTGAACCAGCATTTTCTAGTGGGAATGAGGCTGAGTTCTGCAGTATTACCTGTGTCTACTAGTGGCTAATATACGATAAGATAAGATAAGATATTCCTTTATTAGTCCCACAGTGGAGAAATTTACAATACAATACAATACACTCAATTTATAGTGAAAGTAAAATGTTGAACTGCTTCTTTAAATAAGAGTGAAACATGATTTCTTCTTCTGTAGGTTCTGGAGAAACACCGAGCGACCTTCGAGTTCGAGGTGAACGAGGACGACGTGGAGGGCCGCTGGCTGAGGAACGGCGTGGAGATCCAGTTCTCGGTGGAGGAGCGCTTCAACTACGTCACCATCAGGAAGCTGCACCGCCTCACCATCTCTGAGACGTACCGGAGCGACGCCGGAGAGTACACCTTCATCGCCGGCAAGAACCGGAGCACCATGACGCTCCGAGTCAACAGTGAGTCCAGCAGGACGTTTCCATCACCACACCCTGATCAATAATAATAATAATAAAAACTAAAAACTAAACAGAACCGTGAACATGTGAAAAGTTAAGCTCTTTTTATGTAGTTATGCACATTAATGCTAATTTGACTTGTCAGTAAAGAACCTAAATATTATTTCTTGGCTGATCAGTTTAACGTTTGGTCTATAAATTGTCTTGAAATACTGAGCATACCCGTCACGGTTCCTACAGGCCTGTGTGGCGTCTGTAACAATGCTTAGTTTTGTCAGACCAACAGTCTGGACCCTAAAAGTGACTGAGAGATACTGAGGATCGTAGGATTGAAGTGTTGAAAGTGTTGCTGTCCAAACAGCGCCCCCTGCTGGTCCTGAGTTCATTGTTCATTGTGAATTTCCCCACTGTGGGACCAATAAAGGAATATCTTATCTTATCTTATCGTCTCGCTGCTGTTAAGATGCAGCTGAGCTTTGGATTTCTAATGAAACCAGTTGTTAGTGGTGGAATGACGCCTCGCTCCTGGTCACATGACTTTCGATGTGCTGAAACATTTTTCCTCTCTTTCCTGTGTGGTTCAGTCCCGGAGCCTCCTCAGATCCTCCGCCACATGGAGCCCCAGTCGGTGGAGGCCGGTAAACCCGCTCGCTTCGTGGTGCAGGTGAGCGGTGTTCCTCAGCCTCAGGTGTCCTGGTTTAAAAACTCCCAGGCTCTGTCTCCGGGCTTCAAGTGCAAGTTCCTCCATGACGGCAACGAGCACTCTCTGCTGCTGATCGAAGTGTTCCCCGAGGACGCCGCCGTCTACCACTGCGAGGCCAAGAACGACTACGGCACCGCCACGAGCACTTCATCGCTCAACGTGGAGGGTGAGACGGGACGTTCGATCGGCCGGTGAAACAAAGACCAACATGGGGACGTGTACTGATGCGGTTGTGTGTTTGTGTTGTAGTGTCGGAGGTGGTGTCTCCGGACTCCGCCGCTACCGTCGCTCCTCCTGTCGTCATCTCACCCATCGCCAGCGCCTCCGCCCCTGAGGGAGAACCGGCTCGCTTCCAGTGTAGAGTCCGTGGAGATGGTAAGAAAATGAAACTCCTCCACTGACAGTATGAAGATGTGTGGTGAGTGTTTACAGTGCGTCAGTCTGGTGGTTCATTTAAAGACCAGCCAGTGAACATAGTGGAGCGTTTAGCAGCTAAAGAGACGGATATTACCCTCAGAAGACAGTGGAGAACAAAACCGGAGCTACAAGAAGAAGGTGATGAACAAAATGGAGCTAAGAGAAGTAGGTGGAGAACACAAAGGGAGCTAAAAGAAGTTGGTGACGAACAAAAACTGAGCTACGTAGGTACCGTGATACCTTTCCAGTATCAGTATACCAATACAAAGATTTCCCCCATAAGTGAATCAATAGATTGCAGCAATTCGATACTGTCTCTGCAAAATGTCGTTTTAAATGCTGTTGTGATCAGACCCTTAACGATAATGACTGCAATAAATCTTCCAGCCTGCCGCCACACTAACATCCCTGTCCTCTGTCCAGATGTGAAGATCAGCTGGTTCCACAAGGAGAAGGAGATCAAGCAGTCCGACTTCTTCAGGATGTCTCAGTTTGACGACAGCTGTCTGCTGGAGATCTCCAGGGTTTACCCCGAGGACGAGGGCGAGTACACCTGCGTGGCCACCAACAGCGCCGGGACCGCCTCCTGCTCTGCTACTCTCACACTGGACGGTAAGCTCGTCACCAACAAACCCCTAAAAACAGAGACTGCAAAGGTAAAGAACAGCCGTCATGGTTCCTCACCTGCTGCTGTCTCACCTGGAGACAACAAACGCTGCTCACACCTCATTTCTGAAGACTGTTAATCTGAGATTAAGATTCACTGATCAGACTATCTATCAGAGCTATGGTTGGGCCATAGATTCGAACTTACTGCTGCTCTGTATGAAATCATCACAGGTGAACAGTCTTGTTAAATATGCTGTATACTGTATGAGCAGCCAGTAATCCTGTTATTAGCCATGACCACTGTTGGTTAGCGCTGGTAGCCGGACCAACAGGAGGTGTCAATACAGGAAAAGCCTTAATAAACGAATGAAAGCAGATGTTTCCATCCAGGTCATATATTATATCGTATTCTCTGCCTTCACAGTAACCGATGGGATGTTCATGTCAAACTGTGGCACGTCTTTATTTTGGCTTTTACTGTGATTTGTCACCACTAGATGTTTTGTTGTGGTAGATTTCTGACAGCAGCTACTGAGCCTTAAACACTCATCCCAGTGAGCACCAGTTCAGTGGTCTGATGGTGAAACGATGCAAAGAAGCTGAATGTGGTGAAACGGCTTGAAGTTAAGTCCTCACAGCTGAACGACGCTGTGTCTCTCTTCTCTGTCGGCCGCTTTTCAAAATAAGGTGTTAACAAAGGGAACTGGATCTACAGAATCCATCTATGGAAATCAGACTGATGGATTATATTCAGCAGAGTATAAAACATTACATGAACCTGATAAATTAAAAAGAAAATCCCACTAATCTGTGAGGGAAACGTCTTTATTCTTTGATTTCTGGGTTGATAGATAAAAACTGTAATCAATACTGAAAAATCAGCACCCAGGTATGGTGATAGTACTGAATCCGGAGACAGGTGAATCATCCCAGCCCTAATAGAAACAGAAGGAGGTACCGGGGGACTGCTGGTTGGTGTCCATATTAACGTAGACACTTTACGTCCTAGCACCAGAGCAGTCATCGTTCACACAGCCAGAGAGGTAACTTGTCAGAGTAGTTGAAGTGACAAATGACTGATGGCGTCATTTTTCTGTTGAGGACAGTTTGTTGGTTCAGACTGGTCTCAAACTGGAAACCACCCAAACTGTGCTGACTGGGATGAACAATCATGACATAAAGCACATGAAGTGAACAAGCATGCTTCCTTTCAGGGCAGAAACAAAGCGTGGACAGGCCTGCTGAGTCTCAGTGGCATGTCTCCACCAGCCTCAGCACTATAAAGAAACCTTCCACTGGCCAAAAGCCACTTTTCATCCAGCCAATCACAAGCTGCACGGTGCCACATGGGGAGGTGGCACGCTTTCATGCATGTGTGTCCGGCATGCCGAAGCCAGAGATAAGCTGGTTCCACAACCGGCAGCCGGTTCGGCCCACCAAGAACGTGGTGTTTCACTATGACGAGGTGTCCAATGCTGCCATGCTCATCATAGTCGATGCTTTCTCTGAGCATGCGGGCCAGTACACCTGCAGGGCCGCCAATAACGCCGGAGAAGCCGCGTGCTCGGCCACCCTCACCGTAACCAAAGAAGAAGGTAACGTCTGGACCCGTCGGCTGAAATAAACCCTTCTCTTCCTGAAAGATTAATTCTCCCTCCTCCAGTTCCTCCTTATCGTCTCCAGATAAAATCTCTGCAAGGGATGTCCCGAACTTTAATCCAGGTCCCTCCTAACTCCTCTAAATGCCGTCTTGTGTGAACTGCAGTAGCTGTCTGATGGATAAATTATGGCGACATTACTTCCAGATCTCTGTATGTATTTATTTCGGGACATCCCTCCTCCAGATTTCACTCACCTCACAGCTCCAGATGCCCCAGTGTGTTTGAATCCTGGGATTATCTCCCTCCTCATCACTCCGTACAGGAACAAACTCCTCTCTTCCTCCTCCTCCTCCTCTCCCCACGTATAACCTTCTCCGTCGTACCTCCATGAAATCCAAACTCTTGCCTGATTCCTGTGTTATGTAACGTCTGTGTTGCCGTTCTTCACGTTGTTTCTTACAGATGTGCGTTTGCATTGTTTGATTTCTCACAAAAAACAGTCAACATGTCAACAAAGCGTGAAAATACAAACCTGTGGTACCGACCAGTTTAATGCATCTCTACTGCATGCAACAAGAGAGGAAGTGAAGGAAGCACTGCAGCCTTCATCTTTTTTGAGTGAGAAAATTCATTCGTGAACTTGGAAAGAGTTCTTCAGCTAAATAATCAAAGTCCACTTACCAAAAAACTAGACACTCAGCGACGACCCCAAACTGTCCGACGGCCATCTGACGGCTTGGCTTAGATGGTGTGGGCCTGTGTACGTGGTGTGGGCCTCTGTAGATGGTGTGGGCCTGTGTAGAGGGTGTGGGCCTCTGTAGATGGTGTGGGCCTGTGTAGATGGTGTGGGCCTCTGTAGATGGTGTGGGCCTCTGTAGATGGTGTGGGCCTCTGTAGATGGTGTGGGCCTGTGTAGAGGGTGTGGGCCTCTGTAGATGGTGTGGGCCTGTGTAGATGGTGTGGGCCTCTGTAGATGGTGTGGGCCTGTGTAGAGGGTGTGGGCCTGTGTAGAGGGTGTGGGCCTCTGTAGATGGTGTGGGCCTCTGTAGATGGTGTGGGCCTGTGTAGATGGTGTGGGCCTCTGTAGATGGTGTGGGCCTCTGTAGATGGTGTGGGCCTGTGTAGAGGGTGTGGGCCTCTGTAGATGGTGTGGGCCTGTGTAGATGGTGTGGGCCTCTGTAGATGGTGTGGGCCTGTGTAGATGGTGTGGGCCTCTGTAGATGGTGTGGGCCTGTGTAGATGGTGTGGGCCTCTGTAGATGGTGTGGGCCTGTGTAGATGGTGTGGGCCTGTGTAGATGGTGTGGGCCTCTGTAGATGGTGTGGGCCTGTGTAGATGGTGTGGGCCTGTGTAGATGGTGTGGGCCTGTGTAGATGGTGTGGGCCTCTGTAGATGGTGTGGGCCTCTGTAGATGGTGTGGGCCTCTGTAGATGGTGTGGGCCTGTGTAGATGGTGTGGGCCTCTGTAGATGGTGTGGGCCTCTGTAGATGGTGTGGGCCTCTGTAGATGGTGTGGGCCTGTGTAGATGGTGTGGGCCTGTTAGATGGTGTGGGCCTCTGTAGATGGTGTGGGCCTCTGTAGATGGTGTGGGCCTGTGTAGATGGTGTGGGCCTGTGTAGATGGTGTGGGCCGTGTGGGCCTCTGTAGATGGTGTGGGCCTCTGTAGAGGGTGTGGGCCTCTGTAGATGGTGTTGAACAAACAAAATATTCTGTGGATAAGCAAGAAGTTAACGAGCATTAGCGGAAAGGAAAGATGGCTGCCTGACAGCAGCAAACACTACACACAGACGTACCACTGAACATTGCGTCTGTGTCCTGTTATTACTGTCGCTGACCTCCAAGTCAAAACTACTTCCTGTCTCGATGCTTCCCTTCGGGTCGACGCTCTTTACATTATACCTTTTTTTTCAACAGTGTCATGAACTTTGACACTCTGTCATTAAATCTGACATTGATTTAATTGTAGTTTCAGTCGATAACGGTACTTTAATGGGTTTGTGTTTTCAAGTTTTATTAGATGAAACATTTTGTTTAACTTTCCTCAGTTCATGGATCAACTTTGATGGAGACAGTTGAGTCCAGCTGTGAGTCCAGTTCGTCTTTGTGGTGATGAAGGTGTGAATTAACGTCTTCTCCTTCCTTCACAGTGACTCACGTGAGACAGCAGATCGAAGCCAGGATTGAGCAAGAAGTCAAAGGTAAGGTCACCATCCTGTATCAAAAACACCACATTGTTATTCTGACACATGAGAATTGGGCAGTGGAAAAGGGACAGTTGAACAGTTTCTGTTTTCCTTGAGTAATGTTTCACTTTGAAAGTGGTCTGTCAGCAGGTAACGTTGTGGTTTTTAAGTGAAGAGACAGCTGAGAACGTGGAGAAAGAAACAGATGTGTGGATGCATGTATTCTGGATGTAGTTGGCCTGCATCCACAGACTGCTTTTAGAGATTGTAAATATGTCAAAATGTTGAACTGTCCCTTTAAGTGATGTTTGAATTTCCTCTTAGCATGTCATCTTTATGTTTTCTATCTTTGGATCTATGGCTGTATTATTGTTGTTCTGATGATTTTCCATGGTTTCCCCCAGGCGAGCACTCATAAAACTTGCTTGTACCAGTTTTTGACACTTGCGGTTTGCATCCAAAACTTCGTTTCATTTTTGGCATGAAGGTTCTTCCGATCTTTTTCCCAGAAAGGGCGCAGGATGCGTATCTTTTAAAGCTTCCGGTTTTGAAATGCCCTTTAAAAGATATGGAGGTTCACTGCATTTGGAACTGATACCGTCCTCCTGCAAAATATTTCTTAGCCTGGCTTGCAGATAGTGGGATGTGATTCCTGTGGTTTGCACAAAATAACACCAGTAAACTATATTAGTTCGAATAAACGCCTTCTCACCCAATTTTACTGCTTTATTTGTTTAAATTTTGTATTATAAGTTATGGAGAGGTTTGCCTCTTGTGCATCATTTATTTCCTCTTAAGTTGAAGGATTAGAAAGGGCGTTTATTCTCCTGTCTGCAAGTCAGGTAAGGAATATTATAGTATAAAACAATTATCAAAAAGTAAAACAAGTGAATGTTAGCAGCCCATCTTGGAAACATTATGCTTTTTTTAATGATAATAAAATAATTTATGTTTTGAAGAAATTTCCACAGACGAAGGATCAAAACTTCCTGCAGGTTTCTAATAAAAAGAATCAAGTCTTGCGTTTATTCGAACAAATATGGTGAGTGAAATTATTTCTTATGGCATTGTGACTCCCAGCATGCATTTAATATTTCCATTAATAATTCATTCAAATCCTTTTCTCTGGTTTTACCCCTGGAGGCTATGTTGTTCTGACCGTCTTCTGTTTTTGGTTGCAGAGCTGTTTCATCACGAAGGCAAAGAAGGAACGCCACACAGCAGCACAGAGCTCACCGCCGTTCGCCAGCTGAGAGGAGCCTTCTCCGACACCGAGGACTTCCTGGATCACGGCCTGGTGTCGGCCAATCGCTGCTCCAGCAGAACCTCCTCCATAAGCTCATGGACGGAGAACATCAAACCTTCTTTCACAAAGAAACTCAAGTTCCAATCAGTCCTGGAAGGAGAACCAGTGGAGTTAAAGTGTAAACTGGTTTCATGCCCTCCGCCAACTATCCTATGGTTTCATAATAATAAATCTATTTCTAAAGAGCGTAGACGTAGGGTCTCTACTGACAGCAGAATGCACTTGCACACTACCAGTCTGATTATTGATAGTATCAAAGAGAAGGACTCTGGGAGTTATAAGGTAATGGCGATAAATTCGGAGGGTTCAGCCGAGTCCACAGCATCACTTCTGGTTGCACTGAGGGAAGAGCAGTCTGCTAACTACCTGGGCTTTGTTCGACGCTCTGCCAAAGCCCATGAAAGCGTAGACACCATGGCAGAGCAGAGGAAAGAAAGGAAGATTAGGGTCGACCTCCGGTGTGTAGGATCTCCATTTGACAAGATGTCCAAAGTTCATCAGGGAAGGTCTCGATCAAAGACCTCTCTGGTGCGTACTGTATACTTCAGGTCTGATTCCTGTGCAATAGAAAGAACTGTAGAAAAAGAGTCCAAACATTTGGAGACCGCCTCTGAGCGCGCCCCGTCCCCCCCCCCCCATGTTCGACAGGTCTGAGCGCTTTAACGACAGATTCAGTGATATCTACTGCGACCGGCGTACCGGTGGCAGGTTCAGTGACAAGTTTAGTGACCGCTGCAGTGACAGATACAGCGAGAGGTTCAGTGACACAGAGAGCCTTCACAATGAGGTGAGAACAAAACTTACCACGCTCCAAAAAGCTGTCAAACAGAAGAAGAGGCTTTCTATCTCGACCATGTCCTCCTCTGAGTTTGAGGCAGAATCAGTTGCCAGCGAGTCGAGCTATGCAGATTATGTAGAGAAGCTCAGGGTCAAGCCGGCCTCACTGCCTGATGTCCAGCATTTCAATCGACCCTTCGATCTGGGGGAGAGTCACAGAGAGTTTCAAGGCAAAAGCTCAAACAGGGAGCCTTCTCAGCCTCGTATGAGGCATTCATTTGAGCCTCAGTCTAGAACCAGAGCCATTCAGATCATGAGAGGTGAATTGGTTGATACACTGGTACCAGAGACAGAAATCAGACAATCAGGTGAAAAATATTCTGAGACATTGAAGGATAAAAACATTTTTGTCGAATCTCGGGCAGATGCTAGATTCAAGCAAATGGTAAGTGAACGTCACAGTGTGGTTGCTGAACAAAATGTGGAGGCTACAAAGGTTGAGGTCGAGCTACGTCACCCTGAAGTCTCATGCTCTGAAACATTAGCATACCCGGGAACTACGATGTACATTGAAAGCATGGAATCTGTTCGAGTGGTGCCTCCTCAAGAGGAGGTATCATTCAGGCCTAAGCCAGTCACATGTAACAGGGAGAAGTTCCTTAGTGAAGCAGTAACACCAGAAGACAAAGCAACAATAGAAACAGTTGATCCATATGAAGAAGAGAGTGCAGGGGAGACTTTGAGGGCTCAGTATGGGAAGAGCCTGGAAGCTGAGCGGATGCAGTGTGAGGAAAAACTCCTGGCCCTGCGGATCAGGAAATGGCAGCAAGAGAGTAGGATGTCAGAAGAGGAGACATTTCACCCTGAAACTGATCTGCCCATGCCAGCAGAGACACAGTACATGGAGCCCGTCGGGCACATTTTCCCCCAGCAGGAAGTGATGGAGAAAACTGTAGAAACTGAGGCCATGCCCTCATCCTTCCATAAATCACCTAGATTGAAAGCAAGGTTGGTAGATTCTGAAGGTACAACACAAAAATCACATAAAGGAGAAGACAGAGGAGAAGTGGAAATATCTGCCTCCTTGCTTACAAAGTCAGCCACAATGGAAGCCAAATCAGCTGAATCTGAAGGTGAGGCACCACTCATGCCACCACAAAAAGCCCCCAGAAAAACAGCTAGAGAAGCAGAAGTAGAAGAAGAGTTGTTGCCTAGAACCATAGATGCCAGGACAGAGGAAGGATTCAGAGAGTCCCCCAGGCCACGGCTAGTTAAATCCAACAAAGAGAGGTTCCTTAGTGAAGCTGTAACACCAGAAACAGGTGATCCATATGAAGAGGAGAGTGCAGGGGAGTCTTTGAGGGCTCAGTATGAGAAGAGCCTTGAAGCTGAGCGGATGCAATGTGAGGAAAAACTCCTGGCCCTGCGAATCAGGAAATGGCAGCAAGGAATGCAAATGTCTGAAGAGGACACACCCCACCCTGAAACTGATCTACAGTACATGGAGCCTGAGAGGCACATTTACACCCAGCCTGAGGTGGTGGGGAAAAGAGCAACTGTAGACCATGTGATCATGCCAACGCCGAAGTCATCGAAAGTAAAAGATCAAGTAGAACAGGGCGAAACTTCTGCCCCCTTGCCTAAGGCCAGAAGGAAAGTCAGACCAGGAGAGTTGGAAACTGAAGCTTCCGTCATGCTGACACAAAAGTCACCCAGACTAAAAACAAGAGTAGCAGAGGTGGAAGCAGACTCATCGCCGAGAACAAAAGCCAGAGCAGAGAAGATGTTGTTTGAGAAGACAAAAGAAGAGCATGAGCTCCAGCTGTCAAGGGAGAATATCTCCGAGCTGAAGAATGAAAATGAGAAGTTTGTGAGTGAAGAGGAGGCCTTGACTCAACGGATAATGAAATGGCAGCAGAATGTCCTGATGGAACAAGAGCAAACTGTGAAGCCGGAGTCTGACTGGGTGGAGGGTTATTCACAGATCCAGGCAGAGAGGACCACCAAGGTTGGAAGAAATGTCGCAGAGGTATCTGCTTTAGAATCAATTCCACAGCGTGACATGGTGCACAGCAAGAAGACTTCCCCAGGAAAAACAACCAAAGAGAAGTTCCTTTTAAGTGAGTCAGTCCCTGCTGGTTTCCAAGATCAGCCAAGTGATAGCTTGCAGTGGCCGCCTGGTGGCGAGCTGCAAACAGAGGGCCGTGAGACAAGGTTGCAGAGGGACAGCGAGTATTTTGTAAGCGAGGAGGAAGCACTAGCTCAGCGCATCCTGAAATGGCAACAAGATGTTGTCGAACAAGAGGAAGTAGCTGAACTGGAGTCTGAGTGGGCTTTGGACAATCAATACAAACAGCCTGACTCCGGGTTGCTGTTTGAGTCCCATTCTCCTGACCATGGACCGCATCCTGGTGGTATTTCTGATGAAACCCACCACATTGACCTTCCAGCTCCACCACCAAATCTTGCTGGTGAAGCCTTAACAAAAAAACCTTCACCTCTTCAACATGGGTATGAATCAACTCCTCCTTGTGAGTCTTCTTCCATAATAAGGCGTTCTCCTACACATGGTGGTTTAACACACCAGGTGCGTGTGCCTACTGCATACGATTTCCAATCTGTTTCTGCAAAGGATAGAATGGATAGTGAAGCATCACCAGTTCAGAGATACTCCCCAACCCAACTTACGAGTGTGCCTTTTGAGGGAAATGAACTAACCCAGGGTGAGAGTCCTCATAAGCTTTCCAGAGAGCTTTCCTCAGTCAGGAGACGCTGTAGTCCAAAGGATGATTTGGGAGGAGAGGCTGAGAAGATGCGCAGCAGGGAGAAATACACAATAAGTGTAGATAAATCCAGCAGCCAACACTTCCAATCAGAAGTAAGGGAGGGAAGAGGGATGAGAGAGGAGATGGGAACTACCAGAGAGAGCAGCGAATGGAGACAACAGAAGGATTTCGGAGGTGTAAAGAGAGCAGAAAGAAGTGGAGATTCAGTGAGGTCAAAACAGGGTGGTGGAACGAGTGCAGAAAGCCTTGAACTCAGAGCTGTAAAGAAGACAGTCCGCGAGGAGTCAAATTTGAAAGAGGGAGTTTATCCCATGAAAGAAGGGGATGCAAGTGCCAGAGCCTCCCGTCCAGTATTCATGAAAGAAATAGCTTCAGTTAAAGCAAAAATTGGTGAGATGTCAGAGTTTTCTTGCCAATTCCAAGGTGATCCATTGCCCACAGTCACCTGGCTTAAAGATGGCCACCCATTAGCCCACAACCCTGACTATGACATCATAAGCAGATCTGACAATTCAAAGCTCACTGTCTTCTACCCAACAACCGATCACGAGGGTACATATGACTGTGTCATAACCAATAAATATGGCAAATCCATCTGCAGCGGCACTCTTGAAATTTCTGACAAAAAAGTGGTGAGAACATCAGGGGCCACACAGGAGGTGGTAGTTAGAGAGGAGCTAGAGAAGGGAGAGGAAAACCAGGAGATTGAAGCAGAGCTTAAGACCTACATGGATTCAGGAAAGGCAACACTACAGGTGCCTCAGGCCGTGATCCACAAACACCGCTGTGATGATGCATCTTCTAGCACCTTGCCTGTAGAAATCAGAATCACTGCTGCCACTCCTCTCCCTGAGATGAGAGAGGAAATCAGTGAGGACAAATCTCAGCCTTTTACAGAGGAAACCTCAGATGTTCCAAGCGATGAGGGAGCCTCTCAGACTGTCAAACACAAATTTACTTTCTCCTTTGATGTGGTTGGTGAAGCTCCTCGTGTGGTCAGTGAATTAGAGAATATGGCCTGTTCTGAGGGCAACACGGCTGTGTTAGAGTGTGTCATCACAGGCGAGCCAGCCCCAGAAGTCGTATGGTATTGTGACGATGTTTGCCTTGAAATCACTGACGGAAAATACAGAGTTGAGGTAGTTGATAAGGTTAAGAGGTTGTATATTAACACTTTTACATATGCTGATGCTGGAGTGTACAAATGTGTTGCTAGAAATAAAGTGGGAGAGGTTACAAGCATCTCTGATGTGGCATTTAAAGTTGCAGAGCCTGCGCAGTTTTCGGAGGGTGTTGGTTTTACTCCATCTGAGAGAGTGAGGACGTCTCCTGCTGGCTTAACTGAGGATGTCAAGAAATTTTCCGTGTTCCCCAAAGCTGCCATCACTCACACTGAGGATAGTATCATCAAGAAGAAAGATAAACCTGTGCATTCACAAGCTCAACCTGAGGTGGCCACAGCCCCAAAATCCAGGCCTGGTGTCTCAAGAGAGCCTCCGACTGTATCCGGCTGTGGTCTGCCAGCTTCTGCCGCTATGATAAAAGTTTCTCAGATTAAACAAGCTTTTGAGTCGGACTCACCAGTTGCTTTACTGATGTCACCCTCTCCAGAGGAGCAGAGAAAGGAAACATTTTTCCCTGAGGAGTTTATACCGGCAGTGGCCCTTTCCCCTGACCAGCAGGAAGAAGTAATTGAACCTGACATCATGCATGCAGAACATGGCGATAGACTTGCTGCTGCTACAACAGGAAATCCAGGTTCTCCCAAAGATGTTCCTGTTAGAGTAAAACCAGATTCCACTATTCCACTTCCAACTATTCCTGCCTCAGGACAATCCCCTCAAACTCCTGAAGCACCCAAACCTGTCACTACCAAGACCTCCCAGCCCACCTCCTCTCTGAAGGGAGACCGTGAGATCTCTGTGATAACTGGTGATGCTGAAGCAGTTTTAGCAGAAAGCCGTGGAGTAGTTAAACAGTTTGTAGAGGAAGTCCAGGAGTCTCCACACCTGGTCAGGCCTAAAGCACAGAAACCTGCTATATTCCATCAACTGGAGGCATGTGAAGTGGAGATGGTGAGGGAGGACACTGTGCATACATTTGACAGAACTAGCAGCTTTATTCCTTTCCAGTCTGAAAAAGTTCCTGCAGTAAAACGCTCTGTTAGGACATCAGATCCAGCCGAACAAGTTGTTAAACCTAAAATAATTTCAGAATCTCTCAAACCTGAGAGACCAATTACAGCTGCAGGGTCTTTGTCTATTAGCAGGGAGGCTGAAGTTGTCAGTACAATACTTGCTGGTGAGGAACTGATTTCAATCCCAGAGCCCTCTATGGACAGTGGCATCTTCCTTAGTCTGCCAGAGTCTCAGGCCGATGTGACAGAAGTAGCAGAGGAAATGGTTGATGTAGCTGAGGTTCACACACAAATAAAGGGTGAAGATGAAAGGATTGATGTCCACGCGAAGCCAGGATCTAAACCGCATCTTGTCAAGCCTGAAGTAGACACCAGAGTTGAACCATTTCCTGAGGACTCTGCTGCTGAGGGACCTCAAAGCCAGGTCACATCTTTACAGGAAATAGGTAATTTGGACAAGGCCCCATCAGCTGAAGCTAGAGGAGTAACAGCAGCAGTTGGCTCCATGGAGGAAGAGGAAGTCACTTTCGGTGCTGTGTATGAGTATTACAACTCTCCAGCAGACTGGGGAAGACCACTGTCCCCAGAGTCTGAAATGTCCATAGAGATTGGTAGCACTGTGAGTGAAGAGCTAGCTGAGATCGCCGAGAGGTTCTACACCCCTGGCTCATCTACCGAGGTCTCACAGCCAATTGCTCAGTCCTTCCACACTCCCAAGTCTCATATGTCCTTCAGTACTCCAAGTTCTGATTCACCTGGTGGGTTTACGACCCCCCAGGAATATCCCTTCTCCCCTGTAGAACATAAGCGGCCCTCAACAGGAGACTCCAGCGAGAGGTTTTTCTCACCACCTCAGTTCCTGACATCCCCTGGTGATGAGGGCATTGAAACAACACCTCCTGGAATAAACGTTGACGAGAATCGATTCCTCACTCAGGGAATGGGGTCTTTAGGCCTGGCAACCCTTCAGGAAAAAGTGCAGGGAATCCCTCCTGCCTTCCTCAAACCTCTCATTAAGAAAAGAGTGTTTGAAAATGACTTGTTAACATTTCATGCCGAGGTGTTTGGCCTACCTTCCCCTGAGGTGAAGTGGTTCTGCAACAAAACCCAACTGGTGCCAGACAACAGAGTTAAAATGGAGAGAGATGGCGATAGCATCTCTCTAATGATTCACAACGTCACAAAAGCCGACCAGGGAGAATATATCTGTGAGGCTGTGAACTATGTCGGGGAAGCCAGAAGTGTTGCTTTAGTGGTAGTTGTATCTCAGGAAGTGAGGTTCATGCCTGCGCCACCTGCTGTCACCCATCAGCATGTGATGGAGTTTGATGTGGAAGAGGATGACTCTTCTCGTTCTCCTTCCCCTCAGGAGATTCTTCTTGAAGTAGAATTGGATGAAAACGAGGTGAAAGAATTTGAGAAACAGGTTAAGATCATCACCATTCCTGAGTACACGGCCGACAACAAGAGCATGATCATATCTTTGGATGTGCTACCGAGTATTTATGAGGAGGGTGCCGTGGACTTTATCACCCAGGAGCATGATGATTTGAAAATTGCTTTCGAGGTCACTGAGATGCCTCCAAGGTTCATCAATCCCATCTGTGACATGGAAACCCCTGAGGGGTCCATGATCATGTTTGAGTGCTCACTGATGGGAATTCCTTCTCCTATTGTGTCCTGGTTCAAAGGTGACAAAAAAATTCCTCACAATAACAAAAAATACTTGCACTCATGTGATGGAGACAACCACTTCCTGAAAATCTTTAAAGTCACAACACAGGATAGCGGAGTGTATACCTGCAGGGCCATTAACGTTGTTGGAGAGACTCTGTGTAGGGCCTCTCTGGTGGTGTTAAGTGCTAAAGCTTTCTCAGGGAAGACAAGAGGCAGGGAGTTGACCGCAGTTTCCCTTGGTAGCGCCAAAGTCCAGCCGCAGAAGTTTGACTTGGTGGTTGGCAACACAGCGTTTGACAGCGAACAAGTGTCAGAAATTGAGCTTGAGTTTGAATTTGAGCAAGAGGCAGACGAGTCGCAGCGGGCGGTCAGGCTGGTGGCCAAGACCGACAACGAAATGAGCGAACAGGGAGATAAATACGTTAGCGTTAACTTTGATGTATTCGCTGAACCAGCAAAAGATGACAAGATAGAGTTCAAAGGGAAATCCTCTGATATATGTAGCTTCCAGTTCCAGGTGACTGAGACGTCCCCTAAATGTGTCATCCCGCTGACTAACGTTACAGCAGCAGTAGGGACGCCAGTTATCCTCCAGTGTCTGGTTAGCGGTAAGCCGAGCCCCTCCGCCGAGTGGTACAAAGATGGAGACCGTGTCACAGACAGCAGGTGTATAATCCAGGAGAAAACTGCAGGCCATTTCAATCTGCTCATTACCAACGTGACCCAGAGTGATGCTGGTGAGTATAAGTGCGTAATCCAAAACATAGCTGGGTGCATTGAAACTGCTGCGCTGCTAAAGGTGTTTTAGAGCTTGGAGGGTACGGGGCTGGTTGCACAAAGATACGTTTAAAAAAAAAAAAAAAAGGGGTGAAACCGCTGCTTTTTAGCGAACAGCTACGGCAGCTCTGCCGCCATGTTGGACTGAGAACCCCACTGAGTGTGAGTCCATGGACGTATAAAGAGACGTCTGTAAATCAGCGTCCCAGCAGGACCCTGAAAGATCCTCATTACATCCTGACGTCCTGAAAGTAGGAAAACTCCCTACCAGCTGAGTCCAGAGTTATTTTCCTCCATAATGACCATCAGACCCTCAGACTGCTCCGCCCCTCTTCTACATCCATGGTCTGGACTCTACTGGACCCTCTTCTACATCCATAGTCTGGACTCTACTGGACCCTCTTCTACATCCATGGTCTGGACTCTACCGGACCCTCTTCTACATCCATGGTCTGGACTCTACTGGACCCTCTTCTACATCCATGGTCTGGACTCTACTGGACCCTCTTCTACATCCATGGTCTGGACTCTACCGGACCCTCTTCTACATCCATGGTCTGGACTCTACTGGACCCTCTTCTACATCCATGGTCTGGACTCTACCGGACCCTCTTCTACATCCATAGTCTGGCCTCTACTGGACCCTCTTCTAGAAGAAGAAGAAGAAGAAGATCTACCTTTATTAGTCCCACAGTGGGGAAATTCAGTTTACACTCTGTTAAACTCATACATGGTACATGCAGACCTGAAACACACATACATGCATTAATGGAGAGATGTCAGAGTGAGGGGGCTGCTCCTGACAAGCGCCCCGAGCAGTTGGGGGTTTGGTGCCTTGCTCAGGGGCACCTCGGCAGTGCCCAAGAGGTAAACTGGCACCTCTCCAGCTACCAGTTCACACTCAGTTTTTGGTCCATGGTCGGGACTCTGAACCGGTGACCTTCCGGTTCCCAAGCCAACTCCCTACAGACTGAGCTACTGCCGCCCCCACATCCACGGTCTGGATTCTACTGGACCCTCTTCTACATCCATGGTCTGGACTCTACCGGACCCTCTTCTACATCCATAGTCTGGACTCTACCGGACCCTCTTCTACATCCATAGTCTGGACTCTACTGGACCCTCTTCTACATCCATAGTCTGGACTCTACTGGACCCTCTTCTACATCCATGGTCTGGACTCTACCGGACCCTCTTCTACATCCATGGTCTGGACTCTACTGGACCCTCTTCTACATCCATGGTCTGGACTCTACCGGACCCTCTTCTACATCCATGGTCTGGACTCTACTGGACCCTCTTCTACATCCATGGTCTGGACTCTGCTGGACTCCATTTTGGATCGTTGCCATGACAACAGTCAGATTTCTGTTGACATCTCAGTAGAGCCATTACATCTGCCAACAGAATATAATCCTGTAGTTGTCCTTCAGTCCGTCTCTCTGTAGGAGGACGTTTTACTGGCGTCTTTCAGTCCTAAATGGTGGAGGTGGAGCTCTGCTGCTGGGAGCTGATGGTGACCTGGATCCAGCTGTAGACTGGGTCTTAGTGATGGACCTTGCTTGCCTTCATGGTCAAACAGAAATTATTTTCACGCTCAGCTCTCTAAAAACTTTCTCTTCTCATTGCTGCTCAACAGTTTTTATATTGCGAGTACTCGTCTCAGACTCAGTAGAAAAGTTTGAAGTTTTGTGCAACCAGCCTGCAGTCGGGAGGGAAAACAGTAAATGTTTGTGCTGAAAAATGTAAACTTAGGGCTAAAACAAGTGGTTGAATATGTTTTTTTCTTCATGTATTGTAAGTTGTGTAAACAGTTTGATTTTACTGGTAGAAACATCTGGGTTTGTGTTTGCTCTTGTTGCCTGGTAACACTTTAAATATGAGCCGCTCTATCTTTGAACTTTAATGCTGAAGTTATGTGGTGATATTTGACTTCCAGCTCACTGAAGACAAATTACTTTGGCTGTTTTAGTCGAAGTCGAGCAGCTCAAAGAAAAATTTTAGCGGCCCGTTTTTAACGTGGTGCTGTTCATCAGTTTGTACTACAGGCGTAGACATATCGCTGATATTTTTAAATGCTTTTTTGTTAAATTAATGATAATAGTGTTTGTGAGACGCTACAAAGCCAAAGAGGTCATTTTTTTAATAATCCATATAAGAAATTCAATATAAGAATTCCATAAAATAGCACCTATCAAGTATTCGGGCTGTAATCAATAAACCAGGACCGTTGTAACGGTTCAATTAAACATGGCAGCATGGAGACATCCCTTAAATTAGGAAGCAAAAAGCAGATATCATAATCACCCGAGTTTGGTGCACAACTGGCAAAAGCTTTTTATCATAAGCATCATTGCTGTGTGTGAATAATAAGAAATAGATACAAAAGCATTCATTTATTTTAGTTAATGATCGCGCAGCATTATTAACACATCCATTAATTGGAAACATTTCTGAGATTAACATCCAGAAGTCAGATTGGTTTTTGCTGCTGGTGTGATATAGTTTGATGTAGAAATATTTTCAGATTTATTTGCGGAGTGTGAATGATATCTTTAGGATTTTAAAGCAGCTGATAATTCATAATAGGGTAGTAAACATAAAAAAATTATAAAACTGTGAACCTTTTTAAGATTTTTAAGTTTTGATGTCTTGTAAATATGTGTAATTTTGGAGTGTATGAGTAGTATTTTCCAGTCAAATCAGCACATTTAAAGAAAATCTGGCACTGAGATAGAAACTTGTGGTTTATTTGTACAGAAGTCATGTTGGTTTGTGTCAGAGATTATATAATAAAATATTTAATGATTAAAGTTGGAGTGTGAGCTTGCTCTTTTAAAAAAAACAGTTGACGTGTTCACGGACTCGGTAACATTTGATGTGTTGTAATACCTGTGCCGGCATGTTACCTGATTTTGGTACCGAAACCAAATAATGACCTTTGCCTGAGGTTCGTTCTGACTAAAAAAGAAATTCAGTTTTTGGTAATTAAGCCGATTGCCAAACTACAACAACAATGTAATGATTAGGGATGCACCGATGCCTGGTTGGTTATTGGGGCTGATACTGACTCAGACAGCTGGATCGGTATCTGTCAGTGGGGCTTCAGTTCACTTCTGTTTTTATGAACCATATGCGTAAAACATTTTGTTTTACAAGGATGTTAGAGTAATATTTGTGTCTATCCTGACGTCTCCTTACAGATAACAGAAAGATCCCAGTCTACCACACGGTGAGACGTACAGCTGATTAATTAAACACTGGTATCAGATCAGTAGTCTGAATCGGCCGATACCCAAAGACCAGGTATCAATATCAGGACTGAAAAAATCAGTTTTCGGTCATTAAGATAATAGCCAGCAAGAATAATAATTGAATGGATTGGTAATTAAAGAAATCCGAGAGAAAGCAGTTGAATTAAGTTCTGTTATGTAACCACAAAAATAAACTACGTTCTTCAGCTGAGAAAAACTCAAAGAATCATAAAACCGTTTGGGGGAATTAACTTTTTTCCATTGTGTTTTTGTTGATAAATTATTTTATTTCTCTTTCTCACATATATATATATTAGAGAGAGAGAAGGGCTGTCTCTCAATGACTTGGTCAACGGATAGGTAATCGGGGTCTTTGTAAATTGAGATTTAACTGAGTACTAGATTTTAACGTGTTTTGCAGCAGTCACCTCCAGACCAAAAATATCCCGACTATTAGTCGACTAAGAATTTCTGTGGTTAAGGACAGCCCTAACATTTGCCTTTGACAATTAAATGTTAATATTACAGCTTCTGTGTTGTGGATATTGTCATCAGTCTTGCTCAATATTTCTTAACAGAGCGTTGTAGCACCACCATCACCACTGTGGAGGAACAAGAGGAAACCTACTTCACTGGTGTCCAGTTACCACAGAAAACTAGAACACTTGAACTCAAGCCAGAGTCCAAACGTTACTCTTCCTCTTTAGAGAAGAAGAAGGAAAAGCCAGTTTTCCTCAGCCAGCTCGCCCCAGCAGCTGTAAGCGCCGGAGAAACCGCCAGGTTCACCGTCACTGTGTCCGGCTTTCCAAAGCCGACCATTCAATGGTCTCACAATGGAAAAGTGATTAAGAGCTCTCCCATATACAAGCTGATAGAGGAGAAGGAGGAGTACACGCTAGTAATCACCCGGGTCACAGCGGCGTTCGAGGGCAAGTACTCTTGCACCGCCACCAACAGATTTGGCCAGACAACATGCACCACGTACCTCGAAGTGAAAAAGCCTGATGTTAGCCAGGCAGAGAAATGGGTTGAGAAGATGTTCAAGGTCACGGGTCAACCTCCTACTTTCACAGTTCAGATCCAACCTGTGAGGTGCTCTGAAGGAGGAGATGTTTCTTTTAATTACAAAGCCAGTGGTGAGCCAGTCCCTGATGTGAAGTGGTTCAAGGGGGCTTTCCAGATCCAGCCCAGTAAAAACTGTATTATTATAGCCAACCGAGATGGAACTGGCGTCATCAACATTAAGAGCGCCAAACAGGAAGACAGCGGGCTGTATACATGTAGGGCCTCCAACCAGTCTGGGGAGGCGTCTTGTAGTGCTGAGCTGATTGTATTCAGAGAGTCGGTCTCTGTTTCTCACAAACAGGAGCAGCTGACGAAGAAAAGCTATAAGGTTTCAGTGACAGAGCAAGCGACAGAGTCTCGCTTGTACCAGGTCAGCCTCCCAGGCCAAGACAGAGCAAGGTCTGATCAGATGGTTTACACCATCGGTACTGAAGATCGGCAGATAATCCCCAGTGAGCAAGTGGGCTCGCTTAGAGAACTGGATATCTCTGCTGCCACTATTCATCGTGAGCAGCTGACCCACCAGGCAGCAGTGCTTCAGTCCCATGAGATAGAGGAGAGGGTGTCTTTGGTTCCTACCCACCCGCCTCAGGTTTCCGCTGTTCCTGTGAAACAGCTTCACATGGCAGCGTTTACGTCATCTGTTGAAGAGAGTCAGGACCTCACAGAGCAGCACTGTGATCGCATTCAAAGCCCTGAGGTCATTGAGCTTCAGGCAGCTCGAGAAAAGAGGTCAATGGTGATGTCAGCTGTTGCTGAGGAGCTCACCCCTCTTGCTACTGTCAGCACAGAGCCTCTTGCTGACAGGAAGTCTGCTACTGTCAGGCCCACATCAGAACCTAAACATCTCGTCAGTGGGCATCAAGTTGAGTCACAACTGCACATCCTGAAAGAGCAGTCTCAGGATATCCCCAAACCACAGGAGGAGAAGGGTTATAAGGTTAAGGAAGGTGTGAAGATTTTATACTCAGCCCAGTCTGCAGAGGAACGGGTGCTCGCAGAGGGCCACACAAGTGAACTAGCGACAGCAGATTCTGCTGTGAAGTCTTCTGCTGGGAAAGAACAACACCAGCCTGTGTTGGCCTCAGTCAGCGAGTCTAAACAGACTCTCTCCAAGGAGACGAAGATCTCCATGCAGAGGCCCACTGCAGAGACAGCCTATCTCTGTAAGGACAGAGTGATGAAGGCAGCTCTAACTGCTGAAGAGAAGCAAATGTTGCAGGCCGAACCCACGCAGCCGTTGCCAAGTCTGGACAGCTCTATGTCCATTCAGTCACAGGTAGAAGGAGAGCAGTTGTTGCATCTGCAGGTTGTCACAGATCAGGACCTCCTCCCTTCTGAGAGGAGCTTCGCCTGTGAGAAACCGACACCACAGCAGGCCGAAACCAGGAAGAGTCCCACTCTGCTTCACGCTGTTAGCAAGGATGAGCAGAGGACAGTGGTTTCTGAGGACATGTCAGAGTTTGAGTCCAAGGCTAGCACCATGACCGTCCAGCCCCAGAAAGAGGCCCCTACTTTGCTGCACCTCCAGTCAACCCAACCTGTGGAGGTGCTACCCAAAGAAGGTATCCTCATTATTGAGAAGCCTGACCAGCAGGTGGCAGCACAGAAACAAGAAAAGACAAGGAGTCATGCAGCCACCTCAGAAGAGAGAAGGGAGCTCACGGCAGATTATCACACCGAGCTGGATTTGTCCGTGACTGGCATTCAGTCTCAGCTTCGAACTGAGCCCAGGCCTCAAAACATCCTCCAGCTCTCCTTCCAGCCCATGCAGCTACCAAAGGAGATGGTGGTTACCACCGATGTCAAGCAGCAGCGAGCTTTGGTGCAGAAGGAGGATCGCTTGAATGTGATGCATGTCACCAGTGTGGTAGACAGTAAGGCCTTAGAGGAGGGCCATACTGAGAGTCTTGCAGCTGTGGATAAATTCACCTGCCAGACAGCTCTAGAGCCAAAATTTCCCACCGAGCCAATCCAGGTTGAGGAGAAGGCGATCTCTACGGAGAGTAGCATCCTCCTGGCAGCCGCAGAACAGGACTTTGCTGTTCAGATCCAGGAGGGCCAGTCAGTTAGACAATCAATAGTGATGGACGAGAAGCGAGTGCTAATGGGTGACCTCTCTCAGGACATCACCAAGTCCGAGTCTGCTAAAGTCGCCGTCACCACACAGCCCAGACTGTCCCTTATGGCATCAGAATCGAAAGACAGCACAGCTCTTCCCAAAGAGATGACCTTTGTGATTCAGATTCCAAAACCATTCAGTCTGAATATACGACGTCAGCTCAGAGACGCTCTTCAGTCTGCCGTGGCCAGCGACCAGCCGGTCTTGCTGGCTGATGTCGTAGGAAGGTTGCAGGCTGTAGAAGTACAGGAAGTCAAGGTTCAAAGAGAGCCCAAGCGGGCCATGTTTACATACCTGATCACAACAACAGGTGCCCCCATGGAGATCACTCTGGCTTTTGAGGGCAAGTACCCTCAGACCGCTGATCTCAGGACTGAACTCCAGGCAGCTTTCCACTCCATAATGTACCAGGAAGCCCATGTTCTTACCTCTGAACAGCCAGGCACTATGCAGCTAGACAAACCTCAAAGAGCTCAGGTCACCTCGGCACGTTCTAAGCAAGTGCTGTCAACCGTGGTGGAGACAGTCAGCGTGGCAGAGAGTGCCGTGGATTTCACCGCCGTTAAATCTCAGGCTGCTGCAATCAAAACAGAGTCTAAAATGGCAGTTGAATGTGCTGCAGCTGAGCAACAAGTTGTGGTGCAGGAATCCAAGGCAGCAAAGATGGAACAGCAGACGTCATCCCAGATTAAAGTTTCCACCGAGTCTCACATGTCTCTTGAGCAGTCAGTGCAGGTGTCGAGGCAGGAGGTGAGGTCAGTGACTTTGAAAAGCAGAGAGAAAGATGTAGGAGTGGCTATTGTTACTACGACCCTGCCTCCCACCACAGTCCCCACCGAACAGGTGGTGGACGTCAGTATCCAGAAGGAGCACAGGGAGGAGATCTTCAAAGAGGAGATCAGAGTATCCAGGCAGGAACAGAGAGAATACCCAGAAATAGTCACTTCCCTGGAAGACGTGTCCATCTGTGAAGATAGTAAAATCACCTTAAGCACCACCATTAAGTACGCCACTAAGGTAAACTGGTTTTTCAATGGCCAATTGGTGAAACCTGGCAAAGAGTTCAAGTGTTCCAGAGACCACGACACATACACATTGGTTATCGACAAAGTTGTGAAGGAGAGGCATCAAGGAGAATATGTTTGTGAGGCTGAGAATGAAGCCGGCAGGACGACAACGTCTTCAAGACTCACTGTGGTCCCAAGAGGTTTGATAACAGGAACAATTAATGTATCATGCATTCATCCATCCATCCTCTCTGAGAACGACTAATCATTCACATAGATTGGTTCATGCAAGACTGTTGGTCTCATTTCATAGCCCGGCATGAGCATCCTTAGCAGGGCACTGGATTGTACTAACTCACCATGTCTTGTTTGTTCCATGTCATTTTGTGGTTAAATATTGCCTAAAGACCAGAACCGTCACAGCCATACAAGCTGAGCATAAGGCTCTGTAGTTGATGAGCATCTTGTTATAATGGTTGTCATAATCCTGGCCTTCAGGTAAACTTCATGGTCTTTCCATGGTCACATTGGCATGGCAGTGTTAACAGGTTCCTCTGTTTTAAACCCATTCCTTTAGGTCCATTCCCTCCACAGTGTCTCTCTGCATGCTTTCAGGGCTTCAATTTGACAATGCTTCATCTTTCACAAACTCTTTGTTCATTTTTCTCCTCCACAGTCACTCCTGTATCCACCATTGTTGTACATTCCACTATTCCTGTTCCCATTTTTACAAAAGTTTCATCGATGCCATCAGTAACATTTACCTTTTTGTCTGTGTGCCTCAGTTCCACCTGTCTTTAGGCAGAAAATCACACCTCTGGAGATAAACATCGGCGGCCATGCCAAGTTCGAATGTGAAATTGAGGATGCTCCAAGCGTGACCTTCAAATGGTACAAGTCTGGCATTGAGCTCAAACAGAGTGAGAAGTATAGGATCATCAGCCGACACAGCGGTTCCTCCCTGGAGCTCCTGAACCCGATCAAAGCCGACAGCAGTGAATACACCTGCAAGGCTGCGAACCAGCATGGCACCGACAGCTGCGCTGCCTCGCTCGTCGTCACTGGTAAGACCCCAGTGGGATCTTTTGAAATTACTGCATTACTCATGTGTTTGTATGAGAGAGAGAGAATTATATCTTTGCAGTGTATTTTTCCCTGAATCATTACGGTGCAATGTGGAAGTGATGATTTCTTTATAAACTGGAGTTGGTGTCACGTTTGGCAAGATAGACTGAAGTTGAGGATCACTCTCATGTTTAAATGTACATTGAAGTTGATTGCACAGCTTATTTTGATGTTGGTGTATTTTTCCAGTTTTTAAAAATTTGTTCAACTTGTTTCTGTGTTTTAACCTGCTCTCCATAGAAATGTACCCGCCAGTATTTGTATCAAAACCAGACCCAATGACTTTATATGTGGGCAAACAAGCTGTGTTCCAGTGCTCACTCACTGGATCCTCACCTATGGAAGTTGTCTGGCACAAGGACAACATAGCCATCTCTTCCGAAGGGAACTATGTCATGAAATGTGAAAAGAACAAGTATTCCCTTCACATTAAAAGCCTTGAGCTGACTGACCAGGGAGTGTACCTGTGTAAGGCCTCCAACAGTGTTGGCACTGCTACCTTTACCACAGAACTGAAGGTGATCCGCAAGCCTAGCTTTGTTAAGACTGTTGAGCCAGCGTCAGTTGCTCTCAATGACCCGCTGAGGCTGGAGTGCCAGGTGGACGAGGACACTGGTGTGACTGTCACCTGGACCAGGGATGGCAAAAAGGTCCACCAGAGCATGGAGTGTAAACTGTCCTTTGAGGACAAAGTGGCTGTTGTTGACATACCCAAGTCCAAACTGAAGGACTCTGGGACATATGTGTGCACAGCCGCAAATGAGGCTGGGAGTTCATCCTGTGAGGCTGTGATAGCTGTCCAAGGTAAGATCTTAAACATGGTCTTTCCGTAAGCTTTGAAAAAAAAATAACTCTGACCTGAGCAAGTGGATTACTGCTGACAACTGTTTTCAGCCAAATGCTAGCTGATGCTAACACTGTGCACCGCTGTATCCTTGTCTTTCCTTTTGCATTTCTTTTGTGCACTTTTCTGTCTTGGTTATTTTGTATTTTTTTCCTGTTTTTCTGTCTTTGACAATGATCTCGGTGTTTTTGAACTAAACACTCCTTTCAGAGCCTCCTACCTTTGTTAAGAAAATGGAGCCTAAGATTACATGGAAACAAGGTATAGCTGCCCGCTTGCAGTGTACCGTTAAAGGATCACCCGAACTTCACATCCACTGGTTCTGGAATGAGAGAGAGCTTGCTGATGGAGAAAAATATAAAATCTCTTTCAAGAGCGGAGTAGCCTCTTTGGAGATAATGAACCTTGTGGTCACAGACAGTGGGAGTTACACCTGTGAGGTGTCTAATAATGCCGGCAGCGAGAGCTGCAACACCCTTATAGCTGTTAAAGGTTTGTCAAATCTTGCATTTGCTTTACAGTCGCTTTACATTTCAGAAAGGTTTTGGTATTAACTGCATATACTTTACTCACTCTTGACACCCAGAGCCACCGTCTCTTAGAAAAGAGCTGCAGACAGTGGAGGCGGTGAAGGGAGCAGCTGCTCAGCTGGAGTGCGAGATTACAGGAACGGCTCCGTTTGAAATCAGCTGGTTAAAAAATAAGAAAACCATCTCCAGTGATCAGAAATATAAAATCATTGTCCAAGATACCCTGTCAAGGCTAGAGATCCAGACGTTTGAAAGTGCAGATGTTGCAGACTATCAGTGTGTTATATCCAATGATGTGGGGAAAGTCACCACTAAGGCCTTAGCTAAACTTAAAGGTTAGTAAACCAGAGTGTAATACAACTGTGTTCTTGACTGAGGCCCAGTCTTGTGTTTCAAACTCAGTTTGTTAATGTTTTCATAGAGCCACCAACTTTCTCAAAGAGGGTTGAGAGTGCGACAGCAGTTTTGGGAAGTCCAGTAAAACTTCAGGGGACCATTAAGGGCTCGGCTCCCATCTCTGTGAAATGGATGAAAGACTCTGAAATACTTAGAGATGATGATCCAAACATCAAGATGGTGTTTGAGAACAGTGTTGCGAGCTTGTCGATAACAACAGTGGCCATAAGCCATGGCGGCAAGTATTCGTGCCAAGCTGAGAACGAGGCCGGCCAGCAAAAATGCGAAGCTACCTTGACTGTGCAAGGTCAGTTGACATCTTTGATGCAGATTTTAACTCCTGTGTTGAGTTCCATAGGTTCTTGTGTCTAGACTATCTTAATGACTGATGGGTCTGTCTTATCCCAGAACCTGCCAGAATCGTAGAACCTGCAGCGTCCATCAGTGTGACTGCAGGAGATTCAGCCACACTGGAGTGCACAATCTCTGGAAGCCCAGAGCTCAGAGTGAAGTGGTTTAAAGACGGGAAGGAGATGATCAGTGGCCGTAAATACAAGATGACTCTGAAAGACAATGTTGCCACTATGAAGATTCTTACAGCAGAAAGAGGAGACACTTCAGAGTACAAGATGGAGGTGTCGAATAAAGTTGGGAAAGACCAGTGCACATGCTCAGTCACAATCTTAGGTTAGCCCCTGGTTTCTGCTTCTTTAACGTTTCATAACGTTTTTGCTGTTTTACAAATGGTGAACGATAGACTTTAATGCGAGTAAAGAGTGTGCAGAGTGGCATATGCTTTTAGATTTTAGCTGAGTGATTGTTGTACAGAACAGTATGCAACTGTGTTAATGCATAAGATGTTTTTTCTTCAACAACCAGATCGGATAATGCCTCCAACTTTCACCAAGTCCCTGAAGAGAGTTGATGGTAACATTGGTAATGACATCTCCATGGATTGTAAAGTGTCTGGGTCCCAACCCATGACCATATCTTGGTTCAAAGACGACCAGGAGATCACGTCTGGACCCAAATTCCTGCCTGAATTCAAAGACAGCTCAGCTACGCTGAGAGTTGTCCGGCTGGAGAAGGCCGACTCTGGAGTTTACAAATGCAGAGCCACCAATTCAGCTGGCTTTAAGGAAACCAGCGGCACGCTCTATGTCAAAGGTTCTTAATGCTTGGCTATTTGTTGTGCCTGTATTGTTGTGTGCAGTCCTTCAATGATTTCATGCTAACATGAAATGCAATCTTTGTTTTGTTTATGGCCTCTAGAGCCGCCAGTATTCACACAGAAACCAGACAACCAGGATGTCATACCAGGAAGCACGGTTTCTATCAGAGCAGCCTTCACTGGAACAGCTCCTTTAGCTGTGAAGTGGTTCAGAGAGGAAAAAGAGATCATAACTGGAGGTTCATATTTCATAAAGAAAGATGCCTCTTCGAGCTCTCTGGAGCTTCACTCTGTGAAACCCAGTGACTCTGCCAATTACACCTGCCAAGTTTCCAACGATGCTGGGAAGGTGGACTGCTCCACAGTCCTCTTTGTGAAAGGTGCCCGTCTTCAGTATTGTGTGCAGCTGCATGAACGTGTCTTGACATCAATACTTCTTTTGATACTAACATAATGAATGTTAACCTCTTCTCTCAGAACCTCCTGTGTTTGTGAGGAAGCTTGATGCCACCAAGCTCGTCACGAGCAGCGACTCCGCCAAGCTGGAGTGCAAAGTGACGGGCAGCCCTGCCATCAGTTTTAAATGGTTCAAGGATGAGATGGAGATCAGCTCCGGTCTTAAATACACAATGACCTCGACTGACTCAGTGGCATCACTGGAAATAGTCAACAGTGCAGTTGAGGATAGTGGAGATTATGTGTGTGTGGCGTCCAGCGAGGCTGGTAGTGACCGCTGCAGCAGCACGGTTACTGTCAAAGGTTGGTTTCATGGATTTATTTCACTCTCGTTTTTAGGAAATGAAGACTTTTATTGTGGCATTGAAGACATTGTGTTTTCCTTCTGTTCAAATGAAATATCATCAGCGGTTATCTTGTCAAGACACCACACAGTCGTGGAAAACCACTGGTGAGACGATGCATACATGCACAGCGGCCGACACCACGGACGCATAGTAGTTCTGTTCATACACAGTAGATCACTACGCTACCACTTGTAACGTAGTGGCGGTCACGACAACTTGGCAGTTCGTAGACGTCGTCACCGCATACTCACAGATGTGCAAAGTGTAATATAAATATATAATATAAATATAAATGGGGCGTGGCTTCTTCATGTGGTAAACACTGATGGTGTCTTGACCTTTAGAGATGAAGAAATCATTCAGAAAAAGCATTTTCAACTTCACAATAAAACTTTGGTGGATTCTTGGACATCTTGTCATACTAGTTCAGTGTGATGCGCTGACACGTCCGCTGTCTTCTTCTAGAGCCGCCGTTGTTTGTGCGAAGCTTGGAGCCCAAAGATGTGGTGAAAGGCTCTGAGATGATGCTGGAGGGCCAAGTCTCTGGCTCCACCCCTTTCACTGTGTCATTTTATAAAAACACAAAGCTGATTAGGAATGACAAGAGACACAGGATCACTGTGAAAGACGACCTGATAGCCCTGCAGGTGGCAGCGGTAGAGGCAGGAGATGTCGGTTTGTACCAGTGTACTGTTGAGAATGAAGTTGGGAGGGCCTCCTGTGATTGTCAAGTAACACTCAAAGGTTAGTTTTGATGCTGTGGACTTATCTTTGAATGAACCTTTCAGCAGCCATCTGAAAATCCTTCATTTAAAATGTGCGCCATGCCTACAGCATATGTGGATAGCCTCACAAAGCTTCATGCGGATCTGGAAACGCTCAGTGGGCATTTGCTTGAGGTCACTTTATGTCTTTACAGATACAACGATGTTAAGTCAAGGCATTTTTTAATTAGGTAGGAATTACATATTAGTCTGAGAGCTTTACAATCTTTACAGCACTGATCACCGTCTATCATAGACCCTTGATTTGGAGATCAGATCTTTTAGAAAACATCCTTAAACAGAAAAAAGGTCGAGGGTCTCCTCTTTTTGGATGGATAGAAATGCAATACATGTTGTGTTTGTACCATTCCTGCCCTCTGGGTGGCCATTGGCTTTTGTGTTTCCTCCAGAAATGTTGTAATTTCTCCAACAAGGTCAGTTTCATAATACATTTGAGGGTAGAAATAGGTTTGCTGAGTAATTTTATATAGAGTATAACGTATAATTCAATTACCTGTCTTGGATCAGGAGTTTGGAGACCCAGTTGAGAATGTGGCTTTCCTGCGAATCTCTAATCTTGAGAGTAAAGACAGTGGCAGGTTTACCTGCATCACTAAAACAACGCAGCAACTGTCCAGAAATGATCTAAACGGTCCAAAATGTGTCAGGCTCAGCTCATAAAACCTCATAAAAGACACTGAGCTTGCAGGATGAAGTCTGACTTTGTGAGGTTAATATTCAGTAGAGAACCCAATAATATTCATATAACATGTTTCCTTGTAGAACCACCATCATTTGTGAGAAAGCTGGAGAACATCAGCTCCGTGGTTGGCAGCGAGGTTACTCTGCAGTGCACTGTGAAGGGTTCCGAGCCCGTGACAGTGTCCTGGACAAAAGACAACCACGAGCTGAAAGAGGCTGAAAACACTCAGATTACATACGAGAACAACACCGCTGTGCTGCACTTCACCAACTTACAGAGCAAACATGGCGGCAAGTACTCCTGCCAGGCGCAGAATCAGGCCGGGAGCCAGGCATGCTCTGCTGTGCTGACAGTCAAAGGTTGGTTGAGACACTTTCCAGTGGTGCATTCAGGAAATCCATATCAACTAGTGAAGTCGCACGATTTTAAGTTTCCTAGCAGGAACAAATGGCCAACAAACTGTTAAATCCCAAAATGAGCCAAGATGCAGAGTTGAAGAGGAGCTGATAGCTGTTTTTGATCTCCGGGGGGAAGACGTCCCCAAACTTTACGGATCTTAACTGGCTGTCAGCTCTTTCCATCTGACTTGTTTGTCACAGAGGTGTGGACTCCAGTCACCGAGTCACATGACGTTGACTCACAAATTTGGTGACTTTAGACTCGACTTGACAACATCAAAAAAGACTCAACTTCGACTTAAACACCAGTGACTCGTGACTCTACTTGGACTTGAGCCTTTAATATCAAAATACTTGAAACAAGCTCAAAGATTTTATCATGTTACTTAAAAATGTGCCATGAACCAGCTTCCCTTCATTTCCTGAATCAAGTCATCACGATTCACTCTCAGCGAGTCTACTTAAAACTGAATTAGCCACACCTTTTCATGATTAACTTCACTCACACTTGTTTTAATACATAAATACAAATTTTTCATGCATTCATGATTTTTGTAAATTTTATCATTACTCTTTTGTTAATGGTGTTATATTTGGTAAGAACACTTTATGACTTGGATTTCTTCTGTCTTAACTTAGGACTTTTAGGACCCAGCTCGTTAGGGTAAAGGGAAGCCACATAAAACCAGATATTCTTGGTAAATGAAATTATTTTATTTTCAAGGAGATGGATTTTTTAGTAACAAAAGGTAGTGAGGCAGACAAAAGGGGAACAAAAGAATAAGGCTATCAGGGTGCTGAGTTACAAATCTAAACTTACCGCTAAGGGAACTGAACAGAAAATAAAACCTCACTAATGTAACGACAAAACAACACAACGCAGCCAAAGCAGCACCGCTGCACTCTAGTGCTACTAACAGAAACTACTGCAGTGATGAAGCTCAGTATTTACTCGAAACTGACCCGGCCCAGTTCCTCCCAGTCTGTCGAGAATAATAAACCAACAGCAAAGATTTTCTCCAGTTCCTCTCAGGAACACATTAAACGGTACTGAGTACTGTCCACACGAAATCACAGCCGCCGCGACGGTCGGGCCGGCAGAGTATTTGAATATTTATCAGCTGATTGTAGCTCCTGGTGAGTGGAAGACAGGGCCGTGTGCTGCTCCAATCAGGAACCTTCAGCTCAGAGAAGGGCGGGGCCTCGGCGGTGGGACCAATGTCTCCTCTGGGACCACACATTGTGATTTACATATACATACATACACACTGCCCGAATAGATTAAGCAAATTCAAAGGATCAACAGCTGCAGCTGTACCAGGACTTGATTCTGGACTTGAGTGCAAAGACTTGCGACTTACTTGTGACTAGCGAAACAAAGACTTGGTTCCACCTCTGGTGTGTCACAAAGCCTACATGTTGACTTAATGATTGGCCTCCATTATTTACGTCCTTCACAGAATATCCCATTATTGATGGATTCACCATTGACCACCCCAACACAAACACATGGGAAAAAACAGTTTGTTACGTGATTTAATGACCTTACAAGTTGATGGAGGAGAACTAAATGCATCTTTGAAACCTTTCGTCTGTTACTGACTCAGTTCTTGGCCTGTCACTGTGTTGCTGTAAATCAGATTTTAGATTCTCTGCTGACTGTTTTGTTTGACGTCTCAGAGCCAGCGAAGGTCACAGAGGAGGCCAAGTCTATCAGTGTGACTCAGGGGGATCCGGCCACGCTGGAGGCCAGGTTCTCAGGCTCTAAACCGCTGAAGGCCAGATGGCTAAAGGCTGGCAAGGAGCTGACCTCAGGCCAGAGGTACAAAGTGCACGGCACAGACGCCAGCTCTGTGCTCAAGATTATCAAAACTGAGAAGAGTGACAGTGGCGATTACACCTTTGAGGTCTCAAACGATGTCGGCCAGAGTTCTTGCGAGGCCACGCTCACCGTTCTCGGTCAGTTCTCAACCTAGAGCTCAGCATTGGTTTTAATTACATCTCACTTTGAACGTTGCTTTTCACCTCTTTTTTTCTTTTATGTTAGATCAAATAATTCCGCCGTCTTTTACAAGAAAACTGAAGCAGACAGAAGGTATCAAAGGATCGTTTGCTCATCTGGAGTGTCTTGTATCCGGCTCCCTGCCGATCACCATACAGTGGTACAAAGATGAGAAAGAGATCCAGACTGACGACAAACACAAATGCACGTTCTTTGAGAACGTCGCCTTTCTGGAAATCTCTAATCTGGACAGTAAAGACAGCGGCAGCTACACCTGTATTGCTAAGAACAAAGCAGGAACTGTCCAGTGCTCTGGGACCTTGTTTGTCAAAGGTTTGACCATAATTTGTTTTTGTGATATTTATCAGTAGGTGGATGTGTCTAATCCAAGTATAGCTACCAAACTAATATGATGTGCAGCTTTTACAAGCATTTTTCTCTTCCAGAGCCACCATGTATTCTTGAAAAGCCCGACTCCATGGATGTTTTGCCTGGCTCCAAAGTCCAGTTTAACGTACTGGTCTCTGGCACGCCACCACTGACCACCAAATGGTTTAAAAACAAGAAGGAGATTTTATCCAGCGCCGACTGCTCTGTGGTCAAAGACAACACCTCAAGCTCACTGGAGCTCTTCTTTGCCAAAACCTCTGATTCTGGAGACTATGTCTGTGAAATCCACAATGCTGTGGGCTCCACGTCTTGTCAGGCAACACTCTTTGTTAAAGGTTGATATTCTTTATGTGAAACTGGGTCAGCAGATGTGTCTCTATCCATCTGTTCTTATAACCATTTTGAATTCAGAATATATTCCTTTCCTTCGACTTAATGCCTTTCTGTTGACACATTCATGTCAAAGTAGTGTTTTCTTTCAAAGCTGGGCTGTATGAAAGGACTGCATAGCACTTTCTACTCCGCCACTAAACTCGCCGTCAAACCGTTGGCACAAGAAAGAATGGCGACCAGCAGGGGGCAAGAGGAAGTTCACCATCAGATTTAATGAGATCTTTAACCATAAGAGAAGAAGAAAAAGAGGTCCACTATAGAGCGCTCCAGGGATGATGTATTTCTGTAGTCCAACAGGAAGTGATCATCTCCCTGGTTCCCTCCGCTAACAGGAAGTGATCACCTTTCTGGTTCCCTCCGCTAACAGGAAGTGATCATCTCCCTGGTTCCCTCCACTAACAGGAAGTGATTACCTTTCTGGTTCCCTCCGCTAACAGGAAGTGATCATCTCCCTGGTTCCCTCTGCTAACAGGAAGTGATCATCTCCCTGGTTCCCTCCGCTAACAGGAAATGATCATCTCCCTGGTTCCCTCTGCTAACAGGAAATGATCATCTCCCTGGTTCCCTCTGCTAACAGGAAATGATCATCTCCCTGGTTCCCTCTGCTAACAGGAAGTGATCATCTCCCTGGTTCCCTCTGCTAACAGGAAGTGATCACCTTTCTGGTTCCCTCCGCTAACAGGAAGTGATCATCTCCCTGGTTCCCTCCGCTAACAGGAAGTGATCATCTCCCTGGTTCCCTCCGCTAACAGGAAGTGATTACCTTTCTGGTTCCCTCCGCTAACAGGAAGTGATCATCTCCCTGGTTCCCTCTGCTAACAGGAAGTGATCATCTCCCTGGTTCCCTCCGCTAACAGGAAATGATCATCTCCCTGGTTCCCTCCGCTAACAGGAAATGATCATCTCCCTGGTTCCCTCTGCTAACAGGAAGTGATCATCTCCCTGGTTCCCTCTGCTAACAGGAAGTGATCATCTCCCTGGTTCCCTCTGCTAACAGCCAATGGGATTCTTCCATTGGGTTTTGGATTTTTGTAGGAAATAAGTTAAAAATTTATGATACTGACACATTTTGTTCAGCAAGGTGATCCCTTCTAATGAAGGCTATGATTTATGAAGTGTGAATGTAATCATGAGAAGTAGAACACTACCGTTAGGCTATAAATGAACTACAATACAGTCACATGAGCGTGAGTATAAACACAACAAGGCTGTAAAGGAGGATAAGCTGGCGTGATGGCGTTTAGTCACTTCTTTTAACCATAGATCTCAGACATCAAACTAAAACCCATTCCAAAACAACCGATTGACTTCCAGACGAGGGAACAGGAAGTGATAAAATGCTAACTCATTTGTGGGTTTGAGGACTCATTCCTGTAGCGCTCTGTAGTGCTCTTAATATATGGATTATACAGCGCCAACGTCTGACCAAACTATGCAATAGCCAAATTTATTTGCGCCAGGGTTAGGGTTATGCTCAATTTTGGAGATTAAAAACCGGGATGGCCAATTTGAAAGGGGTTCCTTGACCTGAAAATGGGTTCTGTGGGTACCCAAGTCTGCCCTTTACAGACATCCCCACTTATGCTATGCAATTATGTTGTTGATTGATTTCCAATTATAAATATATACAAATATTTGCATGCAGCAGCATATTTGTCCACTCCCATGATAAGAGGAGTAAATACTGCACTAATCTGCCTTTAAGGTTCATTTTGAACAGATGAAACTGTGATTAATTGATAATGAATCATGATAAACTGTGGACAATCATGCGATTAATCGAGATTAAATGTTTTAATCGACTGACCGTTCTAGTAAATAGTAATTTCAGTAACTAATAATCATGGCATCTTGTTTTGTCTCTTCTGATGGAAACATACTGATTATCTTAAAGTTTGAGCAACAGTTGGATGGAAACACATACACATTGTCAACTTTTGAGCGATCAGCGTTTTCCCCTCGTCGTTGGTCTGATGGGTGCATCTATCGTTGTGTTGTTTCTTAGAGCCACCTAAGTTCACACGGACGCCAGCTCGTGTGTCCGTGGTCCGTCCTGGTCAGCACAAAGTGTTTGAGTGCCAGGTGACTGGCACACCTGAAATTGACATCTACTGGTTCAGGGAAGGCTCTGAGATCAGCCCCAGCGATCGGTACAAGATGGCCTTCGTTAACTCTGTGGCCACTCTGGAAGTCTGTGGGACTGATGCCAAAGACAGTGGGCTGTACTACTGCGAGGCTCGCAATGAGGCAGGCAGTGAGAGCTGCAGCATGGAGCTCAAGGTCAAAGGTCAGTTGTTCAGAAGATTGGTGCATAGACGGGCGTCCTCGCCAATACCTGATCCCAAATTTTGGGCCGATACAAAACTCTGACAACTCTATTTTTGCAGATTCTCTGCTGAAAGGACTGTATTGGCACTGATTAGTTTAGACTTTGTGTTGCGTCACCATTAAAAAAACAAACAAAAAAAGCACAGATTGCTCAGTGGATCTTCAACAAATTATGCTGATACTCTGTCTGTGGCATAACATGTTTAGAAAAGTATTAACTCTTGATAAAATGATGGGTGACATTTTGTTTTCCCTCATCTTAGAACCGCCATCCTTTATCAAAGAGCTGGCTCCAGCTGATGTTGTGAAGGGCTCCAGTGCCTGTTTTGAGTGTCAGGTTGCTGGGACTGGTCCATTCAAGATAACATGGCACAAAGATGCAAAAGAGATCAAACCCAGTGCTAAACATGGCTTCTCCCAGGTGAATGGCATTGCAGGTCTGGAGGTGCACAGGTGTGACACTGTAGATGTCGGTGAATACCAGTGTACTGTCGCTAATGAGGTGGAAAGCTGTACTTGTAAGACTACACTAAATCTCAAAGGTTGGTCTCATCAGAGTTACGGATCCACATTTTTACCTTTCGAGGTGATTGATGCCCGTTGACTTGAACGTTTCATTGATTTTCTCTAATAGAACCACCAACATTTACCAAGAGGATTGAGAACACGGCTACTGTTCTGGGTCAAATGGCCAAGTTTCAGTGTGTTGTGGTGGGTTCTCCCACGCTCTCTGTACAATGGCAAAAAGGTGAGAACTGGATTTTGGAAGATCCAAAAATTGAGAGAACATTTGAGAACAATGTTGCCACTCTCAAGATTCCTGCCTGCGAGGTGACGCACAGCGGGAAATACACCTGCCAGGTGGTAAACGAGGCCGGGCAGGATAAGTGCTTTGCCAGCCTGACAGTGCAAGGTACACCTGAGATTAACTAATAATGGTTAACCAATCTTTCATGGTCCTAACTTGGTTAGAAACTTTCTGAATGTTTTACTTGCTTTGCATTGTAGAGCCTCCTCAGATCACAGAGAAACCCGAAGTGATAAAGGTTACTGTGGGAGATCCAGTCAGCCTGGACTGTAAGGTGGCAGGCTCCCCTGAGCTCAGAGTAAAGTGGATGAAAGACGGCAGGGAGCTTCAGTCCATCAGGCAGCACAAGCTGGTCTTTGACAACAACATCAGCAGCCTAAAGGTTCAGTCCGCTCAGATAGAGGACGCAGGAGAGTATGTCTTCGAGGTGGCAAACCACATCAGCAGCTGCACCTGCAAAGTCAAAGTGATCGTACTAGGTTGGTGTGAAAACATACATCTCACCTGCTGCATAGTGACGTGTGTTTAACAAAGTCTAATGACTTTCTCATTATTTTCTTTGGTAACAGAGCAAGTAATTGCCCCAAGCTTCATCAAACCGCTGGTAGACATGCAAGAGATTTTGGGCTCCTTTGTTCAGATCTGTTGCAAAATGTCGGGTTCTCTCCCCATCGCTGTGGAATGGCAGAAAGACGGGACCAAAATCTGTAGTGGTGTAAAACACAAACTCATTCAGCAGGACAATTCGGTGTCCATCGAAATCGAACAGCTCGAGAGATCTGACGCAGGATCCTACTCTTGCAAACTGACCAACACAGCAGGGAGTTGTGAATGCAGTGGATCCCTCATGGTTAAAGGTTAGACAGAGCTCTGCAGTGTGATTGGTCCTGTAATCCTAAACCAAAGGTGAGTACCTCTTTAACATAGTACGTCTTGTTCTCTTCAGAGCCTCCCAGCTTCGTGATGCCGCCTGAGTCCCAGGCAGCTCTACCCAATGGCACGGTACGCTTCAAAGGCACCTTTAAGGGAACGCCTCCTTTCACGGTCAAATGGTTGAAAGACGACACAGAGCTCATGACTGGGCCCACTTGTTTCACGGGGCTGGAGGGGCTCTCTTGCTTCTTAGAGCTCTACTCAGTGGGTGTCGCCCAGAGTGGACTTTACTCTTGCCAAGTCAGCAACGATGCTGGCTCTGTACGCTGTAGTGCAGACTTGACAGTCAAAGGTTGGACTTGCATCTGTTGATTCAACTCTTGTGTGGCTGTATTCATCTCACATCTGCATCGCTGGCTAAAACTAGTGATGAGTGTCACATTTTCACAGCTTTTCGCAGCACTTTCATTGTTACAATTATATTCATAAGCTTTTTCACTGCTGCAGCTTCCCATCAAGAATTGCCTGTTGCCTTTTAATGCGCCTGCATTTTCCACAGCCACCGTCTCTGCTGCTAACCCGTCACTGTTAGCTCACCACCTGCGTGTTGTAACAATCTAGAGTGAGCATACCGCCATCTTCCGCTAGCTAATATGTCTGTGTTTTGGCTTTCCAGAACCACCGGAGTTTGTGTTGAAACTCCCTGCCGTTAAGTTTGTGAAGCAGGGCGAGTCACTCCACCTGGAGTGCAAAGTCAGTGGCACAACCCCTCTGAAAGTGACCTGGTACAAACAGGACACCAAGGTCTCGGACGGGGGCAACTACAGAACCTCATTTGTAGACTCAGTAGCAGTCCTGGAGCTGCTCTCCACCAGCCATGATGATGATGGGGTTTACACCTGTGAAGCTCAGAATGATGCTGGCAGTGTCAGCTGCAGCACCACACTTTCCGTTAAAGGTCAGCCTCTCTCTGACTTCCCAATCATCATTTATTATTCATGGACTGGCTGTTCAGTGTGTTGTTGAAGTTTTGTTGTATTGCTTAAAGCTGAAATTCGTAACATTTCTAAGTCCTTTATGTTTCCATCCCGTGTGGACGATTATCACTCAGACTTGCAACTTGGTTCAAAACTCGTTCCTTTTTCATTGAGAAATGTTCGTCAGCTTGTTGGGTTGCCCCTTTGTTTGGTCCGCCCTTTTAGCTGGAGCTCCATTATCCTTCCACAGTAGCAGCAGCTGTAGTTTCAGTAGTTTCTCACTCAGTACTGGTCCAATTTCAAAAAATGTTCTTCCCATTAGCCACACAGAAATATGGGGAAATAGGGAACAGGTTGAAAAATACCAATGTTACCGTTTAACCATCTTGCAAGAGTTTCACATTTTGTGCTTTGCCTTGGTTACACACCCATAACTTCTCCATGTCAGCTGAATCCGTTATGGACTACAGTCCAGCAGGTTCCACATCAACTCGGCCATCACAGCAACAATTTCAGCAAATTTTCAAACTCCGTAGCCAAGACTAGTTTCAACCATCTTCCATAGCAATTCTGCCATTTTAACTGTAATTTTAGCAGATATTTACAACTCTGTCCTGACGACAGTTTCAACCACCAGCCGCCTTTCACAGCTGCTCCGCCATCTTAGCCGTGGGCCTTTCGCCACTGCAGAGCCCGACAACACACAATGTTACAGCTTTCAGCTTTAAGATTTCATCGTGGATTTTTTTTTCCCATGTTTGCCTCTTTAACAGTTTCCTGATCTTTTTGTAGAGCCTCCATCTTTTGTCAAAGTACCTCAGCCTGTTGAAGGGCTCAAGGGTAAGGACGTGAGTCTGTACTGCGAAATGAGCGGTTCAGCTCCGTTCCAGACCACCTGGTCCAAAGACAGGAAACCTTTGATGGAGAGCAGGAAGTATAAGATGGTGAGCGAGGGCAGCTCAGCTACGCTGCATGTCATTGGGATAGAGCCCTCGGATGCCGGCGAATACGAGTGTAAAGTGTCAAACAGTGTAGGAAGTGACACCTGCCAGACGTCAGTTAAACTCAGAGGTCAGTAGAAATTGCGATAGTGTCAAATGAAAATATTAGATTTTCTAGTTACTCTGTGGCCTTGCTGACTTTCCCTTCTGCGCTGTTTTTCTCGTCTCTTCAGAGCCGCCGTCGTTTGTGAAGAAACTGTCAAACGCGACGGTGATACTGGGAGAGGAGGTGACCCTTGTGGCCACTGTTAAAGGCTCTGAACCCATTACTGTGTCCTGGGTTCAAGACAAGGATCACATTCTCAGGGACGGTGACAACAGGAAAATCACCTTTGAGAGCAACAAGGTCGCTCTTAAAGTCTTTAAGGCTGATGCAACCACAGCAGGCAGATACACCTGCCAACTCAGAAACGATGCTGGGAGTGTGGAGTGTTTCGCTAACTTGACTGTTCTAGGTTTGTAATCGTATAATTCTCTCTGTCTCATGCAGTGCTTTTCTATGCTTCCTCCTGCAGGTTTGATTAAGAACATGCTCTGCTTCCTCTCTGTTGATTGCAGAACCAGCTAAGATCGTAGACAAGCCCGACGCCCTGAGCGTGACGGCGGGCGATATGGCCGCCCTAGAGGTCAAAGTGTGTGGAACCCCAGAGCTGACGCCCAAGTGGTTCAAGGATGGAGTCGAGCTGGCCTCCGGGAGGAAATACAAAATCTCATTTTCTCGGATGATTTCCAGCCTGAATGTTCTCTCTGCTGAGAAAATGGACTCTGGAGAATATACATTTGAGGTTATGAACGAGGTCGGGAAGGATCTGAGTAAAATCAATCTCACTGTTTTAGGTTGGTGTCCTCTTCCTGTTGCACTTTGATGACTAGGGCGCTTTTGTTTGAAAATCTTCAAAAATGACTGTCAAAATCTTTTTATACTTTATTTTGAGAAGCATAAGCAGTGGTTGTTCTAGACTATTTCATATGGGGGTCCAGGCTGGGGCCACATGTGATTTTAGGGGTACTAAATACCCTGACATGTAACTATCCAAAAACTACGTCTTCCAGTATGAAGCCGGCGTGTTTGGGTATCCGGTGCTTCTGATGGGTTTGGTTGTGCGGTTACTGCCCTCTACTGGGAGAAACAGCGATTGCAGTTGACTTTGGCCCTCAGCTGATCGTCCTGTAAAACCAGCAGCTCGTATATGTAAACTCACATTCACAGGATTATCTGAGTTATGCTGTTTTGTGTCACCATAGCTGGTCCTGCACAGCACTCCTCTCGAACCAGATACGTTTGGGGAAATAAATAAAGGAAATACATAAATAATAAGTGAATAAATAAAACTTAAAGACATAAATAAATACATTTAAAAATGAAAATAAAATAAAAAATGCAAAAATAAGTAAAAAAGATGAAATGCAAGAATAGATATTAATAAAATAATAATAATAAAGGAATAAAAATCTGCAGCCGTGTTGCTGACAGCACGCTCTCTTGTATTTGTCCTGATGCACCACTCACTTCCTGTTTCCCTCCTCAGATAAGATCATACCGCCGAGCTTCTCCAGGAAGCTGAAGGACTGTAACGCGGTGGTCGGAGCGGCGGGAGAGATGGAGTGTAAAGTGTCGGGCTCCCCGCCGTTTACCATCTCGTGGTACCACGACGGCGAGGAGATACAGAGCGGACCGAACTACGAGATTTCATTCAGCAACAACAGCTGCGCGCTCCGAGTGTCCACGCTGAAGCTGTCCGACTCCGGAGCGTATCGATGTAAAGCTGTGAACAAGGCCGGATCCAGTGAGACCACCGCCGCCCTGGTGGTCAAAGGTCAGACTGCAGCTCCTGCATGTCCTGTTGGCTAGTTTAATCTGCAGCAATGCATCATGGTCTATCAGATCATCATCATTAAAGCTAGAGTAAAGATCCTGGTCCCATCTGGAACAGGTCAGACTACTACTACTGGCCTTAAACAGCTTAATATTGATATTCCTCCATGCGTCCACCTCCACCCAGAGCCTCCATCTTTCGTGGTACCCCCTCAGCCGGTGGAGGCGATGCCCGGCTCCGACGTGACGTTCTCGGCCATGGTGAAAGGCAGCGCCCCCCTCAGACTGAAGTGGTTCAGGGGAGCGAAGGAGATCGTGTCGGGACGGGGCTGTAACTTCTCTCTGAAGGATAACCAGGTTATTCTGGAGCTCTGCAGAGTGGACAGCTCCCACGCCGGAGAGTACACCTGTCAGATCATTAACGAGGCCGGCAAGGAGAGCTGCCCGGTCAACCTCAGCGTCAAAGGTCAGTCCCACATCTCCGGGGTGGTTCTCCGGTGGGGTGGAGCTGGGTCCGGCAGCATGTGGTGATGCCCAGTAACCTTTATGTCAGTGCTCAAGGCTGCTGAGAAAAAGGCTGCCAGCAAAATGTACTGCAGCTCTCAAAGACGGGCTCCTGTGATAGGCAGCGTGGGGCTGGAGGTGTGTGTGTGTTGGCTCCATGTGTGTGTGTGGTCTCCATGTGTGTGTGTTGGCTCCATGTGTGTGTGTTGTCTCCATGTGTGTGTGTTGTCTCCATGTGTGTGTTGGCTCCATGTGTGTGTTGTCTCCATGTGTGTGTTGGCTCCATGTGTGTGTTGTCTCCATGTGTGTGTTGGCTCCATGTGTGTGTGTTGGCTCCATGTGTGTGTGTTGGCTCCATGTGTGTGTGTTGGCTCCATGTGTGTGTGTTGGCTCCATGTGTGTGTTGGCTCCATGTGTGTGTGTGGTCTCCATGTGTGTGTGGTCTCCATGTGTGTGTGTTGGCTCCATGTGTGTGTGTGGTCTCCATGTGTGTGTGGTCTCCATGTGTGTGTGTTGGCTCCATGTGTGTGTGTTGGCTCCATGTGTGTGTGTTGGCTCCATGTGTGTGTGTTGGCTCCATGTGTGTGTTGGCTCCATGTGTGTGTTGGCTCCATGTGTGTGTGTGTTGGCTCCATGTGTGTGTGTGGTCTCCATGTGTGTGTTGGCTCCATGTGTGTGTGTGGTCTCCATGTGTGTGTGGTCTCCATGTGTGTGTGTTGGCTCCATGTGTGTGTTGTCTCCATGTGTGTGTGTGGTCTCCATGTGTGTGTGTGGTCTCCATGTGTGTGTTGGCTCCATGTGTGTGTTGGCTCCATGTGTGTGGTCTCCATGTGTGTGTGTTGGCTCCATGTGTGTGTGTTGGCTCCATGTGTGTGTGTTGGCTCCATGTGTGTGTTGTCTCCATGTGTGTGTGTTGGCTCCATGTGTGTGTTGTCTCCATGTGTGTGTGTGGTCTCCATGTGTGTGTTGGCTCCATGTGTGTGTGTTGGCTCCATGTGTGTGTTGGCTCCATGTGTGTGTTGTCTCCATGTGTGTGTGGTCTCCATGTGTGTGTGTGGTCTCCATGTGTGTGTGTTGGCTCCATGTGTGTGTGGTCTCCATGTGTGTGTGGTCTCCATGTGTGTGTGGTCTCCATGTGTGTGTGTTGGCTCCATGTGTGTGTGGTCTCCATGTGTGTGTGGTCTCCATGTGTGTGTTGTCTCCATGTGTGTGTGTTGGCTCCATGTGTTTTGTCTGATGTGTGTGTTGTCTCCATGTGTGTGTGTGGTCTCCATGTGTGTGTTGTCTCCATGTGTGTGTGGTCTCCATGTGTGTGTTGTCTCCATGTGTGTGTGGTCTCCATGTGTGTGTGTTGGCTCCATGTGTGTGTGTGTCTCCATGTGTGTGTGTTGGCTCCATGTGTGTTGTCTCCATGTGTGTGTTGTCTCCATGTGTGTGTTGTCTCCATGTGTGTGTTGTCTCCATGTGTGTGTGTGGTCTCCATGTGTGTGTTGTCTCCATGTGTGTGTGGTCTCCATGTGTGTGTTGTCTCCATGTGTGTGTGTTGGCTCCATGTGTGTGTTGTCTCCATGTGTGTGTGTTGGCTCCATGTGTGTGTTGTCTCCATGTGTGTGTTGGCTCCATGTGTGTGTGTGTCTCCATGTGTGTGTTGGCTCCATGTGTGTGTTGGCTCCATGTGTGTGTGTTGGCTCCATGTGTGTGTTGTCTCCATGTGTGTGTGTTGGCTCCATGTGTGTGTGTGTGGCTCCATGTGTGTGTTGTCTCCATGTGTGTGTTGGCTCCATGTGTGTGTGTTGGCTCCATGTGTGTGTGGTCTCCATGTGTGTGTTGTCTCCATGTGTGTGTGTTGGCTCCATGTGTGTGTTGTCTCCATGTGTGTGTGTGTTGTCTCCATGTGTGTGAGCGTTGTCTGCGTGTGTGTGTGTGTGTGTTGTCTTCATGTGTGTGTTGTCTCCATGTGTGTGTTGTCTCCATGTGTGTGAGCGTTGTCTGCGTGTGTGTGTGTGTGTGTCTCCATGTGTGTGTTGTCTCCATGTGTGTGTCTCGTGTGTGTGTGTGTGTGTTACTACATGTATTACTGTATTAGTGTTACGTATTACTGCAGAGCTGATAGAAATACTGTGTGTACTGTTGTTTAACAGTACACACAGTTTAGAAGTAAAAGGTAAAATATTTCACAAGTACAAATACATATAATTATGATAATACTGTCTGATTTTTTTACCACTTTAATCTCAGAGAACATGTTTCTTCTGATAAGTTTCTGGTATTGATCTCAGAGAATGTTGGTTTTTTTCTGATAGGTTTCTGGTATTGATCTCAGAGAATGTTGGTTTTTTTCTGATAGGTTTCTGGTATTGATCTCAGAGAATGTTGGTTTTTTTCTGATAGGTTTCTGGTATTGATCTCAGAGAATGTTGGTTTTTTTCTGATAGGTTTCTGGTATTGATCTCAGAGAATGTTGGTTTTTTTCTGATAGGTTTCTGGTATTGATCTCAGAGAATGTTGGTTTTTTTCTGATAGGTTTCTGGTATTGATCTCAGAGAATGTTGGTTTTTTTCTGATAGGTTTCTGGTATTGATCTCAGAGAATGTTGGTTTTTTTCTGATAGGTTTCTGGTATTGATCTCAGAGAATGTTGGTTTTTTTCTGATAGGTTTCTGGTATTGATCTCAGAGAATGTTGGTTTTTTTCTGATAGGTTTCTGGTATTGATCTCAGAGAATGTTGGTTTTTTTCTGATAGGTTTCTGGTATTGATCTCAGAGAATGTTGGTTTTTTTCTGATAGGTTTCTGGTATTGATCTCAGAGAATGTTGGTTTTTTTCTGATAGGTTTCTGGTATTGATCTCAGAGAATGTTGGTTTTTTTCTGATAGGTTTCTGGTATTGATCTCAGAGAATGTTGGTTTTTTTCTGATAAGTTTCTGGTATTGATCTCAGAGAATGTTGGTTTTTTTCTGATAGGTTTCTGGTATTGATCTCAGAGAATGTTGGTTTTTTTCTGATAGGTTTCTGGTATTGATCTCAGAGAATGTTGGTTTTTTTCTGATAGGTTTCTGGTATTGATCTCAGAGAATGTTGGTTTTTTTCTGATAGGTTTCTGGTATTGATCTCAGAGAATGTTGGTTTTTTTCTGATAAGTTTCTGGTATTGATCTCAGAGAATGTTGGTTTTTTTCTGATAGGTTTCTGGTATTGATCTCAGAGAATGTTGGTTTTTTTCTGATAGGTTTCTGGTATTGATCTCAGAGAATGTTGGTTTTTTTCTGGTAAGTTTCTGGTATTGATCTCAGAGAATGTTGGTTTTTTTCTGATAGGTTTCTGGTATTGATCTCAGAGAATGTTGGTTTTTTTCTGGTATTTTTAGGTTTCTGGTATTGATCTCAGAGAATGTTGTTTTTTTTCTGATAGGTTTCTGGTATTGATCTCAGAGAATGTTGGTTTTTTTCTGATAGGTTTCTGGTATTGATCTCAGAGAATGTTGGTTTTTTTCTGATAGGTTTCTGGTATTGATCTCAGAGAATGTTGGTTTTTTTCTGATAGGTTTCTGGTATTGATCTCAGAGAATGTTGGTTTTTTTCTGATAGGTTTCTGGTATTGATCTCAGAGAATGTTGGTTTTTTTCTGATAAGTTTCTGGTATTGATCTCAGAGAATGTTGGTTTTTTTTCTGATAGGTTTCTGGTATTGATCTCAGAGAATGTTGGTTTTTTTCTGATAGGTTTCTGGTATTGATCTCAGAGAATGTTGGTTTTTTTCTGATAGGTTTCTGGTATTGATCTCAGAGAATGTTGGTTTTTTTCTGATAGGTTTCTGGTATTGATCCCAGAGAATGTTGTTTTTTTTCTGATAGGTTTCTGGTATTGATCTCAGAGAATGTTGTTTTTTTTCTGATAGGTTTCTGGTATTGATCTCAGAGAATGTTGGTTTTTTTCTGATAGGCTTCTGGTATTGATCCCAGAGAATGTTGTTTTTTTCTGATAGGTTTCTGGTATTGATCTCAGAGAATGTTGGTTTTTTTCTGATAGGTTTCTGGTATTGATCCCAGAGAATGTTGTTTTTTTTTCTGATAGGTTTCTGGTATTGATCTCAGAGAATGTTTGGTTTAGAGCTGGTTATTGCGGTAGTACTGATGCGGACCACCAGATGGCGCCACTGCCTGGCGGCTCCTGGACTTTCTCTGAGCACTGTGACAGTAAACTGATGGACTGATCAGTGTGAATGTGAAGTCGTGTTCAGGACAGGAGAACCTGCCAAAATTCAAAAAGAACGGAGTAAATATGTCGTTAAATGTACCAAAATAAGACTAAAAATAAATGTAATCCATCATTAGTTAATTTGACAAATTGATATTTCTGTTTTAATTTGTTCATTTATTTATCTTTGTATTAATTCACTTATTTGTTTACTTTTCTGTTAAATTTTCCCTTTTGTTATTCATTTTTAAATGTATTTAGTTTTTATTTGTTTTTTATTATTTTAAATGTAACTATTTACTTCTGTATTTATTAATGCATTTATTTATTCATTGATTTATGCATGATTGTCCCTTTTGCATTTCTCCCCTTATTTACTTCACCAAATTAATTTTTCTTTGTCCATTTCTTGACACATTTCTGCCTTGTTAGGCGAAAGAGGGGGCTATAAACGAATTGCATTCAGAAATAAATGCATACATTTAAAAATAAATGTAAAAATAAATACAAATAAATGCAAAAATAAATAAATAAATTTAAATAAATTCATAAAAGGGAAAAATAAACAGAAGACTCAATAAATAGGGAAATTAATTCAAAAATAAATGTATTAAAAGAAGCAAATTAAAACAGAAATATGGGCTTGTGTCACTTTTAATCAGTTGAATAATGGCTGCATTTATTTTTTTAATATTGGTTTAGCTACATTTAATACAATACAATACAACTTTATTCATAAACTCTTTAAAACTAAGCTGTTCACCAAAGTGCTGTACACATTTAAAATAAAATGAAAATGCATAAAAGAATTATGATAAAATAAAACAAAACAGTAAAGCTAAAAGTTAAAAGGGTAAAAGCAAAATATAGAGAAAAGTATTGAGATCAAACCTAGAAAATAGATCTGAAAACACAACACAAATGTGTTCAGCTGACCACAAAATGTGAAGCAGCAGTTTTCAGATATGGATGAGGTCTGGTCCAGGTCCGGCCCTCCTCTCGGGACCAGACTGGAAACTAGCTAACGTGGACTGGGACTGGGTTGGTCTACATGCTCCTCTCTGTCTGTCGTCTTCTGGACTCATCCTTGTGTTTGACGTGTCCCTCAGAGCCGGCGGCCTTCTCAAAGAAGCTGAAGGACGTGTCGGTGGAGAAGGGCAAACCGCTAACACTGGAGTGCACGTACACGGGGACGCCGAAAATCACAGTGACCTGGTACAAAGACGGCCAGCAGATCTTCGCTTCCTACAAATACAACATCACCACGACAGAAAGCTCCTGTATCCTGGAGTGTCTGAGCACCGACGACAAGGAGGCGGCGGGGAGCTACTCCTGCGAGGTGTCCAACGACGCCGGGAAGGACGCGTGCGCCGCCACCGTGTCCGTCCTCGGTCAGTTCTGTTGATCCCATGGTCACCATGGTGATGGTCAGGGAGCTGCTGTTCAATAAGATTAAATGTCAGTGTGGAGAGATTTTACCGCAGCGGAGTAGAGCTGTTATCGCTAAAAAAGTAATAATGATTACAGAGCGGGGAAACGTCTGAATTTCTGTCTGAAATTTATTACAGAAATCTCAGATAATATCCTGTTTTTTCCTGTAAATTTGTGAGTTTAATCTCAGATATTAGTTTTTTTTCTTGTAAATTTACGACATAAATCTCAGATAATATCCTGTTTTTTTCTTGTAAATTTACGACATAAATCTCAGATAATATCCTGTTTTTTTCTTGTAAATTTACGACATAAATCTCAGATAATATCCTGTTTTTTTCTTGTAAATTTACGACATAAATCTCAGATAATATCCTGTTTTTTTCTTGTAAATTTACGACATAAATCTCAGATAATATCATAGTTTTTCTGTTGTAAATTTACCTCTTTGTCAGAGAATTTCTGATTTTTTGTAAATTTAAGAATTTAAACTCTTTTTTTTTTTTTTAATCTTGTACCCATCTCGTTAAAGATTTATTTATTTATTTTTTTACCTACGACGGCCTGATACGTTGTGGTAGACTGTCCGACATGGAGACCTTTAGAGTGTTGACTGTTGTCGTTAGCCTAGCGTAGCTCAACTCATTGCTTCTCTGTGGGATCGCTAGCAGCTCCAGTCAAACATGATAGTTGGTCTCAAGTCGTAGTAGTACAAATTGTAATTTCTATATTTCTGAAGTTGTCAGTGATTATTCACTGAGCTCCACTCAGGTGGTCCCTCATACGTCCAGTAAACAGCAAAACAGAACCAATCACAGGTCCTGTGTCGTCACGGTGACGTGAAGGTAGTCTGTGCAGTACCTGCGTTGACCAGCAGACGTCAGGCTTCACTCTGATGTTTCCTGCTGTTTGTGATTGTAGAGCCGCCGTACTTTGTGGAGTCCCTGGAGCCCATGGAGGTGACATCAGGAGACGGCGTCTGTCTCAAGTGTCAGGTGGCGGGGACTCCCGAGATCAAGGTGTCCTGGTTCAAGGCTGACGGAAAAGTCCGGTCCAGCCCCACCTGTAAGCTAGAGTACAGCAAGGGCGTCGCCTGTCTGAAGCTCAGCAAAGCCACCAAGGCCGACATCGGAGAGTACACCTGTAAGGCAGAGAACCAGATAGGCTCCGCCTCCTCCACCTGCAAGCTCAATGTGCTAGGTGAGCACCTGAGTCCTCCTGTCCTCACTACAGTTACACCTGACTCCTCCTGCCCCCCCCCCCCCGACAAACATTGTGGGGTAGAAGTATAAAATAGTGGAGTAAAGTTGCACTGAAGTACTTGAGTAAATGTACTTTCCACCAGGTGTTACCATAGGTAACCGTTGATGTGTCTTTGCCTCTTCCAGAGGCCAAAACGCCGCCGTCCTTCCCAAAGAAGATCACCAGCCTGCAGCAGACGGAGGGTCAGCCGGTGCGGTTCGAGTGCCGCGTCGCCGGCTCGTCGCCCGTCGACGTGTCGTGGCTGAAGGACGGCGAGCCTCTGAGGCAGGGAGGCGACTTCTCCATGCTGTACGACGACAACACGGCCGTGCTGGAGATCGGCCGCGGCGAGATGAGGCATTCTGGGGAATACACCTGTGTGGCCACCAACAGCGTCGGCTCCGCCTCCTGTAGAGCCAAGCTCACGCTACAAGGTCAGTACGGCTGACCTGATTGGTCGGTTTGAATACGGCAGCAGGAAAGTCAGAAAGATTATTCCTCTACTACTCTACTACTGTACTACTCTACTCTACTACTGTACTACTCTACTTATACTGTACTACTGTACTGTACTACTCTACTCTACTCTACTACTGTACTACTCTACTACTGTACTACTCTACTTAACTCTGCTACTGTACTACTCTACTCTACTACTGTACTACTCTACTCTACTACTCTACTCTACTCTACTACTGTACTACTCTACTACTGTACTACTCTACTTAACTCTGCTACTGTACTACTCTACTCTACTACTGTACTACTCTACTCTACTACTGTACTACTCTACTGTACTACTCTACTCTACTCTACTACTGTACTACTCTACTCTACTACTGTACTACTCTACTGTACTACTCTACTCTACTCTACTACTCTACTCTACTCTACTACTGTACTACTCTACTGTACTACTCTACTCTACTCTACTACTCTACTCTACTCTACTACTGTACTACTCTACTGTACTATTCTACTCTACTCTACTACTGTACTACTCTACTCTACTCTACTACTGTACTACTCTACTGTACTACTCTACTGTACTACTCTACCTTACTCTACTAATGTACTACTCTACTTAACTCTACTACTGTACTACTCTACTTAACTCTACTACTGTACTACTCTACTGTACTACTCTACTCTACACTGTACTACTCTACTGTACTACTCTACTCTACTCTACTACTGTACTACTCTACTCTACTACTGTACTACTCTACTGTACTACTCTACTCTACTACTGTACTACTCTACTGTACTACTCTACTCTACTCTACTACTGTACTACTCTACTACTGTACTACTCTACTTAACTCTGCTACTGTACTACTCTACTCTACTACTGTACTACTCTACTTAACTCTGCTACTGTACTACTCTACCTTACTCTACTACTGTACTACTCTACTCTACTACTGTACTACTCTACTCTACTACTGTACTACTCTACTCTACTCTACTACTGTACTACTCTACTGTACTACTCTACTCTACTACTGTACTACTCTACTCTACTACTGTACTACTCTACTCTACTACTGTACTACTCTACTTAACTCTGCTATTGTACTACTCTACCTTACTCTACTACTGTACTACTCTACTCTACTCTACTAATGTACTACTCTACTTAACTCTACTACTGTACTACTCTACTTAACTCTACTACTGTACTACTCTACTCTACTACTGTACTACTCTACTCTACTCTACTACTGTACTACTCTACTCTACTCTACTACTGTACTACTCTACTCTACTCTACTAATGTACTACTCTACTCTACTCTACTACTGTACTACTCTACTTAACTCTACTACTGTACTACTCTACTCTACTACTGTACTACTCTACTCTACTACCGTACTACTCTACTCTACTACTGTACTACTCTACTCTACTACTGTACTACTCCACTTAACTCTACTACTGTACTACTCTACTCTACTCTACTACTGTACTACTCTACTCTACTACTCTACTACTCTACTCTGCTACTGTACTACTCTACTCTACTCTACTACTGTACTACTCTACTCTACCACTGTACTACTCTACTCTACTACTGTACTACTCTACTCTACTACTGTACTACTCTACTCTACTCTACTACTGTACTACTCTACTCTACTCTACTACTGTACTACTCTACTCTACTCTACTAATGTACTACTCTACTCTACTCTACTACTGTACTACTCTACTTAACTCTACTACTGTACTACTCTACTCTACTACTGTACTACTCTACTCTACTACCGTACTACTCTACTCTACTACTGTACTACTCTACTCTACTACTGTACTACTCCACTTAACTCTACTACTGTACTACTCTACTCTACTACTGTACTACTCTACTTAACTCTACTACTGTACTACTCTACTCTACTACCGTACTACTCTACTCTACTACTGTACTACTCTACTCTACTACTGTACTACTCCACTTAACTCTACTACTGTACTACTCTACTCTACTCTACTACTGTACTACTCTACTCTACTACTCTACTACTCTACTCTGCTACTGTACTACTCTACTCTACTCTACTACTGTACTACTCTACTCTACCACTGTACTACTCTACTCTACTACTGTACTACTCTACTCTACTCTACTAATGTACTACTCTACTCTACTCTACTACTGTACTACTCTACTTAACTCTACTACTGTACTACTCTACTCTACTACTGTACTACTCTACTCTACTACCGTACTACTCTACTCTACTACTGTACTACTCTACTCTACTACTGTACTACTCCACTTAACTCTACTACTGTACTACTCTACTCTACTCTACTACTGTACTACTCTACTCTACTACTCTACTACTCTACTCTGCTACTGTACTACTCTACTCTACTCTACTACTGTACTACTCTACTCTACCACTGTACTACTCTACTCTACTACTGTACTACTCTACTCTACTACTGTACTACTCTACTCTACTCTACTACTGTACGGCTCTACTACTGTACTACTCTACTCTACTACTGTACTACTCTACTCTACTCTACTACTGTACTACTCTACTCTACTACTGTACTACTCTACTCTACTACTGTACTACTCTACTTGACTCTACTACTGTACGCTCTGCTACTGTACTACTCTGCTCTACTACTGTACTACTCTACTCTACTCTACTACTGTACTACTCTACTCTACTACTGTACTACTCTACTCTACTACTGTACTACTCTACTCTACTCTACTACTGTACTACTCTACTCTACTCTACTAATGTACTACTCTACTTAACTCTACTACTGTACTACTCTACTCTACTACTCTACTACTCTACTCTGCTACTGTACTACTCTACTCTACTCTACTACTGTACTACTCTACTCTACTACTGTACTACTCTACTCTACTACTGTACTACTCTACTCTACTACTGTACTACTCTACTCTACTCTACTACTGTACTACTCTACTACTGTACTACTCTACTCTACTACTGTACTACTCTACTCTACTACTGTACTACTCTACTCTACTCTACTACTGTACTACTTTACTCTACTACTGTACTACTCTACCCTACTCTACTACTGTACTACTCTACTCTACTCTACTACTGTACTACTCCACTTAACTCTACTACTGTACTACTCTACTCTCCTCTACTACTGTACTACTCTACTCTACTACTGTACTACTCTACTCTACTACTGTACTACTCTACTCTACTCTACTACTGTACTACTCTACTCTACTCTACTACTGTACTACTCTACTACTGTACTACTCTACTCTACTACTGTACTACTCTACTCTACTCTACTACTGTACTACTCTACTCTACTACTGTACTACTCTACTCTACTACTGTACTACTCTACTCTACTCTACTACTGTACTACTCTACTCTACTCTACTACTGTACTACTCCACTTAACTCTACTACTGTACTACTCTACTCTCCTCTACTACTGTACTACTCTACTAATGTACTACTCTACTTAACTCTACTACTGTACTACTCTACTTAACTCTGCTACTGTACTACTCTACTCTACTCTACTAATGTACTACTCTACTTAACTCTACTACTGTACTACTCTACTCTACTACTGTACTACTCTACTCTACTCTACTACTGTACTACTCTACTTAACTCTGCTACTGTACTACTCTACCTTACTCTGCTACTGTACTACTCTACTCTACTCTACTAATGTACTACTCTACTTAACTCTACCACTGTACTACTCTACTCTACTCTACTACTGTACTACTCTACTTGACTCTACTACTGTACTACTCTACTTGACTCTACTACTGTACGGCTCTGCTACTGTACTACTCTACTCTACTACTGTACTACTCTACTCTGCTACTGTACTACTCTACTTGACTCTACTACTGCACGGCTCTGCTACTGTACTACTCTACTCTACTACTGTACTACTCTATTCTACTTTACTCTGCTGTACTCTATTACCTTAGCAGTCAGCAAGGGCTAGTTAGCGTAAGCTGTTAGCAGCCAGTAGGAACTACATAGTTAGCATTAGGTGTTAGCAGCCAGTAAGAATTGGTTAGCGTTAGCGGTTAGCAGGCGTAGGAGCCGGTTAGCATTAGCAGTTAGCAGCCGGCAAGAGCTAGTTAGTTAGCATTAGCTGTTAGTAGTTGGTCTTAGCTAGTTAGCGTTAGCTGTTAGTTGGTTGTAGCTAGTTAGCATTAGCTGTTAGTAGTTGGTCTTAGGTAGTTAGCGTTAGCTGTTAGTAGTTGGTCGTAGCTAGTTAGAATTAGCTGTTAGTAGTTGGTCTTAGCTAGTTAGCGTTAGCTGTTAGTAGTTGGTCTTAGCTAGTTAGCGGTAGCTGTTAGTAGTTGGTCTTAGGTAGTTAGCGTTAGCTGTTAGTAGTTGGTCGTAGCTAGTTAGAATTAGCTGTTAGTAGTTGGTCTTAGGTAGTTAGCGTTAGCTGTTAGTAGTTGGTCGTAGCTAGTTAGAATTAGCTGTTAGTAGTTGGTCTTAGCTAGTTAGCGTTAGCTGTTAGTAGTTGGTCTTAGCTAGTTAGCGTTAGCTGTTAGTAGTTGGTCTTAGCTAGTTAGCGTTAGCTGTTAAGCAGCCCAGTCCTTCACATAATAAACTCTTTTTTGTCTCATCTTTTTCTCGCTCTTTCATGGCAGAACCCAGGTACCCGCCGCTCTTTGACAGGAAGTTGTCACCACAGGAGGTGACGGTGGGCGACAGCATAGAGCTGGAGTGTCACATGACTGGCTCTGCCCCCATTAAAGTCACATGGTCCAAAGACCATAAGGACATTCGCTCTGGGGGGAATTATAAGATGAGCTGTGTGGACAACACGGCCCACCTGTCCATCGTGAAGGCAGATAAAGGCGACACGGGCCGCTACTTCTGCCACGCCTCTAATGACATGGGCAAGGACTCTTGTTCCTCTGACATCAGGGTCAAAGGTATTTTAAGCCGGGCCTCACCCACATCACCTCGGCCTCTCTCCGTTAACACCCGGCCCCCTTTGTGGGCCGTTTCTTTGTGTGGAGGAAACTACCTTCCTTTCCTCACCGCCGCTTTCTTCTTCTCTGGTTCTCAGAGCGTAAAAACCCTCCGGTGTTCACCAAGAAGCCGTCGGAGCACATCGAGGACACGGAGGGCCGACTGGTAAAGGTCGAGGGCCGAGTGTCCGGCTCGCAGCCCATGTCCGTCAGCTGGTTCAAAGACGCCGCCGAGATCTACAGCTCCGACAAGTACGACATCAGCTTCAAGAGCAACGTGGCCGTGCTGTGCATCAAGAGCAGCCAGGTGACGGACAGCGGCCGGTACTCGTGCCACGCCGCCAACGAAGCTGGGAGAGCTTCCTGTGACTTCACTGTGGGGATCTCAGGTGGACAGCAGCAGTTCAATACACTACTAGTAATCCATGACTGGCGTCACTTCACTGATCTCAGGATGTCTTTTTTCTTTTTCACTCTTTGTCTCTTTTTATACACAATAATTAGTCTCAGTCCGCTCTTCATCAAAAATGGAGATCGTTTTCTCCATATGAATGATAAATGTATGAGACATACTAAGAGATGAGGAGCTCAAGATCTTCTTTATATAATATAATAATATAATAATAATATAATCTTTATATAAATACTATATAATCTGTGATAGATCTCATGAGCTCTTTATGTTTTAGCATCTCATAATTATCTTTGTTTTGCAATATGTAATTTTGTGGACTTGGATATTCTCTGAGATTAAAGTTGAGAATTTAAAACAATAATAATGAAGGAGACGGGAGGAGGGTAATAATCTGACTATTAAAGGAAAAGGCATATTAAGTTGTAAATTTCTCAGAAGAAACCTTCAGTATTCTCTGAGATTAAAGTCGGATGGACGGTGTTGTAGGTGTTTCGGTATTTTCTTCCTGAAGTCTCGTCTCTCCTGCAGAAGCCAAGAAGCCTCCGGTGTTCGACGTCCCTCTCAAAGCGGCGACGGTGGACGAGGGCGACCGGCTCAGCCTCAGGTGTCACGTCTGCGGCTCGACGCCGCTGAAGGTCCAGTGGATGAAGGACCGGAAGGACCTGACGTCGGCCGGCAGCACCAGGATCAGCTTCTCTGACGGGACGGCCTGTCTGGAGATCAGCGCCGCCTCCCGACACGACGCCGGCGATTACCTCTGCAAGGCCACCAACGACGCCGGCAGCGAGTTCTGCAAGGCCAAGGTCACCGTCAAAGGTAAAAACTGATTCAGTACGCAGGTCTTCTGTGAAGATTCATTATATTTAATATGTCAGATTACAGGCTGATGATTAATGGTAATTATGTGTGCTCTCACTCTGAAATAAACCACAAATTATATTACAGTTGTTAAATTATATGGTGACGACTTTTAGAGTTTTATAGTTGAGTCAAGTATGGCAGCATGTTACGGCAGTTATAGGTAAAAAAAAAAACACTAATTGTGGTGCCTGGGGAGGGGGCAATATTCAGAGAAAAAACACAGAATTTTCAAGAAAAAGTTTTCTAGAAAATAATGTGAATATTCTTTGAGATTAAAGTGTTAAATTTATGAGCAATAGCCTCTAACTTGACAGAGAATAAAATAAAATATCACATTAATTCACTGAGGTTAAAGTCATTATGTGTGGCGTCATATTCAAGGTGTTGTCAGTCAGTTAGGTTTTGATTCAGTCGGTCATGGAGCAGCGCCACCTGGTGGACCCTGTAATCATGAGGGTTAGTGGGGGGCTGTCACAGAGGCTCATCATCAGATCTCATGTTTGTTATTGTGGTATTCAGCAGGGCGGCTTGTATAGTTCAGGAGTTATGAAAAACATATAGATATTAAATTAGATGTGGTTGTTTCAGAGAAACCAGGAGCGGCTCCGACTCCAACCGAAGCTCCAGCTGCTGCTCCGACCAAGAAGCTGGAAAACCTGTTCTTCATCGAGGAGCCCCGGACGGCTCACATCACCGAGAGTGAGGCGCACATAATCATATCTATAAATATACATATAAAATATTATAAAATGATGTACAGTATAAAAACTAACCCCACCCCCACCCTTTCAGAGGGCACCGCCACCTTCATCGCCAAAGTGGGCGGCGACCCCATCCCCAGTGTGAAGTGGATGAAGGGGAAGTGGAGGCAGATCACGCACGGCGGACGCATCTCCATCGAGCAGAAGGGTCAGGAGTCCAAGCTGGAGATCAGAGAGGTGACCAAGTCGGACTCGGGTCAGTACCGGTGCGTCGCCGCCAACAAGCACGGAGAGATCGAGTGCAGCGCTGACATGCACGTAGACGAAAAGAAGGAGGCGGTGCAGCTGGAGGGAGACCTGCGAGCCAAACTGAAGAAGTGAGCTAGATTTTACTCTGTCGGCGTCTTTCTGTTCACATGAATTCATTGTTAACCTCCAAACTGGTCTCTGTCCTGGTCTCAGGACGCCGTCCAAGCAGAAGAGTCCACAGGAGGAGAAGGACATCGACATCGTTGAGCTGTTGAGGAACGTGGACCCCAAAGAGTACGAGAAATACGCCCGGATGTACGGCATCACAGACTACCGCGGCCTGCTGCAGGCCATCGAGCAGCTGAAGAAGGAGAAGGGAGAAGAAAGTGGAAGACTGGTAACGCTCGCTCGGCTCCTCTGATTGGTTGGTGTCTGTGGCGTCCTGATGAGTAATGTGGTGCTGGTTGTTGTTGACAGGAAGTGGAACGTGGAGACAGAGAGTCTGACGAGGACATGGCCCGACTGGTGGCCGACCTGCAGAAGAGGATGGAGCGCACGGAGGTCAGGACACATTCACTGACTGCTGGGAAAACAGAGACTCACACAGAACGATCCTTCTTTCAAGGGTTCATACTGACCACATTCTGTCTTATAAATATAAAAGTCTGAGTTTCTAAACATAAACAGATCATACGAGCAGCAGAGGGGTGTGATGTCATCGATCACAAGGCAGGAAGTAGATGACGGCGCGTTCCCGTACACCTGTACGTCACAGCCACGGCCGCCGCGCCCGTATCGTGAACCAGACTCACTCAGAGCGAGCTATCGCTACACGCAGCACCTCCTAATATGGTCTGATCCTCCTCTGTCGGTGACATCTGATTGGCTCTGTGACTGACGCTGGATGTCAGGGATTCAGGTCCTGGAGCAGCGCTGTAACCTGCCGTCTGCCAGACTCATCAGCTCCACAGTAAATCCTGACCCCAAACCGTGACATGAACCGAAGGGTTCATGTGGATTTTATGAACCGTCCCGCCCCTAGCCAGTTCGTGTTACTCAGCTCAGGAAATTTGTTGGATATATGCTGCCTTCAGTATATGTTTTATAAACAAGTTCAAAATGTCTTGAAAGCAGCAATAATACGCCACACTCAGGAATGAGGTTTTTACTAGAAAGGTCGACGGGCCGGATTAAAAAGCCCAGCGGCTGTAGTTCGCTCATGCCTGACACACAGATTAGATCCATCCTTTTGACAAAAAGCTCATCATTAGCGTCCCGTAGACTCTCACCTGTCGTCCTCTCTGGTTACTGAATAGCGCTGCACTTTTGCTAAATCCTGCAAAACGCCAATAAAAAGATTTTGAGCAGATAAACATGCAGAAAAATAATGTTATTAATCATTATTAAAAACGAAGAGCAGTGGCTGTGTTGGTTTGATTTCATGCTGCGTTCCCATCTAACTGGTAGTAGTATGTCTGATATGTGTCTGTTGGTCTCGGAGCTTGTCCTCTGCAGTAACCCAAACCCCAGGGACCCGGGGACCGGGGACCGGGGACCAGGGACCAGGGAGGTGACCCTGCAGCAGCAGCCCTCTGTACATCCTGCATGTTAACGGTACTGTCCTTGTTGCTCTGCAGCCCGTCACCGTGGTGAAGGACATCGCCGACCAGTCCGTCTTCACCAACAAGGAGGCGGTGTTTGAGTGCGAGGTGAAGATCAACTACCCAGAGATCACTCTGTCCTGGTACAAGGGCACACAGAAACTGGACAACAGCGACAAGTACGACATCAGCATCAGCGGCGACCGCCACCTGCTCAAGATCAGGAGGTGCCAGGCATCCGACCGGGGCAACTACCGGGTGGTCTGTGGACCGCACATCTCCAGTGCCAAGCTCGCCGTCACGGGTCAGTACCAGTACCGTCATGTCGCATCACATCGACCCACCAGAGGGGTCACGTTAGTCCACGTGTTGACGGTGTGTTCAAGGACAGTCAGACTACACAGGACAGGTTTATCACCTAATAACTTGAGTTGTAAACGGCAAAAAGAGATCGGCCCCTTCAGCAAACAGCTGTCGTAGCTGAGTAATTACCGCTGCTAGAACTGTACTCAGATACTGGAAGTCAACTAAACCCAGAAAGGAGACAACAGTTATCTGATCAGAACCGCCTCATATGGATTCACGTTGACCAGGGTACATGACATTTATTATATTATTATTAAGATGTTACCTTATCGCTGTGAGGGGTTCCCTCCTGTGTACTGTCCTTTCTTGCATGGATCGCCTTTGTCCTGCAGCCATTTAATCTGATTTTTACTGATGGAAAGTCTCACTTGATTCGTTAACTTGTCCTGTGCCAACCTATTCAAAATCAATAAAAACAGACAAAGAGCTGATATCAAAGGAGAGGATTAAATGGTTTATCTGCTCCAGTGTTAGCATGTCCAGCTAATAGCCAAGAGTCAGAGGTGGAAGAAGTACTCCGATCTTGTACTTCAGTAAAAGTAGTAATACCACAGTGTAGAAATGCTCTAATACAAGTAAAAGTTCTGCAACCAAACTGGATGTAAAAGGTGAATTTTCCACCTTTTATGCGGACCACATTTACCATCAACACTGACTGGACGTCCACTGACTGGACGTCCACTGACTGGACGTCCACGTACAAGGTCATACATGTCGTACATGACATTTATACTGACATGACATTTATACTGACGTGACATTTATACTGACATGACATTTATACTGACATGACATTTATACTGACATGACATTTATACTGACATGACATTTATACTGACATGACATTTATACTGACATGACATTTATACTGACATGACATTTATACTGACGTGACATTTATACTGACATGACATTTATACTGACATGACATTTATACTGACATGACATTTATACTGACATGACATTTATGATGACGTGACATTTATACTGACATGACATTTATACTGACATGACATTTATACTCACGTGACATTTATGATGACGTGACATTTATGCTGACATGACATTTATAATGACGTGACATTTATACTCACGTGACATTTATGATGACGTGACATTTATGCTGACATGACATTTATAATGACGTGACATTTATGCTGACATGACATTTATGATGACGTGACATTTATACTGACATGACATTTATACTGACATGACATTTATACTGACATGACATTTATGATGACGTGACATTTATACTGACATGACATTTATACTGACATGACATTTATACTCACGTGACATTTATGATGACGTGACATTTATACTGACGTGACATTTATACTGACATGACATTTATACTGACATGACATTTATACTGACATGACATTTATACTGACATGACATTTATACTGACATGACATTTATGATGACGTGACATTTATACTGACATGACATTTATACTGACATGACATTTATACTCACGTGACATTTATGATGACGTGACATTTATGCTGACATGACATTTATGCTGACATGACATTTATAATGACGTGACATTTATACTCACATGACATTTATAATGACGTGACATTTATGCTGACATGACATTTATAATGACGTGACATTTATGATGACGTGACATTTATAATGACGTGACATTTATACTCACATGACATTTATAATGACGTGACATTTATACTCACATGACATTTATAATGACGTGACATTTATGCTGACATGACATTTATAATGACATGACATTTATGCTGACATGACATTTATAATGACATAACATTTATAATGACATGACATTTATGATGACGTGACATTTATACTGACATGACATTTATAATGACATGACATTTATACTCACGTGACATTTATAATGACATGATATTTATAATGACTTTTTATTAATTTTATATTACATTTATAATGACATGACATTTATGATGACATGACATTTATGCTGACGTGACATTTATAATGACATGACATTTATAATGACATTACATTTATAATGACATGACATTTATGATGACATGACATTTATGCTGACGTGACATTTATGCTGACATGACATTTATAATGACGTGACATTTATGCTGACGTGACATTTATACTGACATGACATTTATGCTGACATGACATTTATGCTGACATGACATTTATACTGACATGACATTTATGCTGACATGACATTTATACTGACATGACATTTATGCTGACATGACATTTATGCTGACATGACATTTATACTGACGTGACATTTATGCTGACATGACATTTATACTGACATGACATTTATGATGACGTGACATTTATAATGACATTACATTTATAATGACATGACATTTATACTGACGTGACATTTATAATGACGTGACATTTATACTCACGTGACATTTATAATGACATGACATTTATGCTGACATGACATTTATAATGACGTGACATTTATGCTGACATGACATTTATAATGACGTGACATTTATAATGACATGACATTTATGATGACGTGACATTTATAATGACATGACATTTATGATGACATGACATTTATAATGACGTGACATTTATAATGACGTGACATTTATAATGACGTGACATTTATAATGACATGACATTTATAATGACATGACATTTATAATGACGTGACATTTATAATGACATGACATTTATAATGACATGACATTTATAATGATGTGACATTTATAATGACGTGACATTTATAATGACATGACATTTATAATGACATGACATTTATAATGATGTGACATTTATAATGACATGACATTTATAATGACATGACATTTATAATGACGTGACATTTATGATGACGTGACATTTATGCTGACATGACATTTATGATGACATGACATTTATAATGACATGACATTTATGATGACGTGACATTTATGATGACGTGACATTTATGATGACATGACATTTATGATGACGTGACATTTATAATGACGTGACATTTATAATGACGTGACATTTATAATGACATGACATTTATGATGACATGACATTTATGATGACGTGACATTTATGATGACGTGACATTTATGATGACGTGACATTTATAATGACATGACATTTATAATGACGTGACATTTATAATGACATGACATTTATGATGACGTGACATTTATAATGACATGACATTTATGATGACATGACATTTATAATGACGTGACATTTATGATGACATGACATTTATGATGACATGACATTTATGATGACATGACATTTATGATGACGTGACATTTATAATGACATGACATTTATAATGACATGACATTTATACTGACATGACATTTATACTGACGTGACATTTATAATGACATGACATTTATAATGACGTGACATTTATGATGACGTGACATTTATGCTGACATGACATTTATAATGACATGACATTTATGATGACGTGACATTTATGATGACGTGACATTTATGATGACATGACATTTATGATGACGTGACATTTATAATGACGTGACATTTATGATGACGTGACATTTATAATGACATGACATTTATGATGACATGACATTTATGATGACGTGACATTTATGATGACATGACATTTATAATGACGTGACATTTATAATGACGTGACATTTATGATGACGTGACATTTATAATGACATGACATTTATGATGACATGACATTTATGATGACGTGACATTTATGATGACGTGACATTTATGATGACATGACATTTATAATGACATGACATTTATAATGACGTGACATTTATAATGACATGACATTTATGATGACGTGACATTTATAATGACATGACATTTATGATGACATGACATTTATAATGACGTGACATTTATGATGACATGACATTTATGATGACATGACATTTATGATGACATGACATTTATGATGACATGACATTTATGATGACATGACATTTATGATGACGTGACATTTATAATGACGTGACATTTATGATGACATGACATTTATGATGACGTGACATGAGGTCAAACGAAGGGAAAGAGCAGCAGAAGCAGCAGGTGTGAACAACAGAACAACGGCGCTCGTCATGCGTCCAGCTCAGTTCAGGCTTTAATGTGTTGATGAGAGTAAACTGCTGGAGCTCCTTTTAATGACGTAACAACTCTGCTGTATTCGTCCGACTTAAGTACAAGTATAAAGCAGGAGAAAGTACAGAGTACTGTAGTAGATGTATTTAGTTACAGGGGGCATCTCTCACTACATAGTTGTGTGGGTTACTTGTTAACAGCACATCCAGGTGTTTTCTCCTCACGCTGCGATGCTCAGCGACCTCCTAACGGACGCTTCCTGTCCTTCTTTGTCTTCCAGAGGCGGAGGTTGAGAAGCACCTGCAGGACACTTCGGGTAAGGAAGGCCAGCCGTGCACTCTGTCTTGTCAGTTGTCCATCCCTAACGTAGAGGCTCAGTGGTTTAAAAACGGCCAGCAGTTAGAGATGAAGGGCAGGTACACGTCCGAGGTGAAACACAAGGTTCAGAAGCTTCTGATCCGAGACCTGAAGACCCAAGACCAGGGCCGATACACCTGCAGGTACCAGCACCTGGAGTCCTCGGCCGACCTCTGGGTGGAAGGTTTGTACCTTGGAACCTTCTGGATGTTCTGCCCGTTTACTAACCTCTTCCGACTTCCATCATCCTCAAACTCTGACCCTGATGTTGGACATCTGGACTCTTTTTTCTCTTTCCTCTGGGCTTCTGTCTTAACCCTCTTCCCATCTCTCCTCTCCTGGATTATCTTGCAAAAACGTTCCGCTATCTTCTCATTCGTTGGTGTCGCCCCCCAACCATCCGCCATCATAACATCCCATAATCGCTCATCGCCTCTAACCGTGTGGATGTTGTTGTGTCGATTTAAAAACTACCATTCAAGTTGTCATACATTCTCAGCTGTGATGAACACATTGACCCATTCACATCTGTATCTGTTCTAGCTGAACAAATTCATTTCACCAAACGCATCCACAACATCGAAGTCAACGAGCGCCAGTCAGCCACCTTCGAGTGCGAGGTGTCCTTCGACAACGCTATCGTTTCGTGGTACAAAGACACCTGGGAGCTGAGAGAGAGCCCCAAGTACAACTTCACGAGCGAGGGCCGAAGACATTTCATGGTCATCCGAAACGTGACCATCGAAGACGAAGGTGTGTAGAGTGCCGTCGAGCCCCAAAGGCCCGCCACAAAGCCCTGCAGATTTTTTGCCGTCATTGTTTTTCCCTGAGTATTAAACGTGTTCATTGATAATCCCGTGTAGGCGTGTACTCAGTGATTGTGAGGTTGGAGCCCAGAGGAGAGGCTAAGAGCACAGCTGAGCTTTATTTGTCTGGCAAAGGTACAGTTCTTAGTCAGATGACACCTTTCTATGTTTCAGCTCCGCTTCTGTCTGTTTCTCTGGTTAACACCATCTTCACTCTTCCCCCCTTTTTCACAGAGATTGAGTTAGCAATGGTGCCCTTCGGTAAGTTTTTTATCTTCTAGACAACTTTAATCCATCAGGGACATTTTAGGGAAATCCTCTTGTTCTCCATCGTCATTTTGTTTAGCCTCGCTTAGGCTAGCTTAGCCTAGCCTAGTCTAGCTTAGCCCAGAGAACAGAAGAAACTGATAGCCAGTGCACCTACAAACAGCGAGCATAACAAATGTTATGTTAACAGCTATTGTTTGTGATGTCATCATAATGAGGTCCCAGAGTTAGCTGGAGGCTAATACTAGCAGTGGGCTAAAGCTCCACATCTAAAATGTCATCTTGCTGTTGTTGCTGCCAGAATCCAGATATCAACATCTGAGATGACAAACTGTGATTGGAGGATCTAGAGAGCTACAATATCAGAGAAACCTTCCAGAGATGGAGAGGAGATGATGCTAATATTTAGCCTTCTGCTAACAGCAGCCGTGAGCCGTTGGCTGCTGTTAGCAGAAGGCTAAACTATTAGCATCCCTTTCTCTCCATCTCTGAAACTCTTCTCTGATATTGTCCGACTCTCTTTTCTTTTTGACTGACTTCACTGAAGGATAGTTAACTATAGACATCCAAAGATTTATACGCCCTCAGTTTATCTTTACAGCGCTGCCGTTGGCCACCAACCCGCTGGTTGGACGGCTGGCTACTTAGCTAGCTTAGCATGCTAATTCCTCCATGCTACAGGAAATGAGTCCAGCAGCAGACAGAGCTGGGTCACGGTCCCTCTGCCTCAGTCCTCACTGCTAGGAGGCTACTTCACCAGGAGGAGAGCAGGAGTCTCTGGTGAGCTAGCTAGCTAACTAGCCAGTTTCGGAGACAGACAGAGCTAGCTAACTTATTAGTCTGTGGACATTGATATTGCCATGTCCAGTTATATGTTGTTAGCCGACACCTTCCAACAACTCTGACAAAGGAAACAAGAGGAATTTCCAAAATGTCAGACTGTTCCTTTAATTCCAGAACAGTTAACAGCAGTGTTTTTGTAGTGCTACAGTACAGTATAGTACAGTTCTGGTGTGAACCATATTCCATGTTCTGTAGATGTCCCAGACTCCTCAGTTCAGAGGCCTGAAGTGCCTTCATCAGTGGCAATTCAAGGTAAGACTGAAGAATCAGGAGCACTTTACAATATAAGGAAGTCCATTCAAAAACTACTTTTTATCTCTGCCCAAAGCTCTATAACGTTTCAGGGAATCAACCGATTGTGATTCTCTCAAATTTAAAGGGACTTTATGTAAGAAACAGAAGCTGCCTGTTAACAGTGAAGTCTGTGGCCGTCCAGTCAATGTGGGCGAGCGTCGGTCTGAACAGTGAGGCGTCAAGACTGAACGGGATTGACAGGCATCATATTGATTAATTTTAGCGACATTAGCAGCTCAAACCATCATCTGTATGTAACATACTTGTCAGTTACAATTTCTAAATCTAGTTTTGAATCCCAGAATCCACATATCTGCTTCATCTGAGTCTCTGTGGAGGTAGAAGGAAGTTACCTCTTTTATTGTGGTAGTCTGAGTAACGTGACGTCATATCCGTTCGGTATCCATCAACCAAAACAAACCTCAGAAAGTATTAAAGGGTGGAGGGTGGGCGTGGATCCGACCTCCACCCTCCATGTTAAATCCAGCCTGGTAAACACTACACATCCAGTAAAGGAGGGAAACACTTTGGAAAAGCAGAGCTAGACATCACGGTTAAAGCTGCACGCTAACTCCGTCACGGACGGGAAACGTCATCGTACGGCGGTAACGTCGCTCTCGTCTCCGTGGTCCAATGGGCCGACGCTACGACTGTAGAGCACCATATACTTTTTGGTTGGCTGGATAAAAACTGTAATCCATAATTCCTGACAGTGATCCTGATATATTTGACTTCAGGACGTCTCTGATTACAGACATGCTGAAAATCAGACATGTTGAACACTGGATTCATTTAGAGATTGTACAAAATAAAAGTCTCTAGGAGTAGACTGCCCCCCCAATTCACAATGCCTAAAAATTACAATAAATATCAAACCACCTTTAGTGGTGACCGTATTGAATCAGGAGATTGGTGGATCATTCTAGCTCTACTTGGCAGTAATGTTAGCCGACCAATCAAAGGTTGCTCCATGATCGAAGGCTGATGTTGATCCTGGTTTCCCTCCGACGTGGGTCACATTCCTGTTTCAGACGGCTTCACTAGATATAACTTAGTTTATTGTGGCTCTGTGGAGTATGTGGTGGAGGCTGGTTGTTTGTTGGTGTTATTTGACTTTATTTCGTGAGAGTTCATAACGTTCCATCCGTTCGATTTTCTTGGAAAAACTGTCCCACATCCTTCACATTAAAAGCACTGACAGGCTGACAGAGGAAACCCAGAAAGCCAGCGGAGGTCTATTGGCTATAAAACATGATTAAACATGTTCATATGTGTAAAAACTTACATACAGTCCCTTTAAAGACACAGAAGTACATTTGTCCTCAAATTTAAGTCATAATGAAACCAAGATGTGTTTCTGTCTTTTAAAGAATCTGCTGAATTCTGTCAATATGAAGAAGAGTTTGGACATCGAGGTATTTTCTGTGTTTTTGTTCACCGTCTGCTTACATCCTCCATTCAGCCAGATTTAACATTTACACCGTTACAGAACAATTAATCACACGAGTCTAACCACATTGAAACCTACTGTGTCTGTTCTCGATGATGGAAACAAAATCCAAATCTGTCTTTGTTTCCTGAAGAATCAACTGAATATTCGTATCACTATGAAGAGGAGGTGGAGGTGGAGCAGAGAGGTATAACTGTAGCTGTACTCCTTCTTTTTCACTCCATCTTCCATCAAACCATCTGAGCAGATCTGGGAAAACCAGTCAGGGACAAACTGAGCAATAGTCACAATATTTCAACTTCATATCTGCCATATCAGACATTTTAAAGTGACAGAGTTAATTCTCATTGACACCATGGACCAGAAGATAACTGCTACTGCAGCTCGTTCATCTCAGTCTGTCTTAATACCAATAATGACGTCATCAGATTCCTTTTTCAGGTTAATTCAAGTTCAGTTTAAAGTGTCTCAGAAGGTGAATTTACCCAAATCTGCCTCTTTCCTTCATCTTACCATCGTCTTTGTGTCGTCTGTCTGATTCAATGTGAAAGTCATGTTGGCTTTTACATGTTCAGACCTTCGAGGATGTCCTCCTCTCTTTTCACTCTCAACCTTCATCCCGCCATCCCATCTCTCCATCACACTCACTAACCAGTCTAACTTCCAGCTGTGTCGCCGGTTCACAGTCAAAGTCTTTGGTCTCGTTGATCTGGAAAATTTAACTCACTGAAGCAGTTAGAGATAAAGATAGAGATAACGATAGAGGTAGAGATAACGATAGAGATATAGACAGAGGTAGAGATAACGATAGACAGAGATAGAGATAATGATAGAGATATAGACAGAGGTAGAGATAATGATAGAGGTAGAGATAACGATAGAGGTAGAGATAACGATAGAGGTAAAGACAGAGGTAGAGATAATGATAGAGATACAGACAGAGGTAGAGATAACGATAGACAGAGATAGAGAATAGAAAAAAGAAGAGAAAAAGAGGAAAGAAAAAAGAAGAATAATGATAGAGATATAGAAAGAGGGAGAGAAAAAGATAGAGGTAGAGATAAAGATAGAGGTAGAGATAACGATAGAGATATAGACAGAGGTAGAGATAATGATAGAGATACAGACAGAGGTAGAGATAACGATAGAGGTAGAGATAACGATAGAGGTAAAGACAGAGGTAGAGATAATGATAGAGATACAGACAGAGGTAGAGATAACGATAGACAGAGATAGAGATAATAAGAGGTAGAGATAGATAGAGATATAGACAGAGGTAGAGATAAAGATAGAGGTAGAGTAATGATAGAGGTAGAGATAAAGATAGAGGTAGAGATAACGATAGAGACAAAGATAGAGGTAGAGATAAAGATAGAGGTAGAGATAACGATAGAGACAAAGATAGAGGTAGAGATAAAGATAGAGGTAGATAATGATAGAGGTAGAGATAACGATAGAGATATAGACAGAGGTAGAGATAAAGATAGAGATAAAGATAGAGGTAGAGATAATGATAGAGATAAAGACAGAGGTAGAGATAACGATAGAGATAAAGATAGAGGTAGATAACTATAGAGGTAGAGATAAAGATAGAGGTAGATAACTATAGAGGTAGAGATAACGATAGAGATACAGACAGAGGTAGAGGTAGATAACTATAGAGGTAGAGATAGCGATAGAGATAAAGATAGAGGTAGATAACTATAGAGGGTAGAGATAGGGGGTACATAGAGATATGCGAGGTGCGATAATGATAGAGATAAAGACAGAGGTAGAGATGACGATAGAGGTAGAGATAAAGATAGAGGTAGAGATAGAGGATAGAGATATAGACAGAGGTAGAGATAATGATAGAGATACAGACAGTGGTAGAGATAACATAGACAGAGATAGAGATAATATAGAGGTAGAGATAAAGATAGAGGTAGAGACAGGAGGGTAGAGATAATGATAGAGGTAGAGATAACTATAGAGGTAGAGATAAAGATAGAGATAAAGACAGAGGTAGAGATAAAGATAGAGATAAAGACAGAGGTAGAGATAAAGATAGAGGTAGAGATAAAGATAGAGAATAGAAGAGGTAGAGATAACGATAGAGATACAGACAGTGGTAGAGATAACGATAGCAGAGATAGAGATAATATAGAGGTAGAGATAACGATAGAGACAAAGATAGAGGTAGAGATAAAGATAGAGGTAGAGATAAAGATAGAGGTAGAGATAACGATAGAGGTAAAGATAGAGGTAGATAATGATAGAGGTAGAGATAAAGATAGAGGTAGAGATAAAGATAGAGGTAGAGATAGAGGTAGATAATGATAGAGATAAAGATAGAGGTAGATAAAGATAGAGGTAGATAACTATAGAGGTAGAGATAAAGATAGAGATAAAGACAGCGATAGAGGGAGTTTCTCTTTAAAGAGAGGCATCACAGTACAGACCTAAAAGTACTTGGCTTCGTAGCCGTTTGGCATCTCTTTGTAGTACTACTGTACTTGGTGTCCCCTTGTTGTTGGTCTGATAAGAACAGTTAACAGTCACATAAAACTGAAGTTCTGGACCCGTTGGACCCTCACCTGTGCCTGGGGCCAGGTCAGCGATCTAGCCATTAAACCAGGATTTATCCAGTTATTTTAGTCATCTCTCATTAATGAGTGAAGTAAAGTGAAGTGAGGTTAATGGTCTTCGAGACAACAAGATGGCGACTTTGTTGAATGGTGAAACGACGTTTTGAGTTTCGGAGCACAAACTGCATCACGTTTGTTGTTTTCTAACCTTCAGCGGAGTTTGAGAGCTGGACGGAAGAGACGGTAACACAGCAGGTGTCCACAGGCGAAGGTATCGGATCACAGTAACAGGACGTGGGTTGTCTGGCTGTTAATACCGCTGTGTTTGAGCCGCTCTGAACACGGCTCTCACTTCATCTTTGCCCTGATTTCACTTATTTATGTCCTTTACCTCTTTTACTTTTAGTGTCTCTCACCCTTTTTTTATTTGTTTGTGTCATAATCATCTTCTTTGCTCATATGAACTTCTCTTGGTTCCTTAACAGCAGTCAGAAGTTAATTTGGCCATTTTTTTGGCTTCTGCTAACCTCTTAAAACTGCATGGGTGAAGATGATCAATTACTGTTTTGCTTTGCATTGAATTTCCTGGGTACATGTACATTTTAAGCACATAGGAGTAAAGAGTCTGCTCTCTGATTCTTATATTAAACCACATTCTCAACACGTTATTTAAGGTTTCTCTCTGTAACATAACACCAAAAGATAAAGAGTCCTTTTGTAGAGCACATTCTCACAGTGAAAAGGTTGGTATGATGTGGTCAGACAGTGACTGTGGGTGTTTCTGTGTCCACTAGCTGCCAGATCTGCCATTGAGGAGCAAGTGGAGGTCAAGAAAGTTGAAATGAGGGAGGAAATGCCGATTAAAGGTACGAAACACCTGAACAGCTTCCTGCTGCAGCTCAGCGCCTCGTCCGTCTGTCCCCTGCTACTAAAATCTTTCGTTTTGTTCTGCTTTGTGTTTTGTTTCTTTCCTTCTTATCTTTTAATTTTTTGCTACAGATCACTCATATTATCTACTGTAGTTGCTTTTTCTGTCTTAGTATCTTCTGCTGCGCTTCTCTGCTTCACCTGCAAATGCACAGCATCTCTTCTGGTGTTGCTAACACATTCAGTGTCCTTTAAGTTCCCAAAGCTGAGAAAAAGCCCGAAGAGAAGCCGACACCAGCTGTGAAGGAGCCGTCACCTCCAAAAGGTACCAACATGCCTCGATGTTGGCGTGTACCTGACTAATCATGAATTCATCTGTGGATTCTCATGTTTTTTTACACTTTTAAAACAGTTAAATAGAATTGTGTCTGTGTGAACCTGTGAAATTTCACTAAATCTTATTGACATTTTGAAGTACCGGAGGCCAAAAAGCCGATGGAGGAAAAGGTTCCTGTAGTTTCAGTCCCAGAGAAGAAGGAGGTTCCTACTCCAAAAGGTAGAGATGTCTGATTTCTAACATCTCTCTGCTGAACATTTCCATTCTTTGCTGATGACACTGTTCTTATGTTTGGCTGTTCTGTTATGATGTGACTCAGATTCAGTTTTGTGGTCTTGTTTTCTGTGACATTCTTGTTGATCTTGTGTTTGAATGTATCTTAAAAGAACCAGAAGAGGTGAAGAAGCCTATTGCTGCGCCCTCGCCGCCTGCTGAGAGGCCCGGCGTGCCACAGAAAGGTACTTGGCTTTGTTGTTTGACAGCTTATTCTCAGCAGCAGCTCACAGCTCGCTGCTAAGTAGGTCCTCACCTCCTAAGTTGGTCTTTAGTCTTCTGTTTGTGCTCTGTAGTTGGTGTTTGTCATGTCAGCTGTACATTCTTCACCCTCTGTTGAGCATCATCTCGCTCTTTGGAGCGTCTCTTGATTAGTTCTAGATGCTATCATGCTAACATTAGCTAATGTCTGTCTTACCTGCCTGAAGATGAGCACAAGCCTCAGGTGCCAGCTGAGCCCAAAAAAGTGATGCCTGCAGCTAAGCCTGAGCCTGAACTCAAACAGAAAGCAGAACCTGAACCAAAACCGAAGCCCACACCGACACCCAAAGCAGAACCAGAACCAAAGGCTAAGCCCACACCGGCTCCCAAAGCAGAACCTGAAGCCAAACCTGCGGCGAAGGTCGAGCCTGAAGCTAAGCCAGTGCCGGTAAAGAAGCCGGTAACACCGCCATCCAAAGGTATTTCCTGCTTTGTTTGGTTGTGTGTTGATGTTAAAGACTTGTAGGACTGTTGAGTCTGTGTGTTTCTGTCTCGAGTGTTAAGATGTCTGATCAATATATGCTCAGCTTCAAGTGTGGAAGCGAATCTTTGAACTTCTGTGTCCTGATTCTCTTTGCTTTTAACTAAACTAAATGTTGCTTTAAGTCCCTGAAGAGGCTGCGAAACCAGAGATGACAAAGATCAAGCCTGAACCAGCTGTGAAAAAGCCAGAACCAGAGGCTCGAAAAGTGAAACCAGAACCACAAAAACTTAAACCAGAAGTCCATAAACCTGAACCTCTCGTAACCAAGCCAGAACCTGAACCTGAAGTGGTCCCCAAACCTGAACCGGCAGTTGTTCCCAAACCTAAACCTGAACCTGCAGCGGTCCCCAAACCCAAACCTGAACCAGAAGTAGTCCCCAAACCCAAACTGGAACCTGCAGTGGTCCCCAAACCCAAACCGGAACCTGCAGTGGTACCCAAACCCAAACCGGAACCTGCAGTGGTTCCCAAACCGGAACCTGCAGTGGTTCCCAAACCTGAACCAGAAGTGGTCAGCAAACCCAAACCAGAACCTGCAATGGTTCCCAAACCCAAACCTGAACCGGCTGTGGTCCCCAAACCTGAACCAGAAGTGGTCCCCAAACCCAAACCAGAACCTGCAATGGTTCCCAAACCCAAACCTGAACCGGCTGTGGTCCCCAAACCTGAACCAGCAGTGAAAAAAGCAGAACCTCAAGTTAAAGTGCCAAAACCAGAACCTCCAAAAACCAAACCAGAACCGATGCCCGCACCAAAGGAACCTCCAAAGAAAGGTATACAAGTCTGAGACACAGCTCTGGAGTTTTCTTAATCTTCTTAACTCCATCATCCTACTTTAACTCATCTGGAGTGGTTATTGATCCTTGTAGTTTGTGCAAGCAAACTCCTTCATCTTCACCGTAACCCGTCACACTAAAACCAGAACTCTTACCTTCATCTTAAACTCTCTTCAGCTTCTGTGGTTTGGTTTTGTCTAACATCTAACACGATGTAACTGTGATGTTGTGATGGGGCTGCACGTCGGGTTTGGTGGTTTTAGTTGAGTATTTCTTGTCTTGCACTCGATAGAGTGTTTGGGTTTGTCCGTCTCTAACAATTCTTCAGCTTGGGTTCATTGAAAAGCTTCTAATCTCTGTGAATGGTGCTCTTTAAAGTTCCTGTGGAGGAAAAAACACCCGAGCCTCAAAAAGCAGCCAAGAAACCAGAAGTTGTTCCTTCCAAAGAAGAGCCGACAAAGAAAGAGAAAGGTACTTTAAGGTTCCTGACGGACCTTTGGTCAGTAAGTCTGCTGTACAAGTAGGTTTATGTTACTCAAATTATCATGATACACTTATGATGATGATGAATGATGTTCTTTCCGTACTGAGTATTATAATGTAAGTTAGGTCCCCAGAGGATAGTCCCAATGGTTCTGGTTCCTCCATGACCTCTGATCAGGACAAACTTGCAGCACTGCATTCTGGTTAAAGAAGGATAATTTGAGTAACTCCCTGCTGTGTTTAATGTGTCTTTATTTGTGCGGCAGCACATTTCTTCATTCTTTCCAGTCATGTCTTGCCTGTGTGTTTGTGTCAAACCCTCTTAAAGCTCTGAAGCCCAAACCTAAACTGGTACCTGAAGAGGTGCCTGTACAAGTACCTCAGAAGGTGTTTGACCAGGTTGTGGTGACGGAGACTGAACCTGAGAAAAAAATACCTGAAGTGCCTGAGAGACGGCCTCCAGGGAAACCTGAGACGGTCCCACAGAAGGTTCTGACCCCCGACAGGGTCCCAGAGAAGGTTCTGACCCCTGAGAGGGTCCCAGAGAAGGTTCTGACCCCCGACAGGGTCCCAGAGAAGGCTCTGACCCCTGAGAGGGTCCCAGAGAAGGTTCTGACCCCCGACAGGGTCCCAGAGAAGGCTCTGACCCCTGAGAGGGTCCCAGAAAAGGTTCTGACCCCTGAGAGGGTCCCAGAGAAGGCTCTGACCCCCGAGAGGGTCCCAGAGAAGGTTCTGACCCCTGAGAGGGTCCCAGAGAAGGTTCTGATCCCCGACAGGGTCCCAGAGAAGGTTCTGACCCCCGAGAGGGTCCCAGAGAAGGTTCTGACCCCCGAGAGGAAAGTGGAGGAAATACCAAAAAGGGTTCCAGAGAAAGTACCTGAGGAAAAGGTTCGTCCTGAGAGAACGCCTGTAAAAGTTCCTCAGAAGGTCGCTGAAGACCAGAGGAAGCCACCTGAGGAAGTAGAACCTTTAGTGGCACCAAAGAAACCAACAGAGAGGATCTCTGTGGATAAACCACCTGAGAAGGTGCCTGAAGTTAAACCTAGACGAGACGTAGAAGAAACCCTTCCTAAAGGTACAGCCCAGGCTCACCTTCGCTCCGTCTTTCTTTGTGTCTTCTTCATGCATGAGAACCATCAGTAACAGTCCAGTTACAGTTACAGTGACTGTATAGCAGCGCATTGAAACGCTCAAAAAATTAAATGTTGCTTTTAGTTTGAATTAAAACCAGAGGACCAAATGCTCGAATCAAAGCAAGAATCTCAACCATCATTTAAATGTATTCCCAAAAGTCTGTCACCGACTGACTGAGAGCTGACGTTACGCGGTTGGTCGGCCGAGTGTCGGACTTTTCTCATTGGCCGTTGCTCTTGAGTCTGTCCAGTGTGACACGCCCGTCTCACAAACCTTGAACCAAGCTGTTAAACCAGGTGATCTAGTTCTAAAATTAAACCAGATTCAGCAATATTTCTCTCTTCAGGCATTTTCAGAAGTAGATTTTGGTCTGAATAATAGAAAGTTTATGAGCAGGCCGCCATGTTTCCTTCTCGAAACAGCAAGCAGAAAACCAGTGACCAGTCAGGTGCATTCAACGAAACAGTACACTGCTGCTTGAATGGCCCGTTGAAGTAAAGAGACAAAACTCTGGTGTTTTTAGACAACAGCCATTGCCGACATTAAGCACAGGGACATGTAATGTTTTATACGTCTCTAGTTCTCCGTCAGCTCCGATCTCTTTATCCATCCATGGTCAGCGCCATCGGGCCGTTTGAATGCATTTAATTTATGAACTGATCAGGATCAATCGAGTTGTCCTGAACAATCAACAGTTTGATTTTTTGAGTACGATGTAAAGAGTATTCAGACCTGTAAACTGAATCCAAACTGAACTGTTGCCTCTTCTTCAGAAGGTTTCATAATGTCTTACATCCTTCTTTGAGGTCTTACTTCTTGCTGTGTGTTGTCTTATCTAATGTTTGCTGGTTATATCTAACTGTTTGTTTGTTAAATGTCTCTTTCTTCTAAAATTCACTTCTTTTAAAATGATCTTCTATGATCTCACACATTGTCTTGGATTAAAAACTGATTAATTCTTTAAAAGAAATAGAAACCAAGAAGACTGAGAAGATTCAGCTGTCAGAGGTTGAACACGAGAAAAAAGTCTCTCCTCCAGAAAAAGGTACCGACCATCTGAGAACTCGGAGTACGTTAAGCTCTAATCAGTCTGTGCTGTCTAACACTAATGCTTGTCTTTGTGTTTTGTCATCACCTCTTGGCGCCGCCGCATGACGCCTCTTCTTCGACACCTCTTAAAACGTCCAGGACTGACGAGTCTTGTTAAGATCGAGCGAAGGAAGGGAGCTCAGAAGATACAGGAAGTATATTACATAACGGAGAAAGTGTCGCCCACAGAGGAGGTGTGGGAACATGAAGAGGTGGTGGAAGAACACGCCGAAGCCTTGTACGAGGACGAAGTGGCTCGTCTAGCGGAGACGATCGTGTCGTTATCAGAAGTAGACATCTTCGGTACAGTAGAGAAGACGAGAGATAAGAAGTCTGAGCTGAAAGGTGAGATATCTGTTACTGACTCTTCAAAGAGGAAAGAAACCAGTTTGACGAAGCACAGAGGCCCCAAAACACAAGAAACCATAGTCGTAGACCAGGAATCTGGATCTGATCGAGATAGGGAGGTCACATTGCTGCAGGAGAAACCTGCCAGAGAAGAAGAGTCTTTTATCCGGACGATTGAGTCTCCAACAGAGGAAATTACAGATGAGAGGAAGGACAGCGTATCAGTCAAGAAAGCTGTTTCTGAACAAGGAACCAGTGTTACACAAAGAACGGTTCAAACAGAAAGCAAACAGAGACAACAGGAAGTCAGGAAAACTGAGAAAACTAGTCCGGTCACAGAGACAGAGTCCGTAAAACAAAAGATCCCATCAGTGACAGATAAAACTAAACCAGCTCTTATCAGCACAGTGGCTAGAAAACTGGAAACTGAAGGACAGGTTGTAACAGAAGTCACCTACCGGGAATCGATCGATCGCGATGTTAAGTTAATATCTGATATTCCAGAAGAAAAATATAGTAAAGCTGAGGAAATTACAGAAGTAAGAATTCAGCAGAGAAAAGTCACAGTTGAGGACAAACCAATGAAAACCAGTAGGAAGGAGGAAACTGGAGTTAAATCAGCCTCCAAAAAAGATGGTGCACCAGAAAGAGAGTCAGTAAAGAAAGAAGAGAAGATAGCTGATGCAAAACAGGAGCAAGTCACTGAAAAACCAAAAGCTAAAGGAGAGGTGACCGCCAAAGTAAAACCTAAAGAGTCTGTAACAGATATTGAGCTTCAGAAGCCAAAAGTGACCAAACAGTTAGTTGCAGCACGAACTGAAGCAGAATACAAGAAAGAAGAGGAACCCAAAGACATCCCTCCGATACGACAGAGAGTCGACACGGAAAAGACCAGAGAAGAAGAAACACGTGTTTTAATGGAGGATGTGGTTCAGACAAAACCCTCAAAACCAGAGAAGAGAAGGATTTCCCCACAAAGAGCTGCCAGAGGTACACAGAAACTCTAACATCATCATCTTTCTCCTCTTTAACGCTTGATCCTTTAACTCTGTATCTGAAATCTTGGGCCACCACGGTGGTCGTGGTGTCAACCTCATTTCTAAACGTCTCTTCATACAACACTTCACTGTGTTTAAAGGGCTTCTTTTTTTATCCCTTTGTAGTTTGAAGTCTTTCTTCCTCTGTTTTCTTCTCTTAAATGTTAATATCTTGCGTTGAACGTAACCTGATTCTTCTTTAAAGAAGCAGCAGTGGAGGCCGCGACGGTTCCTGCTGCTCCTGCTGCTCCTGCTGCGTCTCCGGAGAGAGGTACGATCACAGCTCCTTCTCCTGACGCCTCCTTCTTCTTTCCTCTTATCTGTTTGTCTCCTTTAACTCCAGATGTTTGTTTTTGTTGTTGTTTTTCCTCTAATCTCTTGGCACCGCCACATGGTGCTTTCTCTTCACACCTCTTAAAACCGTTCATCCTCAAGCAGCCGCCGCCGCTCTTTTAACGGCTGAGAAACGAGAAGCTTCTTCTGTGGAAAGAGACGAGGTCGAAGCTGAAATACGTCACAAGGACGATGACGAAACTGCATCTTTACCTCAAGAAGAGATCTTACCGATAGGACCTGATGAAGCGTCTGAAACGAGTGGTGATATATCTGTTACTGGTGGTTTAAAGACACAGGCTCCTAAAACAAGCAGTGAATGTAAGAGGACAAAACAAAAAGAGCTTTCTGTCCAAAAAACAGATTCTCCAACAGTGAACATGGAAATAAAAGACATTAAAAAACTTACTAAAGAAAAAAGACAAGAGAGTGAGAGTCCAGACATTTCAGTTTCTGATCAAAAACAGGTGAATTTTGAAGCAGATGCTAGAAAGAAGAAAGGTATTATTATCACACAGGGGCTAAAAGATAAACCTAAATTAGCAGTTAGACCTGAAGAATCCAGTAAACCTTTAGAAAAAACTCTCCAGAAGAAATTAAAGCAAACTGACCAAGAACAACCTGAAAACATTGAAACAACCCCAGAGACTGAAAGAACTGATTCTACTGAGCTTTTTAAACCAATAAAAACCTCCAAACCAGGAATAGTTGAATCTGAGGAAGCAGAGGAAACGTCTGTCAGACAGAAACTATTGGTCAAGAAACCAGTCAGACCACAAATAGATTCACAATCCAGAGAAAATGTGTCACATAAGGCTGAAAATCAGACTGAAGAAATGCAGTTGTCAGTTTCTAAAACTACTCAAAAGAAAGAAACACAAAAGGGCCAAGGTGTCACCGATAAAGGATTACTGGAGGAAGAAACAGTCATTAGAGGAGGTGTAGAGCTAACAGACAGATCACAGGTGTCTAAAATGAAAATACCACAATCGAAACAAAAACTACAGATGGTAGAAAAGACAGGAGAAGCTGAATTTAATTTGAGGGCTGTTCCAGAAAAACACCAGGACCTGACAGAAGAAGAAGAGCTAACTAAAGAAAAGTCAACCAGCGAGCTTCTGCCTGAATCCATTTTATCCAAAGTAGTTAGACTTAAAGACAAACCGGTCAAAGTCAGTCCAATGGAGGGAACCACTGACATGAAACCCGACAGAGAGACATCAGTTCGTTCCGACAAAGAAGGGAAACAACCAGAATCAGAGAAAGAAATGAATAGCAGCCTTCAGAAACCCGAAATCTTATCAAAGACTCGAAAGAAAGATGTCGCTCAGACAGTGAGACGGCAGATAGCGGTTGAAGACGAGGACAAACTTGTCCAAGTGAGACCAAAAGAAATTACAAAACCAAGACAAAAGCAACCTGAAAAGCAGTCCTCTGTTAAATCTGAGTCATATGGAGAACCAGAACAAATGGTAGAGCGTTATACCCCTGAACAAGACACTGCTAAAGACGAAAGAGATGTTAAAGTAGAAGAAAATCCTCTTTTAAAAGAAAGGGACCAGATGTTTAAAGACCAGGCAGAGATAGTTTTATCTGAAGACAAACTACACACTGTCCCTCCATCTGAAAAGACAAAAACAAGACCAGAACCAACCGAAAGAAACGCATCAACTACTCCTGTTGTTGAGATTACATTCAGAAAGTCCTCGACAGAACAGGAACCAATGTCAGTCAAAGCTGAAGAGACTACAGTTGAAGAAGTTCCATCAAACCTGATCACAAGTAAAGATCAAACTCCTAAAGCTGAAAAGGGAAAAATTTTGTTAGAAATGCCTCAAATAGAAGACAGTAAATCTCAAGAAACTACAGTTCAGTCGGAGGTCAGCGGAGACAAAACTGACAAAGTTACGGACAAATTATTTCCCACTGAAGAGCAGAAAACAAAGAAACTTTTGAGAAAGCCACTGATTGAGGAGAAATGTCCACAAAAACAGCTAAAGCCAGTAAGAGAAAAAGCTGATGATGTCCAGCCAGAAACAGTCAGAATTAAACATGAAACTGCTGAAGGTGCTCCTGTTAAAGGACAGGAAGTAACAAAACAAGAACTAACTGAAAGAACGTCTTCGGGCACTGAAGTGATCAAATTAACTCCTAACAAATCACTGATAGCAGGACATCATTCAGAAAAATGGGCCAAAACAGCAGAAGATGTTATTATGTTAGACATCAACTCCGCAAAGATAAAGCCATCACCAACAGAAAGACCTCAGAAAGTCCAGTTATTTCAGAAACAAACTCAACAAGAACAAACTAAAACTAAGGTGCCAATATCTGAAGAATCACCAAAGCTAGTGAAAGCTCATGATATTACCGTCCAGTCTGTTCAGTCAAAGGTTAGCACCGTTAAAGACAAATATACCAATACCACTCCCACTGAAGAGTTGCACAAAAGACCGGTGATACGTAAATCTGATGAAATGACAGCAGCTGTTACTGAAAAGAAAGCCAAAGTCCTGAAAGATGTGCAGCAGAGTTTGACTCCTGAAGACGTTGCATCATTGACAGTAACCGACAAAACGGCTAAAGTTGTTCCCAGTGAGACGAGTCAGGAACCAGCTGAAAGGAAATCCGTCATTCGCCCTGTGATAGACGCCACTTCATCAGAGGAGCTAGATATTTTCAAGAGAACTAGTCCAACTGCCGATATCGCAGTAGAGGATAAGAGCTCAGAAACACTAAAGGTCAAGGTCGCTGAGAAGGAAACAGGAAAGAGTCCAGACACAGCCAATAAGATTAAAATAAAAGAAGGTCAGTCACAGACAGACAGACAAAGGGATAACATTTATCCAAATGAATCAAGGAAGCCAACAAAACACAACAAGCCTTCAGTGGAAACAGCTAAAGAATCATTAAAAACAAAGAAACCTGTTCAGCCAGAAGTAGAAATTTTACCATTATGGAAAAAACAAGTAGCATCTGACACTGAGATTACACTAAAAGAAGTCCAGCCAAAAATCAAAGCTGACCAAGAAGATCCAGAAACAAAGGCATCTAAAGAAACACCAACAGAAAACATACGGAAGTTAGCCGAACCGCTAGAAGCTGTTGAGTCAATACAACCAAGTGTTAAAGACAAATACTCTAAAGTTACACTGATCGGAGAGACAAAACCAAGACTCAGACAAACCCAAAGGAAGCCGCTAGTTACAGATGTAGAGGAGATAAAATCTGAGGAATTACTGATACCAGAAGCTAAAGAAACTGAATCAAGTGAAGAGGTGATCACTGAGTCTGGGGCCATTTCTTCTCCAAAGAAAGACAAACACCAGATACTACATAAGACTGATTCAGGTACTCTGATCAAACAGAAGAAACCAGCAAGACAGGAACAAGTTGGAAGAAAAGGTTTAGATACGCCTGTGATGGATGAAACAACTGAAACTGATGCGTCAGAAAGCGAGTCAGTGTCTCCACAAGAACCACAACCCAAACCCAAAGAGATTATCGTTGAACATGACCAGCTAAAGGATAGCACTGTAAAAGATAAAACTTTTAAAGCTAGTCCTGTTAAAGAAGCAAAAACGATGCCAGAACAGATCAACAGAAAGCTTTCAGTTACACCTTTAATTGAGGAAACCTCCAAAGATCTAGAAGTAGCTCCTGAAAAACTTCCAGATATCAAAGAAACTGAATTAGCAGCAGCTGATGAGCAAATTGATTCCTTCAGGGAATTACCTTCTGAAACATCAAGATCCCCGAAGAAGAGAAGACAAAAGTTAACTCAAACTAAAGAGGTTGCAGATGAAGAAATCCCATCAAAATTCATTACAGTTAAGGATAAAATTCAAAAAGTGACTCCCATCAAAGATGGTACACCTGAAGAACATGCAGAAACTGAAGAATTTGTCACAGAGCGGGAAACGTTTGATGAAGAAGTTGATTCGTCAGAGAGTAAATCAGCATTTCAACCTAAAGAGATTATAGTTGAATGTGACCAGCTGAAGGTCAGCACAGTTAAAGTTAAAACCTTTAAAGCTAGTCCTGTTAAAAACAGAAAAACAACACTAGAACAGATCGACACAAAGGTTTCAGTTACAACTTTAATAGATGAAACTTCCAAAGACCTGGAAATACCTCCTGAAAAACCTGAAGAAATCAGAGAAACTAAATTAGCAGCACTTGATGAGGAAATTGATACGCCAGAGTTTATTTCTCAGAAGACATCAGGGCAACAAAAGTCAGCCAAAATTAAAGAGGTTGCAGCCGAACAAATCCCATCAAAGTTTGTCACAGTAAAGGATGAAATTGTAAAAGTGACTCCTATTGTAGATGTGACACAAAAAACACTGACACAACTCAATAAAAGGGAAGTCTCTGATGCTTCTAAAGTCCAGTTACCCGTACCATACACAGAATCTTTTCCTAAGTCTGAACTGAACCTCTTGAAGGATGAAACACCAAAAATAAAGAGGTTACAGAAGTCACCAAAGACTGGAGATAAAATAGATGAATGTCAGTCGGTTGCTGTCCCGATGAATGATAGAAAAGGCCAAAAACCTCTAACTGAAGACAAGAAAACAAAACAGGAACAGGAGCAATTTTTGAGAGTAGATGCTGCCACGGAAACTGGACCTAGAGACACATCAGAACCGGTTTCTCATAAGAAAGATGGAGCTCAAAAGTCAGCCAAAAAAATTTCAGTTGAAGAAGTCCAGGCAATGACAGTCCCGGCTACAGATGTTTATGGTAGTGTTTTATCTTTTGAGACAACACAAATCAAACAGGAACAAGCAGAAATAAAGACTACAGTGGTACCTGTGGTGAGGGATGCAGCTGAAAATGATGCTAAAACAGATTTTCCTCAACAGATGATCTCATCTGACGATGTGGTCAAAGACATTTCTTTAAGTTCAGTTGAAGAAAGCAGGTCTAACGTAGTCGCAGTTAAATGTAAAACAGAAAAAGTAGCTTCCCTTGAAAAGAAGACCCAAAAAAGGCAGGATCAGATCGACAGCATGGCCTCAGAGCCTGAAGTAAACTATGCAAAGCCTGATGCTCCAGAAAAATATGCTGTAACTGAAAGAACTTTTAAAGACCGAGAAACAGGGAAACAATTTGAAACCACTCATCCAAAAAAAGAAAAAGCGCTGATTTGGAGAGAAGAGAAGTCAACAAAGACAGCTGAAAAAATCCAGCCAGTTGGAGATTCAAAGAAAGATAAATCAGACAAATTTACTCCTCTAAGAAATTCAAGAACAAGGCAGGATCAAACTGAAACAAAGGCAGAAGTTTTACCTGAGATGGAAATAAGAGACGCCATTTCTCAGGAACAAGGCCAGATATTAGTCAAAACTCACAAGATTCAAGCTGAACCGATTCTAGGAGAAACTCACAAAGTCCCTCCAACTGTAAAGACAAAACCAGTAAGGCATAAACAAATGGAAATAAAGGATTCAGTAACAGCACTGCAAGGTAGACCATCTAAAGAAGAAACAGTTGAGGAGATCCAGTCCAAGACAGTCAAAGTAAAAGATGAGTATGGTAGTGTTACTCCATTGGAAACAAAACAGGATCAAGAGGAAAGAAAGTTTTCAGAGGCAGCTGTGATGGAGGTTGCATCTGAAAAACCTCAGATAGTAAAAGATGGAGATGCTCTATCTGATATCAGACATATCACAGCTGAACCAGACAAAACCAAAATTAAAGGAAATGTTTCAGGTGCAGCTAAACCAGAAGTAACACATGGACAACTTCAAGTAATGGACAAAACCACCACAGAGATGAAAACCAGACAAATAGAAACAAAGACAGCAGTTTCTCCTGTAATGGTGAAAACAAAAACAGACATACCGATGGAAAAAGATGCTTTCAGAACAACAGAGAAAGAAGCAACCAAAACAGGGCTGAAGTTTGACAAAATATCAAAGGTTAGAACTGAAGATGTCCAGACAGTCGTAGTTAAAGATGAATGTAGTAGTATTACTCCATTGGAAACAAAACAAGAACAAGTTAAAAGAAAGTTTTCTGAGGCAGTAGTGATGGAGGTTGCATCTGAAAAACCTCAGATAGTAAAAGATGGAGTTGCTGTATCAGATACCTCCAAACATATCAAAGTTGAACAAGCCAAAATCAAGGAAGTTAAAGGTAAACCAGACAAAACTGAAGTCAAAAGAAATGTTTTAAGTGCAGCTAAACAAGAAAAACTACCAGTAATTGATAAAACCACCTCAGTTCTTTCAGCTGAAGAGATGAAAACCAGACAGACACCAATAGAAGCAAAGACAGCAGTTTCTCCCGTAATGCAGGAACTGAAAGACATACCGATGGAAAAAGATGCCTTCAAAATGACAGAGAAGGAAGCAACCAGTACAGAAGAAAGGCTGAAGTTTGACAAAATATCAAAGATCAGAACTGAAGATCGCCAGACAAGGAAACCCATAAAAGAGAAAGGCCAAAGGTTGGGCAGAAGTACAGAAACTTCCCTTGAGGAAGTGCAGTCCAAGACAGTCGTAGTTAAAGATGAATATGGTAGTATTACTCCATTGGATGTCGCAGAAACTAAACAGGAACAAGTGGAAAGAAAGTTTTCAGTGGCAGCTGTGATGGATGTTGCATCTGAAAGGTCTGTGATAGTGACAGAAGGAGATGTTAAATCAGACACCGTCCAAAGGTATATGACACCTGATGAGCTTGTAAATGTTGCGTCAAGAAAAGAGGATGTTTATAAGTTGGAGGACATTTCTCTAAAGACAAAGGAGTTTTTAAGGGACATGAAAGACGCTAGACTCAAACAAGTCATGTCAAAAGTAGACCTAGTTGAAGCTCAAACAGAGACGGCGTCTGCCATTAGAGGGGACTTGCCTGAACGAATTGAAAGAAAGGCCTCAGAAGAACGTACGGTAATGGATAAATCCACCTCAGCTCTTCCAGCTGAAGAGCAAACTGAAACAAAGACAGCTGCTGCTTCTGTGACAGAGGCAACCGACACAGAGATTGAAGACATTCAGTCAAAGAAATCAAAATCCCTAAAAGAAAAAGGGCAGAGGTTTTCCCTTGAAGAAGTGCAGTCCAACACAGTCAAAGATGAATTTGGTAATGTTACTCCAATTGAAGTAATGGAAACAACAGTGGAAAAAACAATTTCAGTTGCACCTGTGATGGATGTTGCATCTGAAAAACATCTCATAGTTAAAGAAGGAGATGTTAAATCAGATACCCTCCAAAGATTTATTATACCTGACAAGCTTGTTAAAGACATTGCATCAAGGAAAGAGAACATTGTTGAATCCAGTGATGTTTCTCTTGTAAGACATTCACAATGTCCAGAGTCCCCACTGGAAAACAGTGTGCAAGTTTTGGCTGACCGACAAGAGATAACAGATAAAGAAAAGTTAAAAGAAATCACAACTCAGTTTAAAACTGCAGTTGTTGACAAAACAATACCACCAAAACAGATTCAAAGGCCAGAAGTGTCAGCTGTTCCCCCCCAAAAGACTCCAGAAACATCGGTAGGAGAAGATACTAAAACGGAGGGAGTTGTCCGAGACCATCCACCGAAACACAAGGAAGTTAGATGTGATCGTACAAAGAAACTAGACTCCCTAAAAGACCAAGGACGTGTTACAGTCGAAGGCATTCAGTTTAAAACAGACACCGTTAAAGACAATGTAGAAACAAAGCCGAAACAAATAGAAAGAAAAGCTTCGAGGACACCTGTAATGGATGTTGCATATGAAAAACCAATGATTGTCGAAGAACAAGAAATTGTATTAGATCCTCCACAAAAGTATATTTCCTCTTCAAGAAAAATGGTGGCTTACAAGTCAGAGGATATTTCTTTAAAGAGAGACGAATGCACAACACTGAAGCCAGATCAAACTGAAGAGTTTAGAGTACAAGGAAGCAAATCAAAGGTTGAAATACTGGGTGACAAGACTACCAAAATTAGTCCAGTAGACACAACCAGAGCCGAGTCCACCGCTAAGCGATTACTGCTTGGCCAAGATATGTCAGACAAATACACCAGACCTGTTGGAGATACTCAAATGGAGTTTCTAAAACAGACTAAATCTGTTCCTGTTACAGTGGAAGAAATTCAGTCAAAGATAGTCACAGTTAAAGATAAGAGAGTCACAGTTAGTCCTACTGAAGGAACACAAATAAAGCTGGAACAGATTGAAAGCAAAGCTACAGCAACGCCTGCAACTGAGGTGACATCTAAAGAATCATGTATAGTAGATGACAGGGAAGAAAAACACACCAAAATGGAATCTCTCAAAGACAGAATCACAACAGAGGATGAAATTAAAACAAGGTCAGCTGAACAAGACTTTAAAGATGAAGAAGAAAAGCCAAAAACAGTCACTGTTCAGGACCAAGTAAGACGGAAACAAGTTGAAGGACAGCCCATAGTAACACCAAAGGAGCAGAATGCTTCGGAAAGACAACAGAAACTGGTTGAACTCAAGAAAAGTAAGACAGAAACAATGAAGGGAAAAGACAAAATCATCCAAGAGTTTCATGACAAAGAAAAAACAGCAATAAATGCCACTGGATGCGAACAAATCAAAGATCAGTTAGTTATACCCTTGAAAAGGAGTGAGGAAATGTACCAAGGGATTGATGAAAAACACAGCTCTGCAACAGCAGAATCAAAAGCTGATATTGATACAATGCCTTTGCATGAGCCCCCAGTCCGAGAACCACTAGTAACTGACGAAACCAAACCAAAGACCGCTAACTCTTCAGAGTATGGCGAAGGCACCAGCAAGTCTTGTCTTAGAGAAGACGTCCAATACGCCCCTCTTCAGGAAGTTGACACCATGAGCAGAAAGGACGGAGAAGCTCGAGGGCTTCAGTCCATCACAGAAACCAGGGTTTTGTCATTGGGACCAGAAGGGAAAGAACATCAAAAATCCTGCAGAGGTATAGAGGGAACACTGTTATGTGTCACCGAGTATGTTTTTCATCAGAGCACCAAACATCGTTGTGCACCTCCTTGTTATCACACTTTAAGGACCTCATACTTCTTTGTCATCATCATTCCAAGAGGATATCATGTCACGTCACACATTTTGTTTGGGCACAAACTGTACTCTTGCTCATTGTGAAGAACTGCCATTCTGTTGACCGAGACGGTCTCTCTTGGTTTCTTATCACCTGATATCTAAACCACCTCAGTTTCATGTCCCGTTTGTTGTGTCCGTTATATTTCACTGTGTGTTGATGCAGACGAGGTGAGATATTTGTGGGAATCTGTATGTTTCCATCGTGGATCTTCTCTTTGTGTTGTTTGTCCTTGCATGGTTTGGTGCTCATCCCATCACTCTTAGTGAGGTTCTCATTGTCCTGTAATTTCATTTCCAAGTTCCTGTGAAAGAGGAGCCTCTGCCACAAGTCAAAGAAGCTCTGGTAAAGCCAGCTGCTCCTCCAGAAGGTACCCAACCTCTCTTTTAAATGCCTTTATGTCTGTGTTTCTGTGTTTCGAGGGTTTTCTAAAGGCATTCGTAAAGCAATGTCACTCTTGAGCAAACGTGGATCTAGTGTATGTAGGAATGCAATATGAGCTTCTATGTGGTGTCAAGCTCTCACATCTAGCTTGTAGCGTTTGTGGAGAGCTGTCTGCTGAATTCCTTATATGCCTTTGTAATTGAAGAGAGCAAACCACAGGCTGCTGTAAAAGTTCAAGAAGCCGCCAAAAGGCCTGAAGTCACTGACAAAACCAAAAAGTTGGAGAAGAAAATTACTCCGCAAGAAGAAGCAAAGCCAGGTATCCAGACAGTAACAAATTTCTTAAAGAATTCAACACCATGTGCGTTTTTAGAAAGACAGCGTGTTTTGGTGATACTTTACTTCAATTCCCTCTTTTTTTATACTTGAAGTTACCAAGCCAAAGGCTGTCGTGAAGGCCGAAGAACCAACCAAGAAGGTTGTGGATGAAGAAAAACCAATCATGCTAGAAAAGATAGCTCCTGAAAGAGGTAGAATGATTTGAAGGACTGAGATTGAAACATCCTCTTTGTTGGAGTTTGTTATTCCTTTCCATCTTTTTCACATCTTATTTCATCACTGCAAATGTTGACTAACCCCCCCCCCCCCCCCCCCTTTAGCCGAAGTACAGTCCTTGTTGGTCTTTTCATGTTGTGGTCATTAATTCATTGACCTTGCCACATTTGTTCTCGGACACTTCATTTCAGGTCTTTGTCTTGACACATGACACTATTTCTCACGTCATTCCACTAAATCATGTCACATTGGATTACTTTGCTTTACCATCTTTACCACCTTAACCATCGATGTCCTGTATTTGAATATTCATTATTTCTGAATGGGATTGGTCAGCTCTTCCCATATTTAAATCTGTGAAATTGCTGTTCATGACTGATTAAATGGCCTAATTTACACCTTTCTGAACAAAACTTCTGTATTAGATGAAACCAAGGGACCTGTCCAAGCACCAGGAGGAGTCAAGAAAGGTAGGAGCACCGATTACTTTAACTCATTACAAACAGTCCACCGCAGTCACTTCCTGATTCGGTTTCACTGCCACCAAATTTAAAATCTACACCAGGTTCATGGTAGTTCATAATCAGCTAGAGATGTTTGGGAGTTGACCACTAATGACTGACTTTTTAGTTGTTGACAATTTAAAATTTTAAATGTATAAACACAATCTTGGAACCCATCAGCTATCTGTCTGGTGATGGATAAACCTCCGGATTATATTTCTGCAGTTCAGACAACGAATTCACAGTGAAAGTAGTGAAAATTAATTAAAAGACTAGGATGTAGAAGAGGGGCCAGTAGAGTCCAGACCATGGATGTAGAAGAGGGTCCAGTAGAGCCTAGAGCATGGATGTAGAAGAGGGTCCAGTAGAGTCCAGAGCATGGATGTAGAAGAGGGTCCAGTAGAGTCCAGACCATGGATGTAGAAGAGGGTCCAGTAGAGTCCAGACCATGGATGTAGAAGAGGGTCCAGTAGAGCCTAGAGCATGGATGTAGAAGAGGGTCCAGTAGAGTCCAGACCATGGATGTAGAAGAGGGTCCAGTAGAGCCTAGAGCATGGATGAGAAGAGGGTCCAGTAGAGTCCAGACCATGGATGTAGAAGAGGGTCCAGTAGAGCCCAGACCATGGATGTAGAAGAGGGTCCAGTAGAGTCCAGACCATGGATGTAGAAGAGGGTCCAGTAGAGTCCAGACCATGGATGTAGAAGAGGGTCCAGTAGAGTCCAGACCATGGATGTAGAAGAGGGTCCAGTAGAGTCCAGACCATGGATGTAGAAGAGGGTCCAGTAGAGTCCAGACCATGGATGTAGAAGAGGGGCGGAGCAGTCTGAGGGTCTGATGGTCATTATGGAGGAAAATAACTCTGGACTCAGCTGGTAGGGAGTTTTCCTACTTTCAGGACGTCAGGATGTAATGAGGATCTTTCAGGGTCCTGCTGGGACGCAACATGGCGGCAGAGCTGCTGCAGCACCATCTAGTGGCTGTTGTCTGAACAGCAGAAGAGTTTCACCAAGAGAAAGAGACCAAGTTTACGACCGGATTGTTTCACCAGTAGCCAGTTTACAAGATCAATTTAAGATAGCTGGTGTTCAGACAATAGCCGGTGGGTTCCCAGATAGCATTTTGGTCACTGCGTTCAGCCTCTTTTGCTCTCTACATGGACTGTTTACCTGCATTCAACCAAAGCCTGCTCAGACATGATTGGTTGATACTACTGGGACTACAAACTGACACCAGACCACTTCAGATGCCTCAGTCTTGTCCCATTGTGTCCAGAGATTATATAGATTAGTATATGTTTTCTGTTGTTGTCCGTCCTCCTCTGTCTGTTCTGTATCTGTTACTGTTGTCATGTAATCTTTTTGTAAAATTAGTTTTATATTTAGATAATTTTTTAAAATTGTTTTTTTGTATTTCTGAATTTATTTGTCTTTTTCCAAATGATTAGTATGTGTTTGTACAGTGTGTCACCAGTTAAGTGTCAATAATGTCAAACCTTTGCTACCTTAGAAATTCTTCTGCACAAAAAAGGTAAAATTCAGATGGAGGAGGAGGGGACGTTTGAGATTCCCACTTTGAGGAAGACAACCCGAGTCCTGAAGGAAGTGGAAGAGGAGCAGGAGATTATTAAACTGAAGAAGATCCCATCAGTTCCACCTAAAGAGGCTGAGGAAGAGGAGAAACCTCCGAAGGTCACCAAGACTACGATCTTTAACGTCGAGGAGATGGTGCATAGAGAGGAGGCTGTTGAGATGTCCGTCGCCACCAGACGACCTGCAGAGGAGAGAAAATCTCAAGACAAAGCAGACGTGGTGAAAAAGCCAGAAATTATGAAGCTTAAAGAAAAGGAAGAGAAAGAAGCACCAAAAGATGCATGGACCCGCCAGAAACTTACTCCAAAAGATGAGAAACCAGAAGAAAAGATTGCTCTGAAGAAAACCCCCAAGGTACCAAAGGAAGAGGAACCCTCCCCGCCCAGTGCGGCCTTGAAGAAAGTGAAAAAACTGCCTTCAGATGAAGTGCGACCAGAGGCAGTCAAACTAAAACCATTTGAAAAGCCAGTTAAACCAGCTGAGGAGCCAGAGAAAGACCAGAAGGAGAGGCCAGACCGGGATGCTGTGCCCTTTCAGAAACTAGAGAGGATCCCCAGAGAGCTGGAAACCAAAGAACCTCCCAAGAAACCTGAAAAAGCTCCTGCGGAGGTGAAGGAGCCGCCAGCCAAGGTGCTAAAGTCTGTGGATAAAAAGAAAACTCCAGAGAAAGAGCCTGAGGAGCTCAAAGCGCCCACCAAGGTGAAGAAAATCCCAACACAGGAACAAGAGGTAGAGAGCGTTAAGCTGAAGCCCTTCTTAAGACCTTCCAAAGAGGCTGCAGAGCCTGAGAAGAAACCAGCAGAGGAGAAAGAGAGGATGCCAGCTGAAGACCTGCGCCGCCGCCTTACAAGTCCAGAGGAAAAACCAAAAGAACGAGAGCCAGAAGCAAAACCGAAGAAACCTGAGATCCCAGAACCTCCAGAGAAGAAGCCAAAGGTGGTTGAGGCAGCTCCAGCGGAGAAGACGGTGTCTCCGGTGCAGTTGAAGAAGGGAGTCACGCCCAAGGCCAAAGAGGAGAAGGAAGAAATTGCTCTGAAGCCTGTGGAGCAGTTGAAGAAGGTTGAGCTGAAAAAGACACCATCTCCTAAAACTGAGAAGCTGAAAGAAGCAGAGACCGTCCCTGTTGAGAAGAAGCCAAGTGTTGATAAACTGAAAAAGATTCCTAAAGCGGTTTCACCAAAGGAGGCCGTTGAAGCCGTGACTCTGAAAAAGGTCCCAAAGAAGCCGTCACCAGAGGAGGCTGTAGAACCAGCAAAGCCTGAAAGGAAGATCCCCCTGGTGCAGGAGGTCTCTCCTGGAGCCGTGCAGATGAGGAAGGTGGCCACCCAGCCAGAGGAGGAGGTCGAACGGGAAGCTGAGGAAGAGGCGGAGCAGGAGGACGAAGAGGCCTGGGGCTGGGAGCTGGTTCCGCGGGACAGTTACGACACTGAAGACTGGGAGGGTGAAGGAGAGGAAGGTGCCCTGGAGGTCCCAGGGGTGACCAGGAGAGGTGAGATGGTGGCGGCTCCAACTTGTTTGGTGACAGCCGAGAAAACCCTGAATAATTTCTGCCCATTCCTGCCATCATGCCTCCATCTAAACCGTCTTCCCCTCATCACATCTTGCGATTTACGCCATCTCTTCTTTGTATTGATTATCATTCTGTCTGTCAGTGTCTGGTCACATCCATCGCTTCCTGTCGCGTCTGCCGTGTGTCTGTCATTTCCATATCATCCCCATCAGTAGTGGCTCAAAGGGAACCGGCAAACTGAGAAACTTGACCTTGAATGGTTACAGTCAGGATGAGTCGTTGAGCAGCGAGCAGAGTTTTTGCACATCAGATTTTGCGATTTGCAGGCTCCCTTCTTGACACGATCATCCACATCAGTCCAACATGTGTTCCCATTTCCTCATTACGTATCTCTTCCATCTCTTCATGGTGTAAAAGCTGCATCACTGTGAAGTTGTAATCACACATTACTCATCGCTGTGTTTCATCTGCCTTTGTTTCAGTTTTATGTTCTGTATTTACGTCACTGTCACTCCATGTTCATCTATCCATTCGTTCAATATCACGTTCCTGTATGAAGACGTATGATCAGTGTGTGTGCTGCAAATTCATTTGGCTTTTCTCTGAACAGAGGGACAACCAGCAGAGGAAGCAGGAAGAGGTCGAGGTAGAGGGCTGAAACGTAAGTCGTCTCAATACACCTTATACGTCGTTCTACATCCTGTTTACATCAGACTGGCACAAAGGGGGTAAAGGTCAAGGCCCCGCCCCCTTTAGGGGGACAGAAAACTGTAGGTCTCATAGGCTTCACTGTGATCTGAGGTGTGTTTGATTAGAGAGTAGACCAGTCTATATTCATTTATCTCATTATAAACCTTCGTTTTATCCACATATCTAATAATTATTTTGAGTGTTGGTGATACCTTAATAAATGAAGGTTGATCTCCTCCACGTCCCTTCAGTCTTCCCCCGTCCATCACAGTGGCTGATATCACTGATCCAGACATCTCTGCAGGTCTGACTGAATCCTGGTAGACTCAGTGTTGTCTGGAAATTACCAACTGTTGGATCTACAGGCTGAGATTTAGTTGGAGACGACGAGTCTGATGCTGCTACAACGTTACTGTATGACTGGATTACTGCAGCTAACGTTAGCTAGCCATGCTAGTCACTGTCACCAGCGTCATTGGTCAGGTCTATAGCCTGGAGCCATGCTGGTCTGGTCTATAGCCTGGAGCCATGCTGGTCTGGTCTATAGTCAGGAGCCATGACGCCATGCTGGTCTGGTCTGTCAGTCTGGATCCATGACGCCATGCTGGTCTGGTCTATAGCCTGGATCCATGACGCCGTGCTGGTCTGGTCTATAGCCTGGAGCCATGCTGGTCTGGTCTGTAGTCTGGATCCATGACGCCGTGCTGGTCTGGTCTATAGCCTGGAGCCAGCTGGTCTGGTCTGTAGCCTGGAGCCATCTGGATCCATACCCCATTCTGGTCTGGTCTATAGCCTGGAGCCATGCTGGTCTGGTCTATAGTCTGGAGCCATGACGCCATGCAGGTCTGGTCTATTGCCTGGATCCATGACGCCGTGCTGGTCTGGTCTATAGACTTGGCGGAGGTCTGAGCTCTCTGAGTACCGTTCTAGTTCAACCAGCTACACAGCAGCTCTTCAGCGTAGCGGTGTCACTGTTGCAGTTTGTTTAAAGTAGTTTGGAGATGTGTTTCGACTTCTGTTTAATTCTGTTATCATTGTGGATTTTGGAAAGTTTTTCTAATATTTTGTTGGACATTTTTCAGATTTTTTTTCTCATATTTTTGGGATATTTTTCCACAATCTTTTCACATATTTAACTAATAATGTTTTGGCTATTTTTTTGACAGTTTGACATTTTTCACAAAAATTTATAAAAAAAAAATTAATATTTTTCTCATTTTCTTCCAATATGTTTTTGGATGTTTTCCAGATTTTTTTGCTGCAATATTTTTTGGGCATTTTTTTTTATATTTATTGGATCCTTTTCACATTTTTGTAGTTGTCATAATTGTCTAAATGTTTTTGGATATTTCAACTTATTCTGTCACTGTCTATGAGGGACACGGGATTGGTTTCCCCCAAAAGGGGGCGTGGCCACGAGGAGCCTACTCAGACGTGTTGCCGGTCTGATGTACGGTGATGTTCGAGAATGCGTCTTGACTGTTTTCACTGTATTTCAGCCAAGCAGACGCCGTCCCCTGGAGAAGGCAGGGGTCGCGGCCTGAGGCCCGGCGGAAAAGGCCCGTCGCCACCAGAGGATCCTTTCGGAGGATTCAAGCTCAAAGCCGTCCCCCTGAAGTTCATCAAGAAGATTCAGAACATCGTGCTGCAGGAAGCCGAGTCCATCGGCTCGTCCGCGGTGTTTGAGTGCGAGGTGTCGCCCTCCACCGCCATCACTTCATGGATGAAAGATGACAGCAACCTGCGTGAGAGCCCCAAACACAAGTTCACGTCTGACGGCAAAGATCGCAAGTTGCACATCATTGACGTCCAGCTGTCCGACACCGGCGAATACACCTGTATAGCCAAGAACGCCGGCAAGGAAATATCCTGCACAGCCAAGCTCATCGTTGAAGGTATTTACATGGCCTCAGGTTGACGGGGTAAAACTGCTCGATACCTCCATGAAACTCTCCCAGTCCATTAGTGACATTAAGACTCGTCCTCTGAAAAGGTTTAAATATGTTTTTGAATAAAATGTTGTATAAACCTTTGGAGCCTGCAACCTGCCAAAATTTAAAATAAATCAACAAGTTAATAAATTAATGAATTAATAAATATGTCATTACATGTATCAACAATAATATTTATAATAAATGTACCCATTAATTAGTTGATAAAATTAGACATAAATTTATGTTTTCGTTTTAATTTGCTTTTTTCTTTATTTAGTGGGTGGGTGAAATGGGAGAAATGTACAAAGAAAAGAATACAAAAATAAATAAGTTTAGGGAAATTAAATAGTGGGTGAAATGCAGAAGGAAAATCATGCATAAATAAATGGATAAATGCATCAATAAATATACCCATTTAAAAAATAAATATAAAACAAATAAAAAAATAATTTATAAAACGTAAATGCATCAATGAATAAGTCATTAAATCTAGCAAAAATATTATAGAAAATAAATGAAGCCTTTAATTGTTAAAATGGGACCTAAATTTATACTTTCTCCACTGTGGGACTAATAAAGGAATATCTTATCTTATCTTATCTTATTTACTGAACTGTTTACGGAGCATATCGGTGAAATGGTCGGAATGTATGAAGGGTGAAATGGAGGGAAAATCAAAAAATTAATAAAGCAAATACATAGACATAAAAATATATATAAATGCAAAAATAAATGAATCAAAAATACATGCAAAAATAAATTAATACATTCAAAAACAAAAAATGATAAATAAAAGGGAAAATGAATTAGAAGAGTAAATAAATAAGGGAGTTAATACAAGTGCTACAGCTAACTAATGAATTTAGGAGAACAAAGAAGTGAAATAATGTAACTCAAAGGAGCACCAGATCTGTGATGCTGGGTGTGGAGGAGGCCAGCGGCAGGGTTTGTCACCATCTCATGTCCGCTGGCTGATTTGCTTCTCTGTGGTCTCAGAGCTGCCGGTGAAGTGGCTCAAAGAGCTGGAGGAGGAGACGTCGGCCCTGAAGGGTCAGCCTCTGTACATGACCTGTGAGCTGAACAAGGAGAGAGACGTGGTCTGGAAGAGGAATGGCGAGGTCCTGAAGAAGAAGGCCGGTAAGATCCAGATCAATATCATCGGTATGCAGCACGCCGTGACCATCCAGAACACCACCGAGGAGGACACCGGGGTCTACACGTGTGAGGTGGCCAGCCAAGAGGACGTCAAGACCACAACCAATGTCAAAATCATCGGTAAGAAAAACCACAGAAGCATCATCGGTACTGGTTTTCAGAGGATGTACGCCGGTACAGCTGAGGGCAGCGATGGTGATTCTGTTACCAGGCAACTGCTGACTGACTGCTGGACAGATGACAGAAGTGCATTAACATATTCAAATTATCTCATTTTGAGGAAAACTATTGTACGTAACACAAGAACAAACAGGTGATATGTACAGTATTTAACAATATGTAAGTTTTAGGGCTGTCAGAGTTAACGCAACAATAACACATCTGAACCCAGGTAGTACCAGCCAGGCCAGACTACTACTACTACGACTACTACTACTACTACATACTGGGCTCATCTGAAACTAGAGAACCTGATGGATCCATCAGTACCAACCAGGTCAGACTACTACTACTACTTCTATTACTACTACTACATACTGGGCTCATCTGAAACTAGAGAACCTGATGGATCCATCAGTACCAACCAGGTCAGACTACTACTACTACTACTACTAGGACTGAGCTTCTCACCCGATCTCTCAGGGAGACGCCAGCAATCCTCCTGAGAAAACCCATTTCGACTGCTTGTACTTTCAGTCATGCTGAACAGCAGTGTATCACAGTTTATTGGATCGTGATCCTTTTACCTTGCTATGTATGGTATCATCAGATTCTTGCCAACACAGCCCTATTCGTGGTGCTCACGGTGTCGCTAATGGTATGACAGACGCTGATTCAATAATGTTTAACTCCAATAGAAATCATCAAGGATTGGATTGTGAAACCACTAAGAGACCAGCATGTGAAACCAAAGGCTTCAGCTACCTTTAAATGTGAGCTCTTCAAGGACACCCCCAACTGGAAGTGGCTGAAAGGAGAGGAAGAGGTGACTCCTTCTGACAAGGTTGAGATGAGGCAGGACGGAAAGGAGCTGACGCTCACCATCAAGAACTGTCAGCCTGAGGATGTAGCTGAATACGCCATGGAGGTGGAAGGACGCCTCTACACCGCCAAGCTAACACTCGGAGGTTTATCCATCTTCCTGCTTACTTTCCATTTAACTTCTCTCACGTACTTTATCTTTCTGTCATTTGGTAATATTTCTGAGTACTGATGCAGCTTGTTTCTCAGAGCGGGAAGCTGAGATCCTGAAGCCCCTGGCCAGCGTTGAGGTGGTTGAGAAGGAAGATGCCATGTTTGAGACCGAGATCTCTGAGGAGGATGTTCCTGGAGAATGGAAGCTCAAAGGAGAGGTTTTGACCAGATCCCCGGTATGACTTGATGAAAATGATCCTCAATGCATGTAATTCTACTGTTGCTCTCTACTTTTTATATGTAAATGCGCTGTAATGTATTCATCAGACATGCGACATCCACATGGAGGGTGGCATTCGTAGACTCACTCTGAAAAACTGCCAGCTGGATCAAGCCGGAGAAGTGTCCTATCAGGCTCTTAACGCCATAACCAGCGCGATGCTCAACGTCAAAGGTAAGAACAACTCCTGGTATCCAAGATCGGGATTACAACTGTGTCATGATTTCAGGATTTTAGCTGTAAAAATAAAGGCGTAAGGTCCATGGGCAATAAAATAAAGTTTCATGGCAAGTGAGAGCGGACCTTAGATCTTTATTTAATCAGGCTAACGAATCCGATTCATTATTTGTACCATTCGTTGAGACTTTATGGATACCGGGACGACAAGGAGCGATGGGATACCAACAATTTCCACGGGTCGAAGTGGCGCCTTGTCTCCGTTCTTCTAGTTGTTTTCTTTTGGAACCCTGTCAGATGTCCGTCAGGTTCGACTCTACAGTATGTTCGTATCGTCTATGGTTAAATGTTGTATGTTAAATCTACGTTCAGTGGCCAGTTTATTAGTTAAACCAACACAACTTTCATGAATGGACCAATCACCTAGATTTAGCAAAGTTTATAGGGTTAAATAACATAAAGTCAAACAGCAGTTGATTGATTTTGTCTAGTGGTCACAAAAACGAGGTAACTGGTGAACGTATCCTCATACAGCGGTTCGTCTATCTTAAGAACATGCAGAAACATGACCAAAACATTGCTTTTCCATTGTACTGTCCATGGTAATATAGCTTATACTAGATACCGGTATATATGCATATAAGCCTTATGGTTGAGAAGCTGGTCCTAAGTCATTATGGGTAGTTATTTTAGGGTTGTTTTCTGAGGAATAGGACTACAGCACAAGAAGTTCAGTACGGAAGTTTCGCAGCAAAATAAATCCACGTTGACTGGTTTCATTCGGGATATGAACAGCGGTCTCCTGGTGAGAGTCTGGTGTTTTTGGACCCAGGGTTAGGGTTATCCACACCAACCTCCTCCCTATCCCTGATTTTGTGGGATATATATGCATCAATTTTTGTAAGCATGGTGAATGAGAACCGCCTGGGCTGGTGAAGAAAGAAGAATGGCCTAAAGAATGAAGATTCTTGTTACATCCTGATAAAACCAAAGTCAGAATTAGCTGGACATGATGATGGACTGGTCCTTCTCCGTGATGATGGACTGGTCCTTCTCTATGATGATGGACTGGTCCTTCTCCAGATGATGATGGTCCAAACGTGGTGCCTTCTCCATGATGATGGACTGGTCCTTCTCCATGATGATGGACTGGTCCTTCTCTTGATGATGGACAGGACCTCTCCGTGATGATGGACTGGTCCTTCTCTATGTGAGGACTGGTCCTTCTCCATGATGATGGACTGGTTCTTCTCCAAGACGATGGACTGGTCCTTCTCCATGATGATGGACTGGTCCTTCTCCATGATGATGGACTGGTCCTTCTCTAAGATGATGGACTGGTCCTTCTCTATGATTATGGACTGGTCCTTCTCTAAGATGATGGACTGGTCCTTCTCTATGATTATGGACTGGTCCTTCTCTAAGATGATGGACTGGTCCTTCTCTATGATTATGGACTGGTCCTTCTCTAAGATGATGGACTGGTCCTTCTCTAAGATGATGGACTGGTCCTTCTCCATGATGATGGACTGGTCCTTCTCTAAGATGATGGACTGGTCCTTCTCTATGATTATGGACTGGTCCTTCTCTATGATGATGGACTGGTCCTTCTCCAAGATGATGGACTGGTCCTTCTCTAAGATGATGGACTGGTCCTTCTCTATGATTATGGACTGGTCCTTCTCCATGATGATGGACTGGTCCTTCTCCAAGATGATGGACTGGTCCTTTTCTATGATCATGGACTGGTCCTTCTCTAAGATGATGGACTGGTCCTTCTCTATGATTATGGACTGGTCTTTCTCTATGATTATGGACTGGTCCTTCTCCAAGATGATGAACTGGTCCTTCTCCAAGATGATGGACTGGTTCTTTTCTATGATTATGGACTGGTCCTTCTCTATGATTATGGACTGGTCCTTCTCCATGATGATGGACTGGTCCTTCTCTATGATTGTAGACTGGTCCTTCTCTATGATTATGGACTGGTCCTTCTCCAAGATGATGAACTGGTCCTTCTCCAAGGTGATGGACTGGTCCTTCTCTATGATTATGGACTGGTCCTTCTCTATGATTATGGACTGGTCTTTCTCATGATTGTAGACTGATCCTTGTTTGTGATTATGGACTGGTCCTTCTCCAAGATGATGGACTGGTCCTTCTCTATGATTATGGACTGGTCCTTCTCCAAGATGATGGACTGGTCCTTCTCCAAGGTGATGGACTGGTCCTTCTCTATGATTATGGACTGGTCCTTCTCCAAGATGATGAACTGGTCCTTCTCCAAGGTGATGGACTGGTCCTTCTCTATGATTATGGACTGGTCTTTCTCATGATTGTAGACTGGTCCTTCTCTGTGATTATGGACTGGTCCTTCTCCAAGATGATGGACTGGTCCTTCTCCAAGATGATGGACTGGTCCTTTTCTATGATTATGGACTGGTCCTTCTCCAAGATGATGAACTGGTCCTTCTCTATGATTATAGACTGGTCCCTGGACCCTATTTTTGAATAATCCCAGTAATGCAAAATGACATAATTTTGCAGAGATGACTTGCACAACTTGAAGATGTCTCCAGTTGGTTTTCTGGACAATATGTTGGGATTAGCTCTGTCTACCATCAATAAGCCACAATCTAGTCTGCAACAAGAATATAATTGGTGTCATGGCAGGACCACAGAGGGCCAGCCCTACGAATGCAACGAGTGTTGAAGTTACAGGACTGGTTGGCTGAGTGTTGGAGTTTCCTCATTGGCTGTTGCTCTTTCAAAATGAAATGGCAGGAAAAATATTTTATGCAAATGAGCCTGTCCAGTGTGATGCATCCAACTTATGAAACTTGGACCAGCTGTAAAACTAAGCGATCTAGTTCTAAAAGGGAACCAGATTCAGCAGTGACATTGCCTGTTTCTACCTTGGGGGAATGTTCAGATGAAATTACAGAAAGTTTATGAGCAGGATGCCATGTTGTTTCCTGTTTGAAACAGCAAGCAGGAAACCAAGGACCAGGTTCAGGTGTAGTCAGTGAAATGGTACATCACAGCTTGAATGGCCAGTTTAGTGGAGCAGTGCGTTATTTAGTGTCCTCATCAGGCCTGGTGGACATGTACCGCTAGATTTAACATTATAGACATGACCACTGACTATTAGTGGAATAATCTATCCACAAATTCACAGACAAATACCCAGTTTGGGCCCAGTTTTGCTCTTGCAAATGCCCCTGACATCCTGTTGGTAGGAGTCCATAAACTCCTAGACCCATAGAGGGGCACCACCCTGTAATGCTTGCCAGGGTGTACATGGTAAACGGACCACTGGCTGTAGACTGTTGTGTTTTGTTGTGTTCTTCATGTACTGTACCTGTATGTCACCTTTTAACCCAGAAATCGAGATGGACTTTGTTGTTCCGCTGAAGGACGTTTCTGTGCCTGAAAAGAAACAGGCTAAGTTCGAATGCACCATCACGAAGGATGTCTCTAAGGTCATGTGGTATAAAGATGCTGATGTCATCACCCCAGACCAAAAGTATGACATCATCGATGATGGAAAGAAGCATATGCTGATCATCAACTGCTGTGAGTTTGATGATGAGGAAGAATATACAATCGCGGTTTTGGGCAAAACTTCAACAGCAAGACTCACAGTGGAGGGTAAGTGCTGGACCGCCATTAACTAGCTTCATGATGCTGACTCCATTCATTGAGTTGGTTGCCTCCTTTTCCAAACTAACTCATATGAATATGCTTTACTCATATGCTTATAGGTATCAGGCTCAAATTTATCTCACCAATAAAGGACCAAACTGTAAAGGAAGGCAATACAGCTTGTTTTGAGCTGGAGCTCTCTCATGAGAATGTTCCCGTCACCTGGTACAAGAACGATGTTAAGATCCATCCGAGCAGAACCGTGGTCACTCGTGTGGATGGAAAGAAACATGTGCTAGAGATAAAGGAAGTTGCTCTAGATGATACTTGCCAAATTAAGGCTGAGGCCAAAGGAATTCCTTCCATGGCAAACCTGACAGTCATAGGTAAACCCAGAAAACCCGCCTGCCTTCTTCCACTGTGTCCTCTTCTTCCCCACAGATATTTGTCCTGTACATATTTGTCTCTGTACACGTCCACAAAACAACTTCATTGTCTATTTGTAAGACCTTGTTTTTCTGTATTCTGTGTCATACGTCATCCATTTGTGTTCCTGGTCTTGTTTGACTGTCTTGGACCATATACATGTGTATGTGCTGTTTACTATATGTGTTGTATATGTGTTGTATGCGTGCCTTGGAGAGTCACCCAAACATTTCCCCCTTCCAGAGGGTGATGCATACTTCACAGTTAAGCTGCAGGACTATACCACGGTGGAGAAAGACCAGGTGGTTCTAGATTGCGAGCTCAGCAAAGATGTGGATGTCATGTGGTACCACAATGAGGCTGAGATCAAGCCCTCCAAGATGGTGGCCATTAAGGCCGAGGGCAAACGCAGAGCTCTCGTCATCAAGAAAGCTGGGGACAAAGACAAAGGACAGTACGTATGTGACTGTGGGACTGACAAGACAATGGCAACGCTTCACGTTGAAGGTAAAAACAAAGAATTTGTTTGTCACCTGCTCCGCCTCCTAGCCACACATCAAGCCCCGTCTCATCATCTTAGATTTCCCACCATCATCACCTGTACATGGTGTCTCATCACTCCGCTATGCCAAAAATGGTAGAACTACACTACAGGAGTTAAAGGCTGTCAACCCTGGTGATCACCCCAATTTGGGGATATCAGTCGTCTCTTATAGTGTTCTTCCACCGTCACTTGTGTCTGTCATTCTGGTTTTGTTTGTCTCTTTGTGTGCTCTCAAGATCTTCAGAGGGTCTGCGTGGTTCCAGTATTAGAGCCACCCCTCCTTGAAGAAGCAAACCCTCTTATTGTTCTTCAGTGCATTTTGAAGAACTGTGGCACCTCAATAATCTGACAGGTCCATATAGAAGCAAACGGCTCCTCAGAAAGTTCTTTTTATTTTACTTTTTTTGAAAATTAACACATTTGATCTCCTCTAAATGAACCTTAAAGGGAGATTAGTCCAGTATTTATTACTCTTATCATCATGGGAGTGGACAAATATGCTGTTTTATGTAAATGTATGTATATATTTATTATTTGAAATCAATGAACAACACTAATCAATAGCAGATATGGTCCAGAAATCCTCCCAGGTTCTGACTTTAGCATCAAAAATCTGCTCCAATCAGAACATGGCAAACTCAAGTCATGGCCATGCCAGTTTGTCCCCACCAAACTTTATGCTTTTAGTCTCCTTGACAAGATGTACGACATGGTTGGTCCCGATGGTTCCTCAGGTTTTCTAGTTTCAGTTGGTGCTGATATCTTCACAGCTTTAAAATGAATTAGCAGTTATGGTTATGGCAGGATGGTTATACATGGTTGGTACTGGAACTGGAGGCTGGTGCTAATTTCCCATCTGCTACAACCTAAAAATTTACATTTTACATTTACATTTTGTTACAGAAATTAGTGACATTAAAACAACTTTGCGTTATCGTGTTAACTTTGACAGCCCTAGTCCAAATGAATGGACCTGGTGTTGGTCTGTGTTCAGCACACTACACTGGATCACCGACGGAGCCCTTTGGTTGTATACGGTCCTATGAACCGGAGGTTTCTATACTGTGTAGTGTCTGTTGTCTAAGTATTTGTATGTGTTTGTGTTTGTTTGAATGTTTAAATATCTGAACGTCCTCAGTAAGAATTTTGTCCCCTCTCTTCAACGCCAGCTCGCCACATTAAGGTTGTTCGGCCAGTGTATGGCGTTGAGGTGTTTGACGGAGAGACCGCTCGGTTTGAGGTAGAGCTCAGCGAGGACGACGTCCATGGCCAATGGAAATTGAACGGAGAAGTCCTCAGTCCATCCGCCGTACGTCCCTTTAACATACATCTCAGCAGATATTCTCCTAGCTGTGGTTCTGTTCACTCTCGTTTTGATAACCAGACGTCCTATTGAGACGTCCCCCGCATCAAACCTAAAGAAAGTTAATCAACCTCGGATAACTTGTCTTTGAATCCTCATGTTTTTACTGAAAGCTTGTCGGTCGTCTGCAGGACGTTGAGATCGTGGAGGACGGCGCCAAACACACTCTGGTCTTGTACAACTGTCAAGTGCCTCAAACAGGCGAGCTGGTGTTTACCGCCGCCAACGCCAAGTGTTCTGCTAACCTGAAAGTGAAGGGTGAGCTGTCACTCCACCTTCTTGTCTTCAGCTCATGCTTTTCTTCTTGAGCACTTTTAAATATCATTATTCTGAGGTTGTTCTTGTCGTCTTCTGGTCAAAAATAATAAAATGTAATAGTGATTTACACACTCATAGTAAATGCTATTATATTGTTTAAACCAAGAACATAATTTCTCATAATGTTGAGTTTTCTTTTGGGACTCTTAAGACCGTTTATTTTGTCAGTGTGGCAGTTTGATGTGAACACAACTGATCCGAAGTCTTATCCTGGATGTTGACTGTATGTGTCTGAACCAACAGAGCTCCCAGTCTCATTCATTACACCACTGGCTGACGTACACGTGTACGAAAAGGATGAGGCCAAGTTTGAGCTGGAAGTCTCTAGAGAGCCCAAAAGCTTCCGATGGCTGAAGGGATCTCAGGAGTTGTTAAACGATGATAAGTTTGAGCTCCTGGTGGAGGGAACGAGACACACTCTTATTGTAAAATCTGCCAGATATGAAGATGAAGCCAAATACATGTTTGAGGCTGAAGATAAAAGAACATCTGGAAAGTTGATTATCAAAGGTAAACGGAGTTGAGTTCGGCAGGGATGGTGTTATGTAGAGACCCTTTCAGTGTCAACATCATGGTGAGGTCCCAGTGTTAGCTGGAGGCTAACCAAAGACTGGAGGCTAACTAAAGACTGGAGGCTAACGCTAGCAGTGGGCTAAAGCTCCACATCTAAAATGTCGTCTTGCTGTTGTTGCTGCCAGAATCCAGATATCAACATCTGAGATGACAAACTGTGATTGGAGGATCTAGAGAGCTACAATATCAGAGAAACCTTCCAGAGATGGAGAGGAGATGATGCTAATATTTAGCCTTCTCTAACAGCAGCCGTGAGCCGTTGGCTGCTGTTAGCAGAAAGCTAAACTATTAGCATCCCTTTCTCTCCATCTCTGAAACTCTTCTCTGATATTGTCCGACTCTCTTTCTGACTGACTTTACTGAAGGATAGTTAACTATAGACATCCAAAGATTTATACGCCCTCAGTTTATCTTTACAGCGCTGCCGTTGGCCTCCAGCCCGCTGGTCGGATGGCTGGCTACTTAGCTAGCTTAGCTTGCTAATTCCTACATGCTGTCGTTAAACACAGAAAATGAGGTGAATAAAGTTGTCCCTCATCTGGTGATAGCGCTGTTCTTTCCTACGCTGTGACCATCTGGTCTCATTGGTTAACGTTAACTTTCTCCACTAACTCTGGTGATCCTGGAGAGAGAGAGACAGGACAGACTGACAGAAACTAGGATTTTCTACAGACGTTGTTAAAAACAAGACTACAGTACTAGCTAGCCAGCGTTAGCTAGCAAGTGTTAGCTAGCAAGTGTTAGCTAGCATGTTCAGAGGATTATTCTGCCTCCATTTAATGCTCCGCCCACTAAATACCTCACCATGGTCTATAACAGGGAAGGGGGATGTACAGTGTATTTGTGTGTATATATATACACATATATATACGTATATATATACACACACACGTTTAAATACAACACCATCGCCTCCTTTATAATGTCTGTGCTGATGTCTGTTCAGATATGGTTCCCTCTACATACTGTGTATATAATTTGTGTTTGTCAGGTATTCGTCTTGAATTTATCAGGCCCATTAAAGACGTGACCGTGAAGGAACGAGAAACTGCAGAGTTCAGCGTCGAACTCTCTCATGAAAAGATCCCGGTGGTCTGGTACAAAAATGACGTCCGTCTGCACCCCAGCAAGGTGGTGCACATGACGGAGGACGGGAAGGTCCACACGCTGGCCTTCAAGGAGGTCACCATCGACGACACCTCCATGATCAAAGTTGAGGCCATGGGCAAGACCTCCGAGGCCATGCTCACCGTGCTCGGTTAGTACCACCGGCGTGGGGGGGGGCGGCGCCACCGGAGGCCTCAGTATGGTTGGCCTCGCTGTTCGCTGTTGTTCTTTAGCTTTGTCGTGTGTCTTCCTGCAGAAGGCGACCTATACTTCACAGTGAGGCTGCAGAACTACACCGCCGTCGAGAAAGACGAGGTGGTTCTGTCCTGCGAGCTGAGCAAGGCCGCCGGCGAGGTCAGGTGGTTCAAAGATGGTAACGAAATCTTTCCCTCCAAGAATGTTCTCATCCAATCAGACGGCAAGAGGCGCATGCTGGTGATCAGGAAGACGGCAAAGAGCAGCATGGGATTGTACACCTGCGACTGTGGCACCGACAAAACCACAGCCAACCTGAACATCGAAGGTAATACCTGTGGCGATGAGGCCCCCCCCCAGACCCCGGGCACGACTGCAGGCTCCGCCCACCGCCGTCCACCGACACCCGCCATCTCCATCACTGCGTCCTGTTTCCATCCTCACTGTTCATCACCGTTAGCCTCGTATATGAAACACGAATATGAACAGAAATGTGTGAACGTCTCCTCACTCAGATGTCCATATGAGTGTTCATATACACCTCATGATATGTTCATGTACATTATTTACTTTTTATGTTTTATTCATTATGAATATTTATATTTTATGTAAATATTTTATATATATATATATATATATATATATATATATATATATATATATATATATTTATAATTTATATTATCTATTTTTTTCATTATTATAATTTACATATTTTATTTTATTTCAACCATTTTTTCAAGGGCATGATCTCTAATTTGCATTTCTAAAAAATTAAAACTTACAATACACTTTTAATTAAAAAAAATCTAAATTAAAGAAAAATAAGACAAAATTTAAAAGAACAGGAATTAAAAACTTTATGTAAATAAGTGTTGATCGCACCTTTATGCATTTTTATTCATTTGTATTTTATTCACTCTGAATATTTATATTGTATTATTTATGCACTATATTTGTGTTTTTAATACTTTTCTCGTTATAATTTATATTATTTCTTAGAATTTATTTTTTTTTAAATACTTAATTTGAGTCAAAACTATGATAATAAAAAAATCTGAGAAAAACAAGACAAAATATAAGATCTCAGAACTTTATGTAAATCTGTTTAAATTTATAAAAACTTAGTTGATTTTGTTTTGTTTTGTGTTGATAATCAGACCTTTATACATTATTTATTTATATATATTATTATTGATCCTCTCTAGTGGGATGGATCTCAAATAATTCATAAATGTTCTCCATTCAGATGCTTTATAAGACATTTGTATGTTTTGACATTGTGCAGATGTTTTATTTGTTATTGTTCCTCAACATCTGCTGCTTTTACTCAGACTAAGTCGCTCTGAATGAGAGCGTCGGCTGCTCGTCCATCACGTCCCCACTGTGTCCCCTCTGTGTCCCCTCTGTGTCCTCTCTGTGTCCCCTCTGTGTCCTCTCTGTGTCCCCACTGTGTCCTCTCTGTGTCCCCTCTGTGTCCCCTCTGTGTCCCCTCTGTGTCCTCTCTGTGTCCCCTCTGTGTCCTCTCTGTGTCCCCTCTGTGTCCCCTCTGTGTCCCCTCTGTGTCCTCTCTGTGTCTCCAGTGTCCCCACTGTGTCCTCTCTGTGTCCCCTCTGTGTCCTCTCTGTGTCCCCTCTGTGTCCTCTCTGTGTCCCCAGTGTCCCCACTGTGTCCCCACTGTGTCCTCGCTGTGTCCCCTCTGTGTCCTCTCTGTGTCCCCAGTGTCCCCACTGTATCCCCACTGTATCCCCTCTGTGTCCCCACTGTGTCCCCACTGTGTCCCCTGTGTCCCCACTGTGTCCTCTCTGTGTCCCCTCTGTGTCCCCTCTGTGTCCTCTCTGTGTCCCCTCTGTGTCCCCACTGTATCCCCTCTTTGTCCCCACTGTGTCCTCTCTGTGTCCTCTCTGTGTCCCCACTGTGGCCCCTGTGTCCTCTCTGTGTCCCCACTGTATCCCCTCTGTGTCCCCTCTGTGTCCCTTCTTTGTCCCCTCTGTGTCCCCACTGTGTCCCCTCTGTGTCCTCTCTGTCTCCCCTCTGTGTCTTCTCTATGTCCCCACTGTCTCCCCTCTGTGTCCCCTGTGCCCTCTCTGTGTCCCCTGTGCCCTCTCTGTGCCCTCTCTGTGTCCTCTCTGTCTCCCCTCTGTGTCCTCTCTGTGTCCCCACTGTGGCCCCTGTGTCCTCTCTGTGTCCCCACTGTATCCCCTCTGTGTCCCCTCTGTGTCCCTTCTTTGTCCCCTCTGTGTCCCCACTGTCTCCCCTCTGTGTCCCCTGTGCCCCCTCTGTGTCCCCACTGTGTCCTCTCTGTCTCCCTTCTGTGTCCCCACTTGCTGTTTTCTCCTGATCTCTGGTTTCATCTTCACCTCCGGTCGGTGTCCTCTAACGTCTCTTTAACCCTCTGCAGAGCGCGACATCAAGGTGGTCCGCCCGCTGTACAGCGTGGAGGTCACCGAGACCGAGACGGCCAAGTTCGAGACGGAGATTTCAGAGGAGGACCTCCACGCCACCTGGAAGCTGAAGGGAGAGATGCTCCACCCGTCTCCTGTAAGATGTCTTTTTCATTTCATTTGAATATTTATTGACTTTTTGTTTGTGCGTACAACCAAGAGCTGTTTTTATAATCAGATACACAACAGTCATGGTTCCAGGTGTCCGCCCTCAAAGAGGGGCGTCAACAAATCCACCATTTTGTCATTTATACCATTTATACATCAGTCAGTCCATATTCTTTACCGTAGTCACACGTGGTTTTTAATACGCATCGTACATGTCACAGAATATCATGTTACATATGAACATCAATACGCTAACATCAGCTTATATTGTTTAGCTAACAATAAGAAATGTTAGCTAACATTAGCTAATATTCATTAGCTAACAATAAGGAATGTTAGCTAACATTAGCTAATATTCATTAGCTAACAATAAGAAATGTTAGCTAACATTAGCTTATATTGTTTAGCTAACAATAAGAAATGTCAGCTAACATTAGCTTATATTGTTTAGCTAACAATAAGAAATGTTAGCTAACATTAGCTAATATTCATTATCTAACAATAAGGAATGTTAGCTAACATTAGCTAATATTCATTAGCTAACAATAAGAAATGTTAGCTAACATTAGCTAATATTCATTAGCTAACAATAAGGAATGTTAGCTAACATTAGCTAATATTCATTAGCTAACAATAAGGAATGTTAGCTAACATTAGCTAATATTCATTAGCTAACAATAAGAAATGTTAGCTAACATTAGCTTATATTGTTTAGCTAACAATAAGAAATGTTTGCTAACATTAGCTTATATTGTTTAGCTAACAATAAGAAATGTTAGCTAACATTAGCTAATATTCATTATCTAACAATAAGGAATGTTAGCTAACATTAGCTAATATTCATTAGCTAACAATAAGAAATGTTAGCTAACATTAGCTAATATTCATTAGCTAACAATAAGGAATGTTAGCTAACATTAGCTAATATTCATTAGCTAACAATAAGGAATGTTAGCTAACATTAGCTAATATTCATTAGCTAACAATAAGAAATGTTAGCTAACATTAGCTAATATTCATTATCTAACAATAAGGAATGTTAGCTAACATTAGCTAATATTCATTAGCTAACAATAAGAAATGTTAGCTAACATTAGCTAATATTCATTAGCTAACAATAAGGAATGTTAGCTAACATTAGCTAATATTCATTAGCTAACAATAAGGAATGTTAGCTAACATTAGCTAATATTCATTAGCTAACAATAAGGAATGTTAGCTAACATTAGCTAATATTGTTTATCTAACAATAAGGAATGTTAGCTATCGTTAGCTTATATTGATTAGCTAACAGTAAGGAACATTAGCTAACGTTAGCTTAAATCAATTTGCTAGCACTGAGGAACATTAGCTAATGTCAGCTTATATCGATTACCTAACAATAAGGAACATTAGCTAACATTCGCTTACATCCAATAGCTAACAATAAAGAACATTAGCTGTACGTTATATCGATTACCTAACAATAAGAAGCGTTAGCTAACATTAGCTTGTGACGATTAGCGAACACTGAGGGCCGATCAGTGTTGTGTTGGGTGTCTTTGTGCTGTGGTATTTAGTGGACGGGATCGCTCCGTGATCCCGTGGTGCCTGATTGGCTGCAGCTGATTGAACTGACTCCAGCCTGTTGAATCGGTTCATCTTTGCTCTGATCACATCGATGCTTCTGTTCTCAGGACGTGGAGATAAAGGAGGAGGGATCCCGACACATGCTGATCCTCTTCAACTGCAGAATGGACATGGCCGGAGGCGTCGACTTCACGGCAGCGAATGCCAAATCCTCAGCTCAGCTCAGGGTCAAAGGTCAATAACACTGGCATTAATATATAACACACACACACATTAATGTATTACAGCAGATCAATTAACTTTGTGTTCTTTTCCAGGAAATGTATTCAATAAATTTCCAGCTGATAAAGTAATTTTTGGTAGATATCAAACAGGTTACTTGTTAATTCTCAGTTTGTAATCATGAAATTTGCGCGCTGTAAATGAAGAGTTACCACGTCTAGAGCACATAAACACCAACGATCCCGGCGGTGTGAATATCTGCGTCCACGCTGCCGGCAGCAACAGTCAGAGTCCATTTACAGCAGAGACCACAGAGCTGATCTGTCCTCAGTCTGAACACTGAGACCACGGCTGGTTATCTAACAGATCGGTGTCCCCTGAAGGGGACACGCCCACTCTTCTTCTTCCACTGGTCCAGTTGGAGGTTTTATTCCATTATAGGTTTTCAGATTACTGGAAAGAAAACATTCAAAAATACACATGTAGGTGTTTGTTTTGCTACTTATAGATAAGTTAAACTTAAAGCGTCTGTCAGTTAGACTTTGACGTAAAGTTTAGAGTGTGACAGAGCCGGTCCAGCACGAAGGACTTTAAAAGCTGAGCTCACCAGTTCAGACAGAGATTTCTGTTGTAACGGTGTAGGTGTGGCGGTAAATACGGCGCTCTGACAGCTGACGACACCGCAAAGACTGTAAAGTGTTGATGTGGCTGTCAGAGTTGCTGCCAGACGGCCTGTAACTGCTGGAGGCTTTAAGTCAGGCATGTGAAGAAGCCCGCTGTAAATACTTGATGTGACTTGTTAATCTGAACTGACATCCTGGATCTCGTGTCATCTGCGACACGACGGCGTTGCGACACACTGACACGATGTCGCGTTTTCTGCAGTTGGGTAACTCCTGCGAGGAGCTCCACATTCTCCTTTTCCAGGAAGATTGGCAGCGTGTGATTGACAGGAGCAGATTGACCCCCCTGATGGGTTTGACAGAGGTGGACTCTCAGCCAATCAGGGCCTTTGGTTATTTTAGAAGCCACATGCCTTATCTAGAGCAGGTCTGCAGTGATTGGCAGGGGGCAGGACGCGACCCCGTCCTTCACTGGTCTCTGCCAGCCATAAAGATCTGACGGCAGGTCATATGCTAATGAGCGAGGCCCCCCATCGCCAAGTCCCAGGGTGGTGGTCTGCAGTTGTCCTGAGGGCTTCCAGCGGCCTCCTTCAGCTCAACCACACCATGAGGATCAGCCACTGAGGATTAGACACTTCTCTACGGGGATTTTTTGGATCTATAGCCTTGTTTTGGGGGGGGGACTAATCATGTCTTCTCCCCAATCCAAAGCCCGAGTGATCGGCCTGGCGAAGCCCCTGAAAGATGTCACCGTGACGGCGGGAGAGACCGCCACCTTCGAGTGTGAGCTGTCCTACGAAGGCATCGCTGTCGAGTGGTTCCTGGGGGGTACAAAGCTGGAACCAAGCGACAGAGTAAGTCTCAACACACCCGAGTCTCATTCACTTCCTGAAACCATCCCGACACACAACACCACAGATCCTCCACCACGGGCCGCATAGTGGTCCTGGTCCGGAGCCAGGTCCGGTGGTTCCCTCTCTGTACACCATGTCCAGTGTTCTCTGTAGCAGCTTCAGCCTGTCTTCATATAAGGGCCTGCTGGTGGGGGTTCAGGATTTCAGCTGAGCATTCGATCCAGAACGCAGGCGGCGAGGCTTTTCTGCCCCGCAAGCGTTTCTTCAGGTTATTTTTAACAGCTGCAGGAGGCCGAGACGCAGGGCAGGTGGCAACAAGACCCGCTAGACCGCTTCAGCTTTAACATCCCACCGCATGCTGCAGATTTCACTGTTTTCAGGCTGAAATAAGACTTGAACAGAGAGAGCGGCGGGAGTCCAGGTCCTGCAGTGATATCCAGTCTTAATGCAGGATTAGTTTGATTATGGGATGTAACCCAAGAACTGTGAGGCGTCCAACAACACGTCATCTCTCTGGGTACTGTGATTGACTGCAGGTTAAACGATCAACGCTAAAAACCTAAAGCACTCGTCATCAGCTGACTGGTCCATTTAACTGATTCTGTTCCCTGAAACAGAAGGTGAAGCTGCAGTAGATAAACATCTTTAATGGTGCTAAACTAAACTAAACTCAGCTCAGCTAAGCTCAACTCAACAGAAACTAAATATATCATGCGATTAGAGCTCCTCACCTTTCAGTTTAAAGAGTTGAACACAGTCCCAGGTTCACAGCTGGGTAGAGAAACAGCAGGTTCAGTTTCAGACAGAACCTTTATTGGTATTTGTGAGGGATCAATAAAACAATAAAACAGCTCAACCTGTCGCCTCCAACACTGTCTTTACATCAGACAACACAACAAGCTCTGACTCACATTTGAAATAAAAGACAGAGGAGGGTTTCAGTCTCTGATTAGTGGAAAATAAAGAAATATCTAATTGTTTATCTGCTGACTTCACCAAACCTGCCGTCAATTAGTTTATTTAAATCTGTTTAAACTGAAACATTTAATAATCTATAGCTGGTTAGAAAATGGCAGACTTTAACGTTATGGATCACCTAAACTGATCAGTTCTCTAAACCGTAGACCAGAAACCAAAAGGGATTCATTTATGGAAGAACCACCTTCAGCGCTGAAGACTTTTACTCTCTCTCCCTGTGAGACAGAGAAAAATGTTAAAACGATCAATAATAAAGTGCATACGATAACCAGATAATTACAGGTAACAGTCAGGTTAGCATGACTATGTAAATGTTTAATTCCTCTTCAGTGAGTTGTGTTTCTGTTGGCTCGGTGTGAAATACAGTCGGTGGATGTGTGGTAACGTCAGCCGTCAGGTGTCGAAGGTCACGCTGTTTAAATCGGGGAAGCAAAGCAGCTGCCTGCATTCGTTTCAGCTGTCAGGCTCAGCTGGCTGACCCTGCATCTGCTGGAGACCCGAGAACCCACAACTTCACTCTGTTCAACTCTGTGTCGCCTGAACCTCGCAGACAACGTTCAGGGATGAAACACAAACAGGTGGCATTCAGGGATATAAAACTGAAAGGTCAGCAACTCTGTCCTCTGAACCTTACAGACCATGCTCATGGATTATAAAACCCAATATCTGACTAACCCTGTGTGTCTCAAATAGTCCTGAAAGACTCTGTTTTGGGAAATAATGGCTAAAACTAACTATACTTACTAACTGTTGAACCTGCAGGCAGTAGGTACACGCAGTACAGGAAAATACTCTCAATAACTAGGTCTTTTGAACCTGGTAGGCAAGGTTCAGGGCAAGAAAAACAACCTATGATAAGTTCCTCTGTAGAACCTGACAGGGCAGGTAAACCCCTGTTGTTGATTGACTGTGTTGAACCTGACAGGAGCAGCTCAGGGCAGGTATAACCCTACGATAACTATTTCTATGGTAACAGGTGGTGTTGAACCTGACAGGAGCAGCTCAGGGCAGGTATAACCCTACGATAACTATTTCTATGGTAACAGGTGGTGTTGAAGGCGGAGGCTAAAGTCCACAGTTTGACTCTGAGGGACGTCCAGCTGGATGAAGCCGGACAGGTTAAACTGACCGCCAAAGACTTCCAGACTGAGGCCAGCCTCATCGTCAGAGGTAAGATCTACTGACTCTACTGGACTCTCCTGGACTTAACTGGTCTCTACTGTTTTTTTTGCTTGTCTCTACTACTTTACTGGTCTCTACTGACTCTACTGGTCTCTACTGGACTCTACTGGACTTTACTGGTCTCTACTGGACTCTACTGGACTTTACTGGTCTCCACTGGACTCTACTGACTTTACTGGTCTCCACTGACTCTGCTGGACTCTTTGATAAAGGAGGCTGTGTTTGTGCGTCCAGAGCCGGCGGTGGAGTTCACGAAGCCTCTGGAGGACCAGACGGTGGAGGAGGAGGCGACCGCCACGCTGGAGTGCGAAGTTTCCAGAGAGAACGCAGAGGTGCGATGGTTCAGGGACGGACAGGAGATCAGAAAGACCAAGAAGTACGACATGATCGTCGACGGACGCAAGAGAGCGCTGGTCATCCACGGCTGCACGCTGGACGACTCCAAGACGTACGCCTGCGACGCCAAAGACTTCAAGACCTCCTGCTTCCTCAACGTGGAACGTGAGTACCGCTGAGAACTAGAACATTACCCTAAGCCCACTATAGAACTATTGTGAATTTCTCCACTGTGGGACTAATAAAGGAATATCTTATCTTATCTTATCTTATCTTATCTTAAGGGACCCTTTATCAAGACTTTAGTCAAACCAACCGCACCAGAGTTTGATTAATGTGGACTACAGGTTGACTTGTGAAAGTGTCCTCAGGAAACCTCTTAAAGGTTCTAGTTAAGGAACCCTCTGCAGAAGTGAAAGGACACTTTAAAGATCCTTCAAATGACTTAAGGGACCTAAAATTTAACATACCCCCCATATAAGTTCAGAAACTCTTTATGAGACTGGAGAAACTCCTCAGTCGAGATAGGGGCCCACCACCTCCCCATTACAGTTAAAGATCCCTCAAAAAAAAAAAACTTTAAAGTTAAGGAACCCTTAATAAGACAAAAAAGTTAATGAATCACTTCTTTGAAAGAAGGAACAACCTCGTCAAGAGTTAAGGGACCATCTCCAAGTGATCTTCCCATTAGAGTTTAGATCCCTTTATAAGAGTTAAGGGACCCCTCAAAAAGTTAAAGAATCACAGTAAGTGTTAAGGGACCCTTTGAAAGACTAAAGTCAAAGAAGTCAGAGTAAAAGAATCCCTAATTACACTTAAAAAATCTCTTGTTTGAGGTAAGATATCTCCCTGTTAGAGTTAAAAATCCCTCAAAAGAGTTAAGGAACCCTTAATAAGAATTAAGGGAACCTTTTATAAGTGTTAAGGAACCCTTTGAAGGACTTAATTAAGTTAAAGAAGAAGTTAGAGGAAAAGAACCCGTAATTAGAATTGAGAGGTAATGGACCCTGCCATAAGTTAAGGGCCCTTTAAAGGAGGACCTCGTCCATCTCACCAGATCTTAGGGACTTCAGGGACTCTGGCAGTGCTAATGAACAGTCCGGTCTGTCCACAGCTCCCCGGGTGGAGTTCTCCAAGCCGCTCCACGACGTCGAGGTCAGAGAGAAGGAATCGGCCAGGTTTGAGTGTGAAGTTTCCAGAGAGGACGTCAAAGTGAGCTCGCCTGCTTCGTCTCTTTGTCCACATCCGACCAACAAAGGCAACATTTAAGGGATTTCTTAACCTCCTCTTGCTTGCTGTATCGTTGCAGGTCCGCTGGTTTAAAGATGGAAGTGAAATCAGAAAGGGGAAGAAATACGAAATTATCTCTCAAGGTCGCCAACACGTCCTCATCGTCCACAAGTCCGTGTTTGACGATGAGGCGGAATACGAATGTGACGCCAAGACCTCCAAGTCCTCCGGCATGCTCACCGTCGTCGGTAAGACAATCACGCTGTCCCACGACCTGGTCCAGTTCAGAACCCCCTTCTACCGGTCGGGGTCATCCAGGTCACCTGATGAATAAAACAGCTGAAGGTGTTTTATTCCTTCTAGAATTTTCACATATAATGGTTATTAAAGGAAAACTAGGCCCAGTGATTGTTCCTGGGACTGGGGAGAGTGTGGTGAGACGCTCAGGTGAGACGCTCAGGTGAGACGCTCAGGTGAGACGTGTTTGACGTTGTTTCCTCTGGTTACAGAGGAGGAGGCGAGGTTCACCAAGAACCTGTCCAACGTGGAGGGAACGGAGACGGACAGCGTGAAGCTGATCTGCGAGGTGTCCAAACCCAGCGCCGACGTCACCTGGTACAAAGGAGACGAGGAGCTGCCGGAAGGCGGCCGCTACGAGCACATCGTGGACGGGAAGAGGAGGATCCTCCTCATCCAGGACCTGAAGATGACCGACGCCGGAGAGTACAACTGCAGGCTGAGTCCCAGCATCAAGACCTCCGGAAACCTCAAAATTAACGGTAACAAGGACTCAGCGTTTCATCCTGAAGGCTTCTAATGAGAACTAATCTGACTAGAACAAACTGCACAAAGGACAGAAGAAACACTGTTTAAGTTAAGGGTTAAATAAGGTTTTTTAAACAAAGATAAAGTTTATGACTGAAGAACCAATGAGAAAAGGTTCATCTTTCAACATCTTTTCTGGCCACAAGAGGCCAGAATGAATATTACAGCAACAAACCACCGTTGAAATGATCAGAAACAGGAGAGAAAATGTTGTAGATCGCACCTGGAAAACAGATCACCACATATTTTTTTGGACATTTTACATTAATCTATCGTTTTGGCCTTTTCATTCTTCATATTTCATGTTGAATTTTTCAGACATTTTTCTGCCTTTTCTGGGACTTTTTTTATTTTAGTTTTTTCCATAAATAGGATTATATCAGTATATTGCATTATCAGCTTTTAGTCCTATATAGAAGAAGGGGTAGTGGTGCAGCCTCTCGTGGCCAAAATAAGTATTACAGCCTGACAGAAGAACCAATCAACTGTTTTACAGCTGGTTCTTCAGTCTTAAACTCAGGAGACAAACCAGATCAGATCAGATTTAGAAAATGGATCACCTGCCTCGTACAGAATGGCTGTATGGACCCCACCGACCTCTGACCACTGGCCTTTGGCCCCTGACTCCTGGCCTCTGACCTCTGACCCCTGGCCTCTGGCCCCTGGTCTCTGGCCCCTGACCTCTGACCCCTGGCCCCTGGCCCCTGGCCCCTGACTTCTGGCCCCTGGTCTCTGGCCCCTGGTCTCTGGCCCCTGGCCTCTGACCCCTGACCTCTGGCCTTTGGCCCCTGACTCCTGGCCTCTGGTCTCTGGCCCCTGGCCCCTGACCTCTGACCCCTGGTCTCTGGCCCCTGGTCTCTGACCCCTGGTCTCTGGCCCCTGGCCTCTGACCCCTGACCTCTGACCCCTGGTCTCTGGCCCCTGGCCTCTGACCCCTGACCTCTGACCCCTGACCTCTGACCCCTGAACTCTGGCCCCTGGCCTCTGACCCCTGACCTCTGACCCCTGACCTCTGACCCCTGAACTCTGACCCCTGGCCTCTGACCCCTGACCTCTGACCTCTGACCCCTGGCCTCTGGTCTCTGGCCCCTGGCCCCTGACCTCTGACCCCTGGCCTCTGGTCTCTGGCCCCTGACCTCTGACCCCTGGCCCCTGGCCCCTGACTTCTGGCCCCTGGTCTCTGGCCCCTGGTCTCTGACCCCTGACCTCTGGCCCCTGACTTCTGGCCCCTGGTCTCTGGCCCCTGGTCTCTGGCCCCTGGCCTCTGACCCCTGACCTCTGGCCCCTGGCCTCTGACCCCTGGCCCCTGGCCTCTGACCCCTGACCTCTGACCCCTGGCCCCTGGCCTCTGACCCCTGGCCCCTGACCTCTGACCCCTGACCTCTGACCCCTGGCCCCTGGCCTCTGACCCCTGGCCCCTGACCTCTGACCCCTGACCTCTGACCCCTGACCTCTGGCCCCTGGCCCCTGGCCTGTGACCCCTGACCTCTGACCCCTGGCCTCTGGCGGTGCTTCCTGTGTTTCAGAACTGGCTGCTGAGTTCATCTCCCGGCCTCAGAGCCAGGAGGTGGTGGAGAGCGAGAAGGCGGAGTTCAGCTGCACCGTCTCCAAGGAAACCTACGAGGTCAAATGGCTGAAAGACAACAAGGAGCTGGAGGCGGGTGACAAGTACCAGATGATCAGCGACGGCAAGAGACGGACGCTGGTCATCAAGAACTGCGAGTCCAAAGACGAGGGCGGATACGTGGTGATGATCGGACCGACCAGAGCCGGCGCCGACCTCACCGTGCTTGGTAAGCCCCGCCCACTTACTGCCAGCTTAATATACCAGACCCAAACATTATTATCCCTTTTTTATATTGTATATAATAAAATGACAAAACGTTCATTAAGTCAGAAAAATAAGAAAGTCAAAACTTTGATTTAATACTTTTAAAATCAAAATTACAACTTTCAGCATCTTGTCTCATAATTTAACGCTGCAAAAAATACATTATGCAGTGTATCCTTACATATTTATGATTTGTATTTTTATTTTTTTAATTTTATACGATGTAAATTTTCTCTTTTTATGTTTTTATGTGTCCCAGAACAAAAACATGTGGAGGATAAAAATAAAAACACAATTATTAAGTTTAATTTAGAACAAAACATAACTTAAATATTTAAAACATAAATCAGGATCTCCACCATGTTATTTTTAGTTGTTTACTTCACAGTCTATTATACATATAAGTACTTATAATAATATAAGTTCCAGTTATTGCTTTCTTCCGAGCTCGTTTTTATTTTAATAACGCAGAGTTAAACATCAGTGTATCCAGCAGAGAAACAGAAATGATGAGCAGTTTAACTGTCAGTGAACGGTGGCGTTTGACTGTCGGTGTGACGTGGTGGGTTTCCCGCTCACCGGCAGCCGTCTCTGATGGTCTTTGTCCTGCAGAGAGACTGAAGATCATCACGCCGCTGAAGGATACGGAGGCCAAAGAAGGACAGGAAGTGGTCCTGAACTGTGAGGTGAACACGGAGGGAGCGAAGGCCAAGTGGCTGAAGAAGGACGAGACGATATTCGACAGCAGCAAGTATGTGATGGTCCAGAGAGACAACGTCTTTTCTCTGAGGATCAGAGACGCCCAGAAGGGAGACGAGTCCGACTACAGCATCAACCTGACCAATCAGAGAGGAGAGCAGGCCAAGAGCTCCTGTAACCTCACTGTCAAAGGTCAGCAATGTGTGTTGATCCCCAGTAACAGTTCATGTACGATAGACTCCCAGAGTTAGCTGGAGGCTAACGCTAGCAGTGGGCTAAAGCTCCACATCTAAAGTGTCGTCTTGCTGTTGTTGCTGCCAGAATCCAGATATCAACATCTGAGATGACAAACTGTGATTGGAGGATCTAGAGAGCTACAATATCAGAGAAACCTTCCAGAGATGGAGAGGAGATGACGCTAATATTTAGCCTTCTGCTAACAGCAGCCGTGAGCCGTTGGCTGCTGTTAGCAGAAGGCTAAACTATTAGCATCCCTTTCTCTCATCTCTGAAACTCTTCTCTGATATCGTCTGACTCTCTTTCTGACTGACTTTACTGAAGGATAGTTAACTATAGACATCCAAAGATTTATACGCCCTCAGTTTATCTTTACAGCGCTGCCGTTGGCCACCAGCCGGCTGGTCGGACAGCTGGCTACTTAGCTAGCTTAGCTTGCTAATTCCTCCATGCTAAAGAAGGTAATCCCACGGTCCCTCTGCCACACTCCTCACCGCTAGGAGGCTACTTCACCAGGAGGAGAGCAGGAGTTAGCTAGCTAGCTAGACAGTCTCTGGACAATCTAGCTAGCTAACTAGCCAGTTCCAGAGACAGATAAGCTAGCTAGCTAGCGTCATCCAGCCGTCTCCTCCTCCAGCAGTGTAGCGGTCGGCTAATCTGGTCTCATTGGTTAACGTTAACTTTCTCCACTAACTCTGGTGATCCTGGAGAGAGAGAGACAGGACAGACTGACAGAAACTAGGATTTTCTTCAGACGTTGTTAAAAAAAGACAACAGTACTAGCTAGCCAGCGTTTGCTAGCCAGCGTTAGCTAACCAGCGTTAGCTAACCGGCGTTTGCTAGCCGGCGTTTGCTAGCCGGCGTTTGCTAGCCGGCGTTAACTAGCGTGTTCAGAGGATTATTCTGCCTCCACTTAATGCTCCGCCCACTAAATACCTCACCATGGTCTATGATTTATGATATATGATTTAAAGTAACTTAACCCTTGTGACATAAAATGTTCATGTAATATTATTTTCATTGAATTAAGTGCTTCAACCAACACCTGTCCTGATCATAACCACAAAATATTAATACCACTGTTGTTTTTTTATGGGACATAAATCCAAAAGTTGAATTATTTCCCGTTTACTAAATGCTTGGTGTCAGTCTGGGCACGTCAGTGATTATGTAGATGCAGAGCTCCATAACACAGCAGTGATTCCCCCTAGTGGACACCAGGAGAACAGCATGCTGTATCCCCAGGCATGAGACGATGGCGATGGCTCAGTCTGGTGGAAAAGAGGAACAAGTCTAATTTTACAGCTGTCTCCCTGACGGAGGTTACAAACATGATATTTGAGTCTCTCTTCTTTGGGATCACTCACAAGTGTAAAGTCTGTGTGAAACACTGGAGCTGATTGTGTGTTGTGATGTTCTGTTCAGAGGAGAGTCTGAGGATTGTGGTTCCTCTGGAGGACATAGACACTCAGGAGAAGAAGACCATCAGCTTCTCCTGTAAGGTCAACAGACCCAACGCCACCCTCAAGTGGATGAAGGCCGGCGAGGAGATCGCCTTCAACAAACGCGTGGTCTACAGAGTGGACAAAGACAAGCACACGCTGACCATCAAAGACTGTACGCTGGCGGACGAAGGCGAGTACACCGCTGTGGCCGCCGACAACAAGTCCACGGCGGAGCTGATCATCAGCGAGGCGCCCACGGACTTCAGCATGCACCTGAAGGACCAGACCATCACCGAGTTTGACGACGCAGAGTTCACATGCAAGCTCACCAAAGAGAAAGCCGACGCCAAGTGGTATAGAAACGGACGCGAGATCAGAGAAGGGCCGAGGTACATCACTCTTAACCTCCCGCTGATCGCCCAAACTCTATTCAGACCCGCACTGCTTTATTTATAAGCAAGCTACCAACTGAATGATGCTTTAACTTCCTGTTTATTTTCTCAGATACACATTTGAAAAAGATGGAAAGATTTGCACACTGCGTATCAAGGAGTGCAGACCTGATGATGAGTGCGAGTACGCCTGTGGTGTGGACGAGAAGAGATCCAGAGCCAGGCTCTTTGTTGAAGGTGAGCCTCCTCAGATTCTACAGCAGAAACTAGTAGAAACTGTTCCTACTCTGGTTGACCTGGTCATGTCCTACAGAGACGCCGGTGGAGATCATTAGACCGCCGCAGGACATTTTCGAACCTCCGGGCTCGGACGTGGTGTTCGAGGTGGAGCTCAACAAGGACCGAGTGGAGGCCAAGTGGTTGAGGAACAACATGACGGTGGTACAGGGAGACAAGTACCAGATGATGAGCGAGGGTAAAATCCACCGACTGCAGGTCTGTGAGATCCGACCTCGAGATCAGGGCGAGTACAGAGTCATCGTCAAGGACAAAGACGCCAAGGCCAAGCTGGAGCTGGCGGGTAAGAGCATCAAAACGCTGCCTGTCACTGTTAAACCTCTGGCTTAAGACCAGAGGAGGATATACTGGCCACCTCCTCATGTATGCTTGTTCGAATAATTTAATGTTTTTACTCTTCTATAGTCCTGGTTATGCGAAAGAACTACACAAGACAAATACAGTAGAAAGATATTAGACATGTGTTAAACATATTTCCAGATTCTAAGCATTATAGATTTGTTAGATTACAATGTAATCTATGAACTATTACACAACACAGTAAGAAAAATTAACATAAATTTCTTTAAACCACAAGATTTGTTCACTGTCAGTGTTTCTGAACCCGAAGAAAAGTTTCAGAAATACATTTCATATCAGCCTCAAATCACATTGTAGAAACGCACAATGACACGTGGTTAACGCTGTGAAATAATTGGTTTGGTTTAGACAACAACACTACTTAGGGTTAGAAAAAAAAACATGTTTATGTTCAAATAATAGCGTAACAATGTAACATAACAATGTAACATAACAACACAACGTAACAACGCAACGTAACGAAACATAAGAGATAACATTATGTAGCATTGCTGCAGAAAACAGAACACGAAATAACTGCAAAAGAACATTGTGAAACAATGTTGCATAAAACAACAATAAAAAACAACCATACGAAAACAAAGACATTAAAAAAAGAAACAAAGTTACGTGAAAGAAAATTGCTTAAAACAAAGTTACAAGAAAGAAAGTTGTGGAAAACGGCCCACGGTTTCCCGGATGAAAAGTCCTGTGTTTGTTGTTAAAAGCCCAACGGTGATTAAAAGGTGATAAATTTTATTGAGGTGAGAGAGAGAGTGAAAACATGACGACAGCATCCACGAGTTTCCATTGTTGTCTGTCTGACGCCGTCCTCCCTCCTCCTCCAGCTGTGCCTCAGATAAAGACCACCGACCAGAGTTACGTCACCGACGCCAGGCAGCCCATCGTCATGGCCGTCCCCTACAGCGCCTACCCGCAGGCCGACGCCGACTGGCTGTACAACAACCTGAGTCTGCCCAAAGACAACATCTACACATCCGCCGACCGCACTGAGTACCGGATGAAGGACCCCATGAAGTCCGACGAGGGCCGCTACAAGGTCATCATCAAGAACAAACATGGGCAGGCAGAAGCCTTCATCAACCTGGAGGTCATCGGTGAGTTCTAGGAGGCTGAAACGGGCTTCAAGTGGGCTATACTGACCCAGAACCAGAACCAGGTTAACTACAAACTCCCTAAGTCTGTTTCTGACTAACTATACTTTATCCTTTATTGTGTTTTTCTAGACGTCCCTGGACCTGTGAAGAACCTGCAGGTGGTCGACACTGCCGATGGTGAGGTCAGTCTGGCGTGGGAGGAGCCTGAAAGCGATGGTGGCAGCAAGGTCATTGGCTACGTGGTGGAGAGACGTGACGTGAAGCGTAAAACCTGGACGCTGGCCACTGACCACGCTGAGAGTCCAGAGTACACGGTGGCCGGGCTCCAGAAGGACTCCATGTACCTGTTCAGAGTCTGCGCCCGAAACCGGGTCGGCAGCGGACCCAACGTGGAGACTGACAAACCCGTACAGGCCAAGAACAAGTTTGGTAAGAACCACTTTTATCACTGTGGTACTTGTGATAAATAATACTTGGTGAACACCAGAGCGTTGAATCTGATTATTTCTAGATGTTCCTGATGCTCCTCTGAATGTGATCGTGGGTAATGTCTCCAAGTTCGGCTGCACCGTCTCCTGGGAGCCTCCCGAGTCGGATGGAGGCTCTCCCATCACTTCCTACGTCATTGAGCTGCGTGACAGGACGTCGGTGAAGTGGTCACCTGTCCAGGTGACCAAAGCCGACGAGCTCAGCGCCATCATTAACGACGTCATCGAGAACAAAGAGTACATCTTCAGGGTTAAAGCTGAGAACAAAGCTGGCGAGGGCAAGCCCAGCGCCGCCTCACGACCCGTCAAGATCATGGATCCCATCGGTCAGTTTGGATTGATCACACTTTATAATCCAGTACAAAACTTTAACATGAATTTACTCCAATGGCTCTTCAACGCACTGATAAACAGCTGATATTGAATCAATGAAATTAGGAGTTCTATAGACCCTTTAGTGATGACGTCTTATTGAGGTCACAGTGTTAGCTGGAGGCTAACCAAAGAAAAGACTAGCGAGCTACAATATCGGAGAAACTTTTGAGAGATGGAGAGTAAATGTTGCTACTATTTAGCCTTCTGTGCTTTCCTACGCTGTGACCAGAGTGTCTGGATGAAGCATTAATTTGTTAAATTTGACACATTTAGTGGCTGGCTAGTTAGCTAGCTGCCTTGCTAATTCCACCATGTTACAGGAAATGAGTCCAACAGCAGACAGAGCTGGGTCACGGTCCCTCTGCCTCAGTCCTCGCCGCTAGGAGGCTACTTCACCAGGAGGAGAGCAGGAGGTAGCTAGCTAGCTAGTCTCTGGACAAGCTTCATCCACCTCTCCTCCTCCTGCAGCGTAGCGGTCGGCTAATCTGGTCCCATTGGTTAATGTTAACTTTCTGTCACTTTAGTTTGTTCATTTTAGATAGATAGATAGATAGATAGATAGATAGATCTGTGAATGTTCTCATTCATCCAGGTCATATTCATTCAAAAAAAAAGATAGATACTTTATTCATCCCCAAGGGGAAATTTACACAGTCCACCAGTGTACAGACACACAAGATTAAGGGCATGCAGTAAATAGTTAGTAGAGTTTAATACACTCTGGTGCAAAAACAGAGCTAGATTAAGGTGCATGAGCAGCTAGATTAAGGTGCATGTGCAGCTAGATTAAGGTGCATGAGCAGCTAGATTAAGGTGCATGAGCAGCTAGATTAAGGTGCATGAGCAGCTAGATTAAGGTGCATGAGCAGCTAGATTAAGGTGCATGAGCAGCTAGATTAAGGTGCATGAGCACTGTGTATCGCAGTACAAAAGTACAGAGCGGAAGTGGTGAGGATGTTACACTCCCATCCCCCCTCCCATTACATTAACGTTCACTCTCGACCCCCCTGGGTGGAACTGGGCCTCGATGCAGGGGGGGAATGACCTCCTCAGTAACTTCATCTTTACTTCCTATACTGTCGAGCTCGGATGTTGTTGCATTAGCGTCAACTTAACATAGCCATGACATAAAATAATGTGACAGTATAATAAAACCTGGTTGGTAGTAATATTAGTTTTTATTGTGTCCGTCCCCTGCAGAGCCTCCCAGTCCTCCTCTGAACCTGGTCTGGCAGGACCAGAACAAGAGCTCGGTGCAGCTCAGCTGGGAGACTCCTCTAAGGAATGGAGGCAGTATGATCACCGGATATATCATCGAACGTTGCGAGGAAAAAACCGACAAGTGGCTCCGCTGCAACGCTCGCCTCTGCCCCGACCTCTTCTACAAGGTATTGATTCAAATATGTCCTCCTGCTGATGTTCGGATACTTTACAGTTTAAGTTTTATTTTATGTTAACGCTGTAATTTTAACTTTTTCCTTCAGGTGTCTGGTTTGAAGTACGGAACCAAGTACAACTACAAAGTGTTTGCTGAAAATGCTGCCGGAGTCTCTGACCCGTCAAACATTGTCGGCCCTCTGCTGGCCGACGACGCACATGGTGACACAGACGATGTCTTTAATGCATTATTATTACTTTATGTTTTTTTGTAGTTGTTATGTGACAGTTCACAGTAAAAACACAATATCAGAAATCAATAATGATAATGGAGTCAACGGTTCAGTTCCCATCATTCCTTTCTCTTTCCTCTCCAGTCGGTCCCTCCTTCGACCTGAGTGCTTTCAGAGACGGCCTGGAGGTGATTGTCCCTCAGCCTCTCACCATCAGAGTCCCCATCACCGGATACCCAACCCCCGTTGCCAAGTGGACCTTTGGAGACAAGGAGCTGACCACCGCTGACGAACGCGTCAGCATGACAACCAAGTCCACATTCACAGAACTGATCATCACACCGAGTGTCCGCCCAGACAAAGGCACCTACACCCTGCAGCTGGAGAATGATGTCATGTCTATCTCCGGAGACATTGAAGTCAACGTCATTGGTACACCATCAGCAGTTTGTCAACACTAACACACATTCAAGAACTGTAAACAGTAGGTTCAAAACTGCTTTTACTTTTGGCTTATTTTTTGTGTTTCTGTTTGTGTCCTCCAGCGGCGCCCAGCGCCCCGAAAGACTTCAAGGTCCTGGAGGTGACTCGGCAGCACGTCCACCTGAGCTGGGAGACTCCAGAGCACGATGGAGGAAGTCCTCTGACTGGCTACCAGGTGGAGAAAAGAGATGTGTCCCGCAAGACTTGGGTTAAGGTACGACATTAACATCTGGACTCTGCAATATGAAGTAGCTTTGAGGTGATGTCTGGTGATAATTTCAAACTCTCTCTCAGGTGATCACTGGGGTTCAGGATCTGGAGTTCACTGTCACCGATGTGGTTGAAGGAAAGGAGTATCTGTTCAGAGTCACCGCCTGCAACAAGTGTGGACCAGGAGAGCCTGCGTACATCGACGAGCCTGTCAATGTCTCATCTCCCGCCAGTGAGTCACACCAGGAAATATTTTAAATTTTGGCAAATTTGTGTAACACAATTTTCAAATGCAGTTTCAGAGTTGTAAGTAGCTTCCTAACCCCTCTGTCTTATTTCCCTCCAGCCATCCCTGACCCTCCAGAAAACCTGAGGTGGAGAGACAAGTCGGCCAGCGGCATCTTCCTGACCTGGGAGCCGCCCAAGTACGATGGCGGCAGCGGCATCCGAGGCTACAACGTGGAACGCTGCCAGAGAGGAACCAATAAGTGGGAGCCCTGCGGGGACATGGTGTCCGAGCTGAAGTGCCAGGTGACGGGTCTGATCGAGGGTGAGTGGTACGCCTACAGAGTCCGAGCCCTGAACCGACTTGGAGCCAGTCAGCCGTGCAAGGCCACCGATGAGATCCAGGCTGTCGATCCAAAAGGTACCCAGAACTTCTTCCTGTTAGAGACCTGGATGTACCTTCCTCTAATTGTGCAAAACCTAATCTGTGGCATGGTTTTTCACCTTGTCGTTATTTCCCACACAGAGCCTCCCGTGATCCATCTGGATGCTAAGCTGCTGGCTGGTCTGACCGCCAAGGCCGGCAGCAAGATTGAACTCCCTGCTGAGGTGATGGGTAAGCCTGAGCCCCAGGTGAAATGGACCAAGGCCGACCTGGTCCTCAAACCAGACGACAGGGTGTCCATCGACACCAAGCCGGGACACTCCACTGTCACTGTTGCCAAGACCAAGAGAGACGATAGCTCCACCTACATCATAGAGGCCACAAACAGCAGCGGCCGTGCCACCGCCACTGTCGAAGTCAACATCCTCGGTAAGACCAATAGACAAGGAATAAAAAAAGGTTCACAATATGACTTTGTTCATTAAATTAAACTTTGCTCACACAGATAAGCCTGGTCCTCCGGCTGCCTTTGACATCTCTGAGATCACCAACGAGTCCTGCTTCCTGGCTTGGAACCCTCCACGTGACGACGGTGGCTCCAGAGTCACCAACTACATTATCGAGCGCCGAGCAACCGACAGCGAGATCTGGCACCGGTTGTCCTCTACGGTTAAACTGACCACCTACAAAGCTGTGGGCCTGGTCAAGTTCAAGGACTACATCTTCAGAGTCTTCGCTGAAAACCAGTTTGGTGTTGGCCCATCGGCTGAGCATCTACCCATCACTGCCAAATACCCCTTTGGTAGGTCATAGAACTGAGGTTTTTTGAGGCTTTGGCCCTATTATTGATTCTCTCTTGGACAGGTATGATTGTTGGATTGGCTAAGACTAACCTCGGCCCTCCTGTCTTGTCCTCAGACACTCCTGGTGCTCCTTACAAGCTGGAGGCTTCTGACATTGCCAAGGACTCTGTGAGCCTGTCCTGGTATGAGCCTGATGAAGATGGAGGAAGCCCCATCACTGGGTACTGGGTGGAGCGATACGAACCGGACCACGATAGGTGGATCAGATGCAACAAGCTGCCTATCAAAGACACCAACTACAGGTGAGTCTCACTGCTCTTCTGTCTCTGATGAGTTTTGCTTCTTTGTTTGATTTCAGTGTGTTGACGTGACATGTTTTCCCCTGCAGGGTCAAAGGTCTTCCCACCAGGAAGAAGTCCAAGTTCAGAGTCCTGGCTGAGAATCTGGCTGGAACTGGAAAACCCAGCAAGGAGACAGACCCGATCCTCATCAAAGATCCTATCGGTACAGCATTTACCTGCTCACTTCAGTTGTATTAAGTGTCTAAAATGACTTCCAAGCATTTAGAAACATGTTGTTTTAACTCTTCCAGATCCTCCATGGCCTCCCGGTAAGCCCACGGTGAAGGATGTGGCAAAGACTTCCTGCTTCTTGATGTGGACCAAACCGGAGCACGACGGCGGAGCAAAGATCGACAGTTACATCATTGAGATGCTGAAGAGCGGCACCACAGACTGGATCCGTGTGGCAGAGAACATCAGCCCCCTTGAGTACTTCCTGAAAGGCCTGATGGAAAAGCAGGAGTACTCATTCAGAGTGCGAGCTGTTAACGTGGCAGGCGAGAGCGAGCCCAGTGAGCCCAGTGACCCAGTGCTCTGCAAAGAGAGACTCAGTAAGAAATTAGTCCAGAACAGACACAACATGTAGATCTGTGAGAGCCGACACTAAAGAATCTTTGTCTCCATGTCCTCAGATCCTCCTTCGGCTCCTCGCTGGCTAGATGTCATCAACATATGCAGGAACAGCGCAGACTTGAAGTGGACGGCACCTGAGCGTGATGGAGGCTCGCGCATCACTAACTATGTGGTGGAGAAGCGTGACGCCCGGCGTAAAGGTTGGCAGACGGTCGACACCACAGTCAAAGAGCTGAAATACACAGTTACACCTCTCACAGAAGGATCGCTATACGTGTTCCGCGTCGCTGCTGAGAACGCCGTTGGCCTCGGACCGTTCTGCGAGCTGGAGGACTCTGTGCTTGCCAAAGACACTTTCAGTAAGTTAGAGAGCAGTTTAGAGATGCATTCTTTGAGTCAGGAGGGCAAAGATAATAAGATTTATTCTTGTTTCAGCTACTCCTGGGCCACCGTACGCCCTCACTGTCAACACTGTGACCAAGAGATATGTGGACCTGCAGTGGGAGGCGCCGAAAAACGACGGTGGCAGACCCATCCTGAAGTAGGATTTTATTTTTTTTTTTCATCGAAATCTTCATTGGCAAGAGATTTACTGCATGTTTAGGTCCGTATAGTGCAGCGGCAGTGCTACAGTATGAAGGTGTGTGTACCTGTCGGTGACTCTGCCCTCCAGGTATTCCATTGAAAAGAAGGAGAAGCTTGGAACTCGCTGGGTGAAATGTGGGAAGACTTCAGGTCCAGATTGTAAGTACAGAGTGACCGACGTCATTGAGGGCACCGAGGTCCAGTTCCAGGTCTGCGCCGAGAACGAGGCCGGCATCGGCCATCCCAGCGAACCCACCGAAATCCTTATCATCGAGGATCCAACAGGTTTGTTCAAGTAATGAGTAACAGCTTGTTAAAAATGTCACAGAGAAAGAGTCTAACTCCTTCTGTCCTGTCCCCTCCAGGCGTTCCATCGCCGCCCATTGAGCTGCATGTGACCGGAGCCAGCCGCGACTTCCTGTCTATCGCCTGGAAGCCACCTCAGGCCGATGGGGGCTGCCCCATCACGGGCTACCACATTGAGATGTGCGAGGCCGGGACGGAGAGGTGGATGAGGGTCAACTCCCGCCCGGTGAAGGAGCTGAAGTACCGCGTAGAGGAGGGCGTGATCCCTGAGAAGGAGTACATCCTGAGAGTGAGGGCCATGAACTCCGTTGGAGTCAGTGAGCCCTCCGACATCTCCGAGAACGTCTTCGCCAAAGAGTCCGACTGTAAGAGTGTCCGCTGGGCTTAACGCCACGTTTCCTCTGCAGCATTCTGTAAATCTTCAGATTAACTGTGTTCCTGTGTTTCCAGGTAACCCGGCGCTGGACTTCAATACTCTGGACCTGGTGGTCGTGGAAACAGAGAAGATGCACATCCCAGTTCCCTTCAGAGCCGTCCCGTCGCCCAGAATCACCTGGCACAAAGACGGCAAGGAGCTGAAGGCCGACGAACGCCTCGGCTTCAGGTCAGTGTGACATTCATCTGCTCAGGGAAGGAAATACTAAACATCAACGTGATATTTATATTTATATATATATTTGAAACGTGAATGCAATCAGCAGAAGTAAAAAGCTAATGCTAAGCTATAAACCAACTACACCACGGACACATGAGCGTGAGTAGAAACACAAACACCCTGGCGTTTAGTCGTCTCATTTAGCTGCTTGTTTACTGATGTATTTTATATCGTAGAACAAAAACCTCTTCAGCTGGTGTTAACCACAGAGCTTATTTCAGACATCTGACTAAAAACCCATTGACTTTCAAACGAGGGAACAGGAAGTGATAAAATGCTGACTCATTTCTGGGTTTTAGGACTCCTTCCACACACAAATCCTCAGCAATGAAGAGATCTTCCTCAGATCATTTTATTTTGTCTTAGAAAATTCCTGCCATTTAATTTTCTGCTGATCAACTGATGGACTGATTGTCTCAGATTAGTTCAGCGTCATAAACCGCTTCTGTCTGCGAATCTGGGTCTTTGGTGGACTAGTGTGAGCAGCAGTGACTGATGGGATTGTTTGTGTCCAACAGGAAGGAGTATACGGCCTGTCACCTGGAGATCGACAGCAGCCTTCACGCTGACGCCGGACAGTACAAAGTGACTCTGGAAAACAAACTGGGAGCCGCCAGCGGCACTATCAACGTCAAAGTCATCGGTACTCCATCACACATGTCCAGTATTCAGGTTATCGTGTTGATCTCTAGGGTTATGATGAACACGCCTCTCTGTCTTCAGGTCTTCCTGGTCCATGTAAGGAAATCGTGGCCTCTGAGATCACAAGGAGCTCCTGCAAAGTGACCTGGGATCCTCCAGACTACGACGGCGGCAGCCCAATTCTTCACTATGTCCTGCAGGTCTGGCATGGTGGCGCATTTTTATTTTATTTATTGGACACCAGGGCCTGAAAAATTGAAACGTCTCTGTTGTTTGTGTGCAGCGGCGTGAGGCTGGCAGGAGGACATACGTCAACGTGATGTCTGGAGAGAACAAGGTGAGCTGGATCGTTAAAGACCTGGTCCCCAACGGAGAGTACTACTTCAGAGTCCAAGCCCTCAACAAGATCGGAGGAGGCGAGTTCATCGAGCTCCGCAATCCGGTCATCGCTGAGGACCAGAAACGTAAGAAAAATCAGACATTTCCTGTTCAGCATCAGGTCTTTATTTACTTGTTAAATTACATGATTATACGGCTTTGTTGTATACTCAATTCTGATTGGTCAATCACAGTGTTTTACGGTCTGTTATTTCTTTATAGCAGACCGCTGCTACGTATAACAGACCGCTGCAACGTATAACAGACCGCTGCTACGTATAACAGACCGCTGCTACGTATAACAGACCGCTGCTACGTATAACAGACCGCTGCTACGTATAACAGACCGCTGCTACGTATAACAGACCGCTGCTATGTCTAACAGACCGTTGCTATGTATAACAGACCGCTGCTATGTATAACAAACCGTTGCTATGTATAACAGACCGTTGCTATGTATAACAGACCTTTGCTACGTATAACAGACCATTGCTACGTATAACAGGCCGTTGCTACATATAACAGACCGTTGCTACGTATAACAGACCGTTGCTACGTATAACAGACCATTGCTACATATAACAGACTGTTGCTACGTATAACAGACCTTTGCTACATATAACAGACCGTTGCTACATATAACAGACCGTTGCTATGTATAACAGACCATTGCTACGTATAACAGACCGCTGCTACGTATAACAGACCGCTGCTACGTATAACAGACCGCTGCTACGTATAACAGACCGCTGCTACGTATAACAGACCGTTGCTACGTATAACAGACCGCTGCTATGTATAACAAACCGTTGCTATGTATAACAGACCGTTGCTATGTATAACAGACCATTGCTACGTATAACAGACCGTTGCTACGTATAACAGACCGTTGCTATGTATAACAGACCGTTTCTACGTATAACAGACCGTTGCTACATATAACAGACCGCTGCTATGTGTAACAGACCGTTTCTACGTATAACAGACTGTTGCTACGTATAACAGACCATTGCTACGTATAACAGACCGTTGCTACGTATAACAGACCGTTGCTATGTATAACAGACCGTTTCTACGTATAACAGACCGTTGCTACATATAACAGACCGTTGCTATGTATAACAGACCGTTGCTACGTATAACAGACCGCTGCTACGTATAACAGACTGTTGCTATGTATAACAGACCGTTGCTACGTATAACAGACCGTTGCTATGTATAACAGACCGCTGCTACGTATAACAGACCGCTGCTACATATAACAGACCGTTGCTATGTATAACAGACCGTTGCTACGTATAACAGACCTTTGCTACGTATAACAGACCGTTGCTACGTATAACAGACCGTTGCTATGTATAACAAACCGTTTCTACGTATAACAGACCGTTGCTACGTATAACAGACCGTTGCTATGTATAACAGACCGTTGCTACGTATAACAGACCTTTGCTACGTATAACAGACCGCTGCTACGTATAACAGACTGTTGCTATGTATAACAGACCGTTGCTACGTATAACAGACCGTTGCTATGGGCTTCGTTCTGATGTCCTCTGATGAATGTAAAAACCTGAAACTGACATCCGTCTCTCATCCCAGATGCTCCCGACCCTCCGGTGGACTTGGAGACCCACAACCCCACATCCAGCACCATCACCCTAACCTGGAAGCCTCCGATGTACGACGGCGGTGCCAAGATCATGGGCTACATCCTGGAGAAGCAGCAGAGGGGCGAGGACAAGTGGGAGAGATGCAACGACTTCCTGGTGCCCGTCCTGTCCTACACCGTCAGAGGGCTGACAGAGGGCAAGACCTACACTTTCAGGGTTAAAGCAGAGAACGCCGCCGGGGTCAGCGAACCGTCACGCGCCGCGCCGTTTGTCAAGGCCTCGGACGCCATCGGTGAGGATGCCGTCAGGTGCTGATATGTCCAGGTGGACTCTAATGTCTCATAATAATAACAATAATTATTCTGATATGTTCTCTCTCAGGCCCTCCGAAGGTTTTCCTGAGCGGCAGCCTGCAGTCCGGTCTCAGCGTGAAGCGAGGCTATGAGATCTGCCTGGACGCCAACATCTCCGGATCACCGTACCCTGAGATCACCTGGTACTGGAACAAACATGTGATCCAGCCCGAGCCGCTCCGCAAGAGACCCGACAGACCCCTGAAGAAGAAGGTAGAAAAAAAAGAGGAGAAGAAGGAGGAGGAGAAGAAGGAGGAGGTGAAGAAGGAGGAGGGAGAGGCTGAGAAGAAGGAGGGAGAGGAGGAGAAGAAGGAGGAGGTGACAGCAGAGCCGGAGGAGGAGGAGATGGACTACCCAACGATAAACGAACGTCTGTCCATCAACAACAGCCGCAGGGGCGTGTCCTCCATCGTCATCCGGGACTCGTACCGCTCCGACCACGGCGTCTACATGGTGAAGGTGGAGAATGACCACGGCATCTCGTCAGCGACCTGCGAGGTCAACGTGCTCGGTGAGATCTCTTTCTCTGCTTTCTGGTAAATTTACATTCCTGAACTGTTTCAGAGAAGATTAAAAAAATGTTTGTTTGTTTTTTCAAAAAGATCTTTTCTATTTTATTGTCCATGGTCATTTTGTCCAAATGACACTACAGACCTGTTTAAGGTATAGTTACACATATATCATGTCTAGTTACATATATCATGTCTAGTTACACATATATCATGTCTAGTTACATATATCATGTATAGTTACACATATATCATGTCTAGTTACACATATATCATGTCTAGTTACACATATATCATGTATAGTTACACATATATCATGTCTAGTTACATATATCATGTATAGTTACACATATATCATGTCTAGTTACACATATATCATGTCTAGTTACACATATATCATGTATAGTTACACATATATCATGTCTAGTTACACATATATCATGTCTAGTTACACATATATCATGTCTAGTTACATATATCATGTATAGTTACACATATATCATGTCTAGTTACACATATATCATACAGTCTAGTTACACATATATCATGTATAGTTACACATATATCATGTCTAGTTACATATATCATGTATAGTTACACATATATCATGTCTAGTTACACATATAGCATGTCTAGTTACACATATATCATGTCTAGTTACACATATATCATGCATAGTTACACATATATCATGTCTAGTTACACATATATCATGTCTAGTTACACATATATCATGTCTAGTTACACATATATCATGTATAGTTACACATATATCATGTCTAGTTACACATATATCATGTGTAGTTACACATATAGCATGTCTAGTTACACATATATCATGTATAGTTACACATATAGCATGTCTAGTTACACATATATCATGTCTAGTTACACATATATCATGTATAGTTACACATTTATCATGTGTAGTTACACATATATCATGTCTAGTTACACATATATCATGTATAGTTACACATAGATCATGTATAGTTACACATATATCATGTCTAGTTACACATATATCATGTACAGTTACACATATATCATGTATAGTTGCACATATATCATGTCTAGTTACACATATATCATGTATAGTTACACATATATCATGTCTAGTTACACATATATCATGTATAGTTACACATTTATCATGTGTAGTTACACATATATCATGTATAGTTACACATATATCATGTATAGTTACACATATATCATGTCTAGTTACACATATATCATGTATAGTTACACATATATCATGTATAGTTACACATTTATCATGTCTAGTTACACATATGTCATGTATAGTTACACATATATCATGTATAGTTACACATATATCATGTCTAGTTACACATATATCATGTATAGTTACACATATATCATGTCTAGTTACACATATATCATGTATAGTTACACATAGATCATGTATAGTTACACATATATCATGTCTAGTTACACATATATCATGTACAGTTACACATATATCATGTATAGTTGCACATATATCATGTCTAGTTACACATATATCATGTATAGTTACACATATATCATGTCTAGTTACACATATATCATGTATAGTTACACATATATCATGTCTAGTTACACATATCATGTATAGTTACACATATCATGTATAGTTACACATATATCATGTCTAGTTACACATATGTCTAGTTACACATATATCATGTCTAGTTACACATGTATCATGTATAGTTGCACATATATCATGTATAGTTACACATATATCATGTCTAGTTACACATATATCATCGGTAAAGGTGTCTAGTTGCACATATATCATGTCTAGTTACACATATGTCATGTATAGTTACACATATATCATGTCTAGTTACACATATATCATGTATAGTTGCACATATATCATGTCTAGTTACACATATATCATGTATAGTTACACATATATCATGTATAGTTACACATATATCATGTATAGTTACACATATCATGTATAGTT